>CM038677.1:364104216-364251820 GCA_021605205.1 Aegilops longissima | reverse complement strand
TGGGGATGAGTGAGGGCTGCTCGCATCATCTCCCCCCTGGGAGAGATCCGACCTCGGATCAAAACTTCATCTCCATGGACAGGTGCAAGGTCCTTGGCGTTGAAGATGTCGCTCACGTTGTACTTGTCGCGAGGTATGTCGATTTTGTAAGCGTTGTCGTTGTAGCGTCAAGCTAGCACTTTGAAAGGTCCATCGGCTCGAGGTAGAAGTTTGGACTTGCGTTCTTTGGGGAAGCGGTCCTTGCGAAGGTGTAGCCACACTTGATCGCCAATGTTGAAGGCGATGGGTTGTTTGTTGGCGTTGAGCTTGTTTGCTTGGCGTTGTACTTGGCGCTCAATTGCGTGCCTTGTATCTTCGTGCATCTTCTTGATGTAGCTTGCTCGTTCACTTGCATCCATGTTGGTGCGCTCTTGGAGAGGTAGTGGTAGAATGTCCAATGGGGACAACGGGTTGAAACCGTGAGCGACCTCGAAGGGGACTTGCCGGTAGTTGAATGTCTTGCGATTGTAGGCGTGCTCGGCGATGGGTAGACATGCTTCCCACTCCTTGATGTTCTTCTTGATCAAGACACGAAGTAGAGTGGATAGTGTGCGGTTCGTCACCTCCGTTTGGCCGTCGGTTTGAGGATGGTATGCGAGGAGAACAATAGCTTGATTCGAGCTTGGCGCATAGGGTCTTCAAAAGTAACTCAAGAACTTGGCGTCACGATCGGAGCGATTGTCTTTGGTACTCCGTGGAGTCGCAATATTTCCTACAAAGAGATTTGCAACATGTGAAGCATCGTCTATCTTGTTGCAAGGAATGAAATGTGCCATCTTAGAAAATCTATCCACAACAACAAACACGGATCCTTGCCATTTTGAGTCCTAGGCAAACCAAGTACAAAATCCATGCTAATGTCTTCCCATGGTTGATATGGAATAGGAAGAGGCATGTAAAGACCATGAGATTGAGCTTTAGACTTAGCTTTGCGACATGTATAGCATCGGTTGGTGAAGCGTTGTGCGTCCACGGAACATCTTGGGCCAAAAGTAGTTGTTGGAGGCGTGGCGAATGTCTTGTCGCGTCCAAAGTGTCCCATGAGTCCGCCTCCATGAGCCTCTTGCAAAAGGAGTAAACAAAGAGAAGACTCGGGAATGCAAAGTTTGTTAGCTCTCATAAGATAGCCATCCTTGATGTAATATTTGTTCCCAAGGCGTGTCGTCAAACACTTAGCATAAGGAGAAGCAAAAGATGGATCATGCTCATACAAGTCTTTTATATGCTCAAAACCAATGACATTCAACTCAAGTTGGGTGACAAGCATGCATATCGTGAAAGTCGTCGGCAACTACATTCTCTTTACCCTTAATGTACTTGATCACATAAGCAAAAGATTCAATGAATTCACTCCATTTGGCATGGCGCTTGTTCAATTTAGTTTGACCTTTGAGGTACTTAAGCGTTTCATGATCGGTATGGATGACAAACTCATGAGGTCTAAGGTAATGTTCCCAAACATGGAGCACACGCACTAAGGCATACAATTCTTTATCATAGATGGGATAATTAAGTTGAGCACCGGAGAGTTTTCACTAAAATAAGCAATGGCTCGTTTTCTTGCATTAAAACTCCGCCAATTCGGTACCACTTGCATCACAATGAACCTCAAAAGTTTTGTCAAAATTGGGCAAGGCAAGAATCAGACATGAGTAAGCAAAGACTTGAGCTTCTCAAAAGCGGTTGATTGCAAAGTTCCCCAAACAAAAGTAGTATTCTTCTTGCTCAAAGCATGCAAAGGAGCGGCAATTGTGCTAAAATCTTTCACAAAGCGACGATAGAAACCCATAAGACCAAGAAAACTTAGCACTTGTTGCAAATTGGTGGGTTGGGGCCAAGTTTTAATTGCTTGAATTTTAGATTCATCAACATGGACACCCTTTGATGATACAACAAAACCCAAGAAAACCACTTTGTCAACTCCAAATGTGCACTTTTTCAAGTTTGCATAAAGGCTTTCTTTGCGAAGAGTTTGCAACACAGATTTTACATGATTGATGTGCTCTTTCATGGTTTTGCTAAACACAAGAATATCGTCAAAGTAAACCACAACAAAGACTCCAATGTAAGGACGAAGCACATGATGCATAAGGCGCACAAAAGTACAAGGAGCTTCCGAAAGACCCATAGGCATCACTAACCACTCATATAAACCAAATTTGGTTTTAAAGCAGTTTTCCATTCATCACCCTCTTGTATGCGGTTTGATAATAGCCACTTTTAAGATCAATTTTTGAGAAAAGTTGGCTCCACTAAGTTCATCAAGCATGTCATCCAAGCGAGGAATGGGATGTCTATATCGAGCAGTAATAGCATTGATAGGTCTACAATCGAACACAAGCGGAAACTTCCATCCGGCTTAGGCACAAGAATAACGGGAGCGGCACAAGGGCTTAAGCTTTCACGTACATGACCGTTGTCGATGAGTTGTTGTACTTGCCGTTGAATTTCCTTGGTTTCTTCGGATTGACTCGGTATGGAGCTTTGTTTGGTAGAGCGCCCGGGAATGAGGTCGATTCGATGCTCAATGCCTCGAAGAGGAGGTAGACCCGGAGGTAGCTCATCGGGAAAACATCTTGGAATTCCTGCAAAGAGATTGAAACACCAAAGGTAGCTCGTGAATGGTGTTAGTTTTTGGTTCTCCATCCTTGCACACAAGGACAAAGTGCATCACGGTAGATGGTTTCTCACACACTTCTCTCATCTCACTTTTGGTGGCAAAGAGGATGAGGTTTTTCTCTCTAGTCGAAGAGTCGCTCGAATTTGGCTTGTGGCTCTCACTCACTTTTGGGTGGATCACTTTCTCACTCTTCTCTCTATGATGGGTGGCTTGCTTGTCGGCACTCACTTGACTAGGAGACATAGGTCGTAGCACATATTCTTTCCCCTTCATCTTGAAGCTATAGTGATTGGTGCGCCCATTGTGGATGACACCACGGTCGAATTGCCATGGTCGACCAAGAAGTAGGTGGCAAACGGTCATGGGGACCACATCACATTCCAAAGTGTCTTCGTAAGCACCAATTTTGAAGGAGACTTGGACCGTATGCTCGACTCGTATAGTCTTGGAGTCCTTAGCCATTGAACCTTGTAAGGGTGGGGGTGCTTCCTCTTGACCAATTGTAGCTTGGAGCATAGTTCTTCACTTGCCAAGTTGTGGCAACTACCTCCATCGATGATGACCTTGATGGACCGTCCATTGATGCGGCTTTTGTGTGGAAGATGTGGCATCGTTGGTCTTCTTCTTGTTGATGTTGAAGGGTCAAGACTTTGGAGACAACGAGGCGGGGCTCGAATCCTCATCACAAAAGACTTGATCATCTTCATCTTCATTCACTTGCGGTGCATGGCCACTTGCTCAAGAGCTTCCATTTCCTCTTCACTCATTGAGTCATATGTGCCATCGTCGTTGAGGATCATGGTGCGCTTGTTGGTGCATTCATATGACTTGTGGCCTCGGCCGCCATAAGTGAAACACTTTAAGGAGCTTGTCTTAATGGTCTCATCGGTCGGAGTAGAGGATGAAGCCGCGGCTTGAGGTTGTTTGTAGAAGGAGGAGGACGACTTGAACTTGTCGAAGTTTTCTTGTAACTTGACTTGTCGTCGTTTCTTGAATAAGGCTTGGTCGATGTGGAAGTTGGAGGAGTCGTTGAAGCTTGGTTGTTGGATGGACTGTGGGTCTTGGATGAGTACTTGGCGTGCTTGAAGTCATCTTGCACTTGGCGTTCCGCCTTTGTAGCTTGATGCACGAGCTCAATGAGGGATGAATATGGTTGGAAGTCGGCGATCTTCTTGATGGGATGATTGAGTCCATTCAAGAAGCGTGCCATAGTTTGCTCATCATCTTCCTTGACATTGGCTCGAATCATGGCTATCTCCATTTCCTTGTAGTATTCTTCAACGCCCTTTGTTCCTTGTTTGAGTAATTGGAGTTTCTTGAAGAGGTCGCGATTGTAGTATGTTGGTACAAAACGTGCTGCGCATGACATCCTTCGATGAGGACATCAATACCATTGTTACACCCACAGCCCTCTTGTTACATATCTTGGACCAATTACTAGAGCTCGCGCCGCCAATTAAATTATCGGTACTTTCGTTTCTTGGTAATGATTCTAATGTTCATGAGAATATGATGCTGCCTAAATTGGATACATTTGTTTTGCTTACAAATGAAGGCCCTAGCTTGGAGAAGGATGGACATTGGAGCAAGAACAAGCATGGAGATAATGCCATGCAAGGGAACAAACGGAGTTACAAGTGATGATTCAGGACTTTGAAGCCACCCTAATGAGTGCATGAGGCCTTGGACGAAATATACAAGATGCCACTTCATAATATTCGTCCATAGGCTATTCTAGGTGCTTCGTCACCTTATTATTGGGCCAGGCCTATGTAATTTCGAAATACTTAAGTATAGGCTGTTTTAGAGTCCGTATGTGTGGGAAACAAGAGTTAGGGTTGATTTGGACCCCTCCACCAAGGGTCACGAAATTCCCCCTCTTCCTCCATATATACAGCCCTTAGGGCACCGTTTAGACCTTGGGTTTTGTTTAGATTAAAAGTTAGCCATAGCTGCAACTTGGCGTGCCGTTTGTGTTCCACGACCGGACAAAGCGTCCACAGAACCCCACCTTGATCAATAAAGCTTTCATCTTATATTCGCAATATCCAGATTGCAATCTCAGTTTCTTGCTTGTTCTTCGTTTGCTCGCGAGAAGCAGGCCCTCGTGGTCGAGTTGATCGTGCTCGGCGTGGTCAATAACCCTCGGAAGTTGGTTTAGCGATTGCTAAAGCGCGACGTCTCGCCGTTAAATAGTCGGATCGTCAAGGTCGACTCCCTCGAAGCGATAGCCACCATCTCATCGAAACATCGGGACACCTTTGCCTCTATCAAGTGGTATCAGATTTTCAGGTTGCTCGGTGAGATTTTACGAGTTTTAAATAGATTAGATCGAGTTTGTTCTTCATACCTAAAGTCCACGAAAAAGCCACAAAAAAAAAAGTAGGGTTAGTTCATCATATCCGAACCAATCGAGCCTTTGCATAATCTTTTTAGGGTTTTGCTTTGTTGAATTTGCGGTTGCATCGTCGTGTCTAGTTCTGGTCTTAGCGTCTAGTCTTTTAGAGTTTGAGTTACGGTCATAAGTTGTCACGCCGCTGCCACCGCACCATCATCATCATCGCCCTGCCACCTACCACCACCGCTCGAATCCGTATCCATAGACCACCACCAATCCGTGTCCATATACCACCACCGATCCATATCCATATACTACCACCGCTACCACCACCACCATATACCACCACCATATATCCAATCAATCCGAGTTCCTTGCATATTAGGGTTGTTTTGAGATCCATCTAGTTTCCGATTCGTGTTTCCTTGCGGAGTAGGTTTGGAAAAAAAAAAAAAGTCCTAAACCACCCTCGTTTAGGCCCAAAATTTTCAAAACGCACTTGTCGAAAAATTTTCGGCTATCCTGTTTTAAGTGTTTCTAAGTGTATTGAGGCGATCGCCGTTATATAAAGTTTTTTTGACCCGTTTCAGGTTTTGGGTCAAGGCGATCGAAAAAAAAAAATTTTGGTCGAAAAATTTCGTGCCCATCTGTCGGTTTGACCTCGGAAGAGTTTTGAGACACTCGCCATTATAGTGATTTTTCAAAAAAAAAAAAAAAAAAAAAAAAGCAAAAAAAAAAAAAAAGCGAAAAAAAAATCCAGTGTGCTTTTCCCTTGTTTACGTGCAGCGCCGTGATTTTGTTAGTGTTCTAGGCTCGCGTCTCTAGCGGTCTAGCCTAGGACCAACCTGATCTGCGTCGTTGAGCGTTTATTCAACTTTGCATCTCTGAATTGATTATTGCTGACCCTTTTGCTACCATATTATAAGCCTTCCAGCTCCACATACATCTACATCGTGCGTTTGACTCTCCACAGTAATCGCTCTATCAAGCTTTGAGAGTTTTGACTACATCGGTTGCCGATCACCGCTTTCTTCTTTGGGTAAGAACTGGTAAGAATTTGAGATTTGCTTGACGGTTGTGATTGTCCACCACACCACCACCACCACTTCCTAGTAGTCAGTCGAATCATATTCTTGTGTGTTTCTATTGCTGCTAACCATGGCAGGATCACAAGCCGACGAGACTGACTGGGAGAACATGACAAACAAAGCGCTACATGATAAGTTTCAACAAATGATGAGTGGGCGGGTGGACGATGTGCTAAATAGATTTGAAGAGGCCATGGAGAAGATAGATGGCATTGAGAAGGCGTTCGAAACAAAGCTCGATAACAGGTTTAATGAATTGCTCGCGCGTCTACCACCACCACCACCGGCTGCACCTAACGCACCTCTACTACAACAACATGGACTACCTCCACATCAGCGAAACAGCCCTCCATGAGCTTCCGTGTCCCTCTTCACTGGCCAAGCTGCTTGGTGCTGCTGTTGATATACAGGGCTCCTGCTGCTGCGGTGGGGAGGATGATTATGTGAGAGCTTACGAGGATGAGGTTGATCAACATCGAACTACGTGCAACCACCAGCACCACAACCACCAGGTCGTCCACATGCAAATAATGGCAATGTTGGGCTCCCCTTGAGTGCGAGATCATGACCATCTCCCTAAACTGAAATTGAATATTCCACCATTTGAGGGTAGATATGTTCTGATATATATCTTACTTGGGAATTAGAAACTGAACAACGATTTACATGTTTACAATATCACGAGGAGAGGCGTGTTCTGTTGCTGTTTGTGCTTTCACTAGCTTTGCATGTGTTTGGTGGTCGAACATTGTAGATTATATCCTGTTCCAGCTACTTGGGCTGCTTTGAAAACTACTATGCGTGCTCGTTGGGTTCCACCATATTATCAGCGTGAATTACTTCAAAAATTGCAGCGCTTAAGACAAGGAAAAATTCGGTGAAGAATATTATCGGGAATTACAAACTGGCTTGATTAGATGTGGTATTGTTGAGGAGAATGAAGCTATGCTTGCACGTTTTACGGGTGGATTAAATAGAGATTCAGACCATTCTAGACTACAAGGATTATAATAATATCACTCGATTATTCCATCTTGCTTGTAAAGCTGAGCGTGAAGTGCAGGATCGGCAGGCCTTGGCGGCGGACTAACTTTTCTGCAGGTCGACCTTCATCATGGACACCACGTGCATCATCTACTTCCACGTTCTACTACACGGCACCTCCGTTGGCTGCCACCTCAACCGTGATACAAAAGCGGGCACAACCACCACTATCGCCAAGAGTACACTGCTTTGGGCCTACAGAGCTCTTCTTCTTCCATGGCGTCAACAGGGCACACAAGTGATATTATTTGTCGTCGTTGTAAGGGAAGGGACATTTTGCGAGAGAATGCCAATCTCAGCGTGTGATGATTGCTCTTGAGGATGGTGGGTATGAGTCGCTAGTGACTATGATGAAGAGACTTTGGCTCTTATTACACATGAAGAACACGGTGGAGATGATTACGATCATGAGGCGCAATACATGGCTCTTTGAAGATCTTGACAGGTATGAATGTTTAGTTGCTCAACGTGTTTTGAGTGTGCAGGTTACACAAGCTGAGCAAAATCAGAGGCATAACTTGTTCCATACAAAGGGAGTTGTGAAGGAGCGTTCTATTAGCGTCATCATAGATGGAGGGAGCTGCAACAACTTGGCTAGCATGGATATGGTGGAGAAGCTTTCTCTCACCACAAGACCACATCCACATCCTTACTACATCCAATGGTTCAACAACAGCGGCAAGGTTAAGGTAACACGTCTTTGTTAGTGTGTATTTTAGTATCTCTACATATGCTGATTATGTTGATTGTGATGTGGTACCTATGCAAGCATGTTCCTTATTACTTGGTAGACCATGGCAATTTGATAAAATTCTGTACACCATGGTAGAAACAATCAGTATACTCTTGTTCACAAGGATAAAAATATTACTTTGCTTCCTATGACTCTGATTCCATTTTGAAAGATGATATTAATAGAGCTAATAAAGCAAAACAGGAGAAAATAAGAGTGAAAATCAGATTGTGGCAAAAGAATTTGAGCAACAAATGAAGCCTAATAATAAACCATCTAATGTTGCTTCGAAATTAAACTGAAAAGTGCATGTTTATTTGCCACCAAATCTGATATTGATGAGCTAGATTCTAGCAAATCTGTTTGCTATGCTTTTGTATGCAAAGAGGCATTATTTTCATTCGAGGGCGTGCCTTCCTCTTTGCCCCTGCTGTCACTAACATTTTGCAGGAGTTCGGCGTCTTCCCACAAGGCGTGCCACCGGATTACCACCTATTCGAGGATTGAGCATCAAATTGACTTAATTCCGGTGCATCGCTACCAACCGCGCACCATATCGTACCAATCCGGAGGAGGCGAAGGAGATTATCGTCAAGTCAGGAGCTGCTCGACAAAGGTTATATCGCGAATCTCTTAGTCCTTGTGCTGTTCCTATTATACTAGTGCCTAAAAAGGATGGTGCGTCGGCGTATGTGTGTTGATTGTAGAGGCATTAATAATATTACTATTAGTTATCGTCATCCTATTCCTAGGCTAGATGATATGCTTGATGAATTGAGTGGCTCTACAATATTCTCCAAAGTTGATTTGCGTAGTGGATACCATCAAATTCGTATGAAATTGGGAGATGAATGGAAAACAGCATTTAAAACTAAGTTTGGATTATATGAGTGGTTAGTCATGCCTTTTGGGTTAACTAATGCACCTAGTACTTTCATGAGATTAATGAGCGAAGTTTCGTGCTTTCATTGGACGATTTGTGGTAGTTTACTTTGATGATATACTGATTTATAGCAAATCTTTGGAAGAACATTTGGAACATTTACGTGCTGTTTTAATGCTCTCGTGATGCACGTTTGTTTGGTAACCTTGGGAAGTGCACCTTTTGCACCGACCGAGTATCTTTTCTTGGCTATGTTGTTACTCCACGAGGAATTGAAGTTGATAAAGCCAAGATTGAAGCTATTGAGAGTTGGCCGCAGCCCAAAGCGGTCACACAAGTGAGGAGTTTTCTTGGACTCGCTGGTTTCTATAGGCGTTTTGTGAGAGACTTTAGCACCATTGCTGCACCTCTCAATGAGCTTACAAAGAAGGATGTGCCTTTTGTTTGGGGTACCGCACGGGAAGAAGCCTTCACGGTATTGAAAGATAAGTTGACACATGCTCCTTTACTCCAACTTCGACTTTAATAAGACTTTTGAGCTTGAATGTGATGCTAGTGGAATTGGATTAGGAGGTGTGTTATTACAAGATGGCAAACCTGTTGCATACTTTTACGAAAAATTGAGTGGGCCTAGTCTGAACTATTCTACTTATGACAAAGAATTATATGCTCTTGTTAGGACTTTAGAGACATGGCAACATTATTTATGGCCCAAAGAATTTGTTATACATTCGATCATGAATCTTTGAAACATATTAAAAGTCAAGCTAAACTGAATCGTAGACATGCTAAATGGGTTGAATTCATTGAGACTTTCCCTTATGTCATTAAACACAAGAAGGGTAAAGAAAATGTTATTCTTGATGCTTTGTCTCGTCGCTATACTATGCTTTCACAACTTGACTTCAAAATATTTGGTTTGGAGACCATCAAAGATCAATATGTGCATGATGCTGATTTTAAAGATGTAATGCAGAATTGTAAAGAAGGAAGAACATGGAACAAGTTCGTTATTAATGATGGTTTTGTGTTCGTGCTAACAAGCTATGCATTCCTGCTAGCTCTGTTAGTCTTTTGTTGTTGCAGGGGCGCATGGAGGAGGATTAATGGGACACTTTGGCGTCAAGAAGGCGGAGGATATACTTGCTACACATTTCTTTTGGCCAAAGATGAGGCGGGATGTTGAGCGTTTTGTTGCTCGCTGCACTACATGTCAAAAAGCTAAGTCACGACTCAATCCTCATGGTTTATATATGCCTTTGCTGTGCCTAGTGTTCCTTGGGAGGATATATCTATGGACTTTGTTTTAGGTTTACCTCGAACAAAGAAGGGAGGATAGCATATTTGTTGTCGTGGATAGATTCTCGAAAATGGCACACTTTATACCATGTCATAAAAGCGATGATCTTTGTTAATGTTGCTGATTTGTTCTTTCGTGAAATTATTAAGCTTGCATGGTGTGCCAAATACTATTGTTTCAGATCGTGATACTAAATTTCTTAGCCACTTTTGGAGATGTTTATGGGCTAAGTTGGGGACTAAACTGCTTTTAGTACTACTTGTCACCCCAAACTGATGGACAAACTGAAGTAGTCAATAGAACATTGTCTACTATGCTTAGGGCTGTTTTGAAGAATAATAAGAAAATGTGGGAAGAATGCTTGCCTCATATTGAATTTGCTTATAATCGTTCATTGCATTCTACTACTAAGATGTGCCCTTTTGAAATTGTGTATGGCTTCCTACCTCGTGCACCTATTGATTTGTTGCCTCTTCCATCTTGGAGAAGGTTAATTTTGATGCTAAAGAACGTGCTGAATTGATTTTAAAATGCATGAGATAACTAAGGAAAACATTGAGCGTATGAATGCTAAATATAAACTTCTTGGAGATAAGGGTAGAAAACATGTTGTCTTTGCACTGGAGATCTTGTTTGGTTACATTTGCGTGAGATAGGTTTCCTAATTTGCATAAATCAAAGCTAATGCCACGTCTGATGGTCCATTTAAGGTGTTAGAAAATAAATGATAATGCATATAAACTTGAGCTGCTGCAGATTTTGGGGTTAGTCCCACTTTTAACATTGCAGATTTGAAGCCTTATTTGGGTGAGGAATATGAGCTTCCGTCGAGGGCGACTTCATTTCAAGAAGGGAGGATGATGAGGACATCAATACCATTGTTACACCCACAGCCCCTCTTGCTACATATCTTGGACCAATTACTAGAGCTCGCATGCGCCAATTAAATTATCGGTACTTTCGTTTCTTGGTAATGATTCTAATGTTCATGAGAATATGATGCTGCCTAAATTGGATACATTTGTTTTGCTTACAAATGAAGGCCCTAGCTTGGAGAAGGATGGACATTGGAGCAAGAACAAGCATGGAGATAATGCCATGCGCAAGGAGAACAAACGGAGTTACAAGTGATGATTCAGGACTTTGAAGCCACCCTAATGAGTGCATGAGGCCTTGGACGAAATATACAAGATGCCACTTCATAATATTCGTCCATAGGCTATTCTAGGTGCTCGTCACCTTATTATTGGGCCAGGCCTATGTAATTTCGAAATACTTAAGTATAGGCTGTTTTAGAGTCCGTATGTGTGGGGAAACAAGAGTTAGGGTTGATTTGGACCCCTCCACCAAGGGTCACGAAATTCCCCCTCTTCCTCCATATATACAGCCCTTAGGGCACCGTTTAGACCTTGGGTTTTGTTTAGATTAAAAGTTCGCCATAGCTGCAACTTGGCGTGCCGTTTGTGTTCCACGACCGGACAAAGGCGTCCACAGAACCCCACCTTGATCAATAAAGCTTTCATCTTATATTCGCAATATCCAGATTGCAATCTCAGTTTCTTGCTTGTTCTTCGTTTGCTCGCAGGAAACAGGCCCTCGTGGTCGGGTTGATCGTGCTCGGCGTGGTCAATAACCCTCGGAAGTTGGTTTAGCGATTGCTAAGGCGCGACGTCTCGCTGCGTTAAGTAGTCGGATCGTCAAAGTCGACTCCCACAGAAACGATAGCCACCATCTCATCGAAACATCGGGACACCTTTGCCTCTATCACCTTCATTTGAGCCCAAGTGGTGATTGGAGGTTCACCTCTTGCTTGTCGTCGCTCAATGATTTGTTCCCACCATATGAGCACATAATCTTGGAACTCAAGTGATGCCATAGCGATTTTCTTCGCTTCATCGTAGTTGTGCAAACGGAAGATTTTGTCAACCTTCAATGCCCATGAGAGGTAGTCTTGGGGTCATTGCTCCCATTGAACTTGGGCATGGTGAATTTTAGCTTGCCGTGGCGTTGCTCGTCATTGTATTGTTGGCGATGTTGATGATGGCGTCCTTGGCGTGGAATGTACTCGTCTTCATGTTGCTCTTGGCGGGAGGAAGACCATGATCAACTTGCTCTTGTTGAATTTGAGGTTGAGGTGGAGCTTGGCGAGCTTGTGGAGGAGCTTGAGGAGCTTGAGGAACTTGGCGGTGTACATGAGGTTGGTAGTTCCTCTCATGGATTTCTTCTCGAAGGGCTTCCTCTTGATTGCGCCGTTCGCGATTGCGGTTGGCGGCGGCTTTACTTGATTCTTGAAGGGCACGCGTTGCGCCTCAAGAGCTTGCTCTTCACGTTGTTGTTGTTGTGACGTTGAGCATTGGCGTCTTGTTTGTCTTGGTGACGGCGTGCTCTTTCTTCCTCTTGTTGGTGGCGAAGGCGTTGCCGTTCTTGAGCTTGAGCAAAAGCCTCTTGGTTTGATTGAGGACGAGGAACTTGATCATCAACTTGGTCTTGTGAGTGCTTGTCATGTAGCGGGTTGCGAGATGCATGACGATCTTGGCGTGACTCATCGAAGAGTGTTCGATGACGGTGTACTTGAGTCGTAGAAGGTGTCGTCGAATTAATCGACTCGAGTGGCTCCGTCTTGATGATGAAGAAGTGGAATGATGCGGTTTCTCACCAACTTGCGGATCTCGTCCATTCTTGCATCATTCTCTTGCTTGTGTGCCTCGAACTTGTTGTCGAAGTAGTCTCTTGTGCGTTGCTCGGAGAGTCGCAAGTCGGTGGCGAGGTTGTCGATCTGATCGCTCATTGCTTGTTGTTCTTGGTGCAACGCTTCGTTGTGCACCAAGAGGTGGCTTTTGGTGGCGTGTCACGGACATGTAAATCGTCTTGTTCGATGAAGAGTGGGTTGGTAGAAGAACTTGGCCTATCCATCATTCCAAGCAAGATGTGAGTGGTAGAACGGAAAAGAACTTATACCAATGTACCTTTGACCGATATTGAAAATGAATCAAGTTCACTCAAATGCGGACAATGAAATAGCACTCTTGGTACCGATTCTTGTCGGTTCTCACAACTACACAAATAAAAAGCTTATGGTGGAGCTCAGTTAGGATGGTGGCACAAAATTTGATGCAATTGTAAGTGAGACTCAATAAAGTTGGAAATGATTCACAAATTTGCAAATGCAACAAGTAGACCAATAGCAAAATATGGTACGAAAACACACACACAAAAGATAATATGGGGTTATGCAACCAAGGATGAGCCAAAATGTGGAATACACCAAGATGCTCTTGTTGCACAACACTAGAGAGCAGCTAGCACGATTGCACAATAGGCGGATCTGAACTT
The DNA here is from genome assembly GCA_021605205.1 of Aegilops longissima. Classification (NCBI taxonomy): domain Eukaryota; kingdom Viridiplantae; phylum Streptophyta; class Magnoliopsida; order Poales; family Poaceae; genus Aegilops; species Aegilops longissima. Next base: position 364,238,442 of record CM038677.1, on the reverse strand, counting down.
GTGCACAACCTACTAAGCAAAAATGCAACGACTTCTATCCCAAGTATGCTATATGTATGGTGTGTCGATGAGTTGATCCAAGATGATCAAGTATGACAATCTTAATGTTTGATGATGCTATGGTTCTTGCTCATAAGCTCTTTGCTTATCTTTCTCTCTTTGCTTGAAAAGCTTGATTGGCTCTTTCTCTTTTGAGCTCTTTTCTCATGCAAAACTTCACGAACCAAGATAGCAATTGTGTATGCGATGACAACTTTGTGACACACAAGTTGATGCTAAAATATGCACCACTTTGGTATGGTATGTATGCTATGGAGTATGATCACTAAATGTGCACAAGTTACGTTGCCGGCAATACTCAAAGGCTAGTCTCGATGGGTAAGCTACGCAAAATGAGGCAATGTGGGTTATCAATGCAATTGCAATGTATGACAAAGATGTCGTCGAAGTTACCGTCCTTGGCGATGATGAGACCCTTGCGAAGTTGAGTCGTGGTGATGATGAACTCGAACCGCACCTAGATAGCCGAAACACAAAAGGATACGGAAACCACAACTCAAAATCTCAAGGACCAAAATGTGTCAAAATCGTCATCGGAGGAATCGTGGAAGATTTTGGTGTATATGGGTTGGGAAGATGTGGGAAATATGGGTCGGTGGTGGTGTTTGAACTGACGAAGTTCAGTTTGGTCAGGGTTGGACGGACGTCCAGTAAACTTCTGATCGTCCGGACGGCGTCGAACGTCCGACCTTGTCCGGATGTCCGAACTGGCGAAAATCGGGCTCGGGGAGAGGAACTGCAAAATTTCCGAGGAAGAAGATGAATGTGAGGTCGAAATCGAGGGGTTTTGAAGATGGAAAAGGGTGGGGAGGTTGGGAAAAGCTAGATCCACATGTAGCAACACAAATCCATGGACCAAATCCAACAAAATCTCATCACACTAACAAATCACAATTTTTTTTGGGGGCTATTTTTGTGGGGAATTTTCGGAATTAGGACAAAAACAACAAAATCAAGCTAGAAGACACGATGTAGGGGCTCCAAAGACGTGATGAACGTGGCTCATGATACCATATGATGTAGGGCAGAACCCTATGTGGGCGATCTTTCACGTTTGGAGAGAATCCCTCGAGGAACACGAAGAACGGCGGAAGAACACGAGGAAATCACGGGGAAAACGAGAGAGAGGTCACTCAACCGACAAGAAAATGATCACACAAGCGCTAGATCGATGAACACATAGAGTAGCACGAGATTCAAGAACAATAAAGGTAAAGATACAAGGGTAGTCGTTCTTCTCCGAGAGGAGGTCTTGATGGGGTCCACCCTAGGAGGGGGTCTTGAATCCGCTTGGGGGATCTTCTCCGAAGAGGTCCTGATCTCGAAGGAGAAGTAGCCAAGTGGATGAGCAATGGCTCTCACACTGAAATATGAGCAAATCCAAAAGCTAACCCTAACTAGGGGATGGAAGGGTCCTATTTATAGTCTTAGTGCAAATGGAAGTCAAAACGAAGGGGTACAAGGGCTTCAGCCCGCATCAGGCGTCGGACGTCCGGAAGGCGTCGGACGTCCGGAGGCTTCGGGAGGTCCGGACGTCCGGCGCGTTCGGATGTCCGTCTATTCTTCTGCCGTGGGTGTGTCGGTCGTCCAAAGCGGGCGGTCGTCCGGGCTTCGGAGGGTCCGGACGTCCGGGGCGGTCGATCGTCCGTAGATCCGTTCGGTGATGGTCGTCCGGACGTCCGGTCGACTCCGTCGTCCGTAGGTTTGATTCGGTGGCGATGTTCCGGACCTCGGGCGTCAGACGTCCGTGAGTTTGATTCGGTGACGAAGTTCGGGACGTCGAGGCGTCGGACGTCCGTGTCTGAGAATCGTCGGACGTCCGGAGGGGGACGTCCGTGCCACTATAGCTTCAGCTGCCTTCCTTCTTCCTCTTCGACATACTTGGGGTTCTCGCCGTCTTGGCTCTTGCAAGTAGTGGATCCTTGGTTTGCCTCCATGTATCGATTACGCATAGAGTTTGAATGAGGTAGTAGCCATGTCTCATGGGTAGAAATAAGAAGTTCGGAGAGGAGCGAGTTCACCTTATCTTCAATAGCCTTAGCTCGGGCTCTTGTCATGGGTCCCTGTGGTGTTGAGGGAGATGAAGGCACGTCCGTGGGGATGAGTGAGGGCTGCTCTGCATCACTTTCTCTCACCACAAGACCACATCCACATCCTTACTACATCCAATGGTTCAACAACAGCGGCAAGGTTAAGGTAACACGTACCGTTCGTGTGTATTTTAGTATCTCTACATATGCTGATTATGTTGATTGTGATGTGGTACCTATGCAAGCATGTTTACTTGGTAGACCATGGCAATTTGATAAAAATTCTGTACTCCATGGTAGAAACAATCAGTATACTCTTGTTCACAAGGATAAAAATATTACTTTGCTTCCTATGACTCCTGATTCCATTTTGAAAGATGATATTAATAGAGCTAATAAAGCAAAACAGGAGAAAAATAAGAGTGAAAATCAGATTGTGGCAAAAGAATTTGAGCAACAAATGAAGCCTAATAATAAACCATCTAATGTTGCTTCTGAAATTAAACTGAAAAGTGCATGTTTATTTGCCACCAAATCTGATATTGATGAGCTAGATTCTAGCAAATCTGTTTGCTATGCTTTTGTGTGCAAAGAGGCATTATTTTCATTCGAGGACGTGCCTTCCTCTTTGCCCCCTGCTGTCACTAACATTTTCATTCGATGATGCTGTTAATGTTGTTGATTTGTTCTTTCGTGAAATTATTCGCTTGCATGGTGTGCCAAATACTATTGTTTCAGATCGTGATACTAAATTTCTTAGCCACTTTTGGAGATGTTTATGGGCTAAGTTGGGGACTAAACTGCTTTTTAGTACTACTTGTCACCCCCAAACTGATGGACAAACTGAAGTAGTCAATAGAACATTGTCTACTATGCTTAGGGCTGTTTTGAAGAATAATAAGAAAATGTGGGAAGAATGCTTGACTCATATTGAATTTGCTTATAATCGTTCATTGCATTCTACTACTAAGATGTGCCCTTTTGAAATTGTGTATGGCTTCCTACCTCGTGCACCTATTGATTTGTTGCCTCTTCCATCTTCGGAGAAGGTTAATTTTGATGCTAAAGAACATGCTGAATTGATTTTAAAAATGCATGAGTTAACTAAGGAAAACATTGAGCGTATCAATGCTAAATATAAAACTTGTTGGAGATAAGGGTAGAAAACATGTTGTCTTTGCACCTGGAGATCTTGTTTGGTTACATTTGCGTAAGGATAGGTTTCCTAATTTGCGCAAATCAAAGCTAATGCCACGTGCTGATGGTCCATTTAAGGTGTTAGAGAAAATAAATGATAATGCATATAAACTTGAGCTGCCTGCAGATTTTGGGGTTAGTCCCACTTTTAATATTGCAGATTTGAAGCCTTATTTGGGTGAGGAAGATGAGCTTCCGTCGAGGACGACTTCATTTCAAGAAGGGAGGATGATGAGGACATCAATACAATTGTTACACCCACAGCCCCTGCTGCTATACATACTTGGACCAATTACTAGAGCTCACATGACGCCAATTGAATTATCGGTACTTTCGTTTCTTGGTAACGATTCCAATGTTCATGAGAATATGATGCTGCCTAAATTGGATACATTTGTTTTGCTTACAAATGAAGGGCCTACCATGGACAAGAAAGATGAACCTTGGAGCAAGTTCAAGCATGGAGATGTTGGCATGCAAGGGGAACAAAACGGAGTTACAAGTGATGATTCCAGGACTTTGAAGCCACCCTAATGAGTGCATGAGGCCTTGGACGAAATATACAAGATGCCACTTCATAATATTCGTCCATAGGCTATTCTAGGTGCTGCGTCACCTTATTATTGGGCCAGGCCCATGTAATTTCGAAATAGTTAAGTATAGGCTGTTTTAGAGTCCGTATGTGTGGGGAAACAAGAGTTAGGGTTGATTTGGACCCCTCCACCAAGGGCCACGAAATTCCCCTCTTCCTCCATATATACAGCCCTTAGGGCACCGTTTAGACCTTGGGTTTTGTTTAGATTAAAAGTTCGCCATAGCTGCAACTTCGCGTGCCGTTTGTGTTCAACGACTGACAAAGGCGTCCACGAACCCCACCTTGATCAATAAAGCTTTCATCTTATATTCGCAATATCCAGATTGCAATCTCAGTTTCTTGCTTGTTCTTCGTTTGCTCGCAGGAAGCAGACCCTCGTGGTCGTTGATCGTGCTCGGCGTGGTCAATAACCTCTCGGAGTTGGTTTAGCGATTGCTAAGGCGCGGCGTCCTCGCATGTTAAGTAGTCGGATCGTCAAAGTCGACTTCCTCCAAAGCGAAAACCAACATCTCATCGAAAGATCGGGACCCTCGCCTCTATCATTAGGGCACCGTTTAGACCTTGGGTTTTGCTTAGATTAAAAGTTCGCCATAGCTGCAACTTCGCGTACTTCGTTTGTGTTCAACGACCAGACAAAGGCGTCACAGAACCCCACCTTGATCAATAAAGCTTTCATCTTATATTCGCAATATCCAGATTGCAATCTCGGTTTCTTGCTTGTTCTTCGTTTGCTCGCGGAAACAGGCCCTCGTGGTCGTTGATCGTGCTCGGCGTGGTCAATAACCCTCGGAAGTTGGTTTAGCGATTGCTAAGGCGCGACGTCTCGCACGTTCGTAGTCGGATCGTCAAGGTCGACTCCCACAGAAACGATAGCCACCATCTCATCGAAACATCGGGACACCCTTGCCTCTATCAATATGACTCCATGACTGAAGAGGAGATGGAAGCCCTTGAGCAAGTGGCCATGCACCGGCAAGTGAATGAAGATGAAGATGATCAAGTATTTTGTGATGAGGATTCGAGCCCCACTCTCGTTGTCTCCAAGGTCATGACTCTTCAACATCAACAAGAAGAAGACCAACGATGCCACATCTTCCACACAAAAGCCGGTATCAATGGACGGTCCATCAAGGTCATCATCGATGGAGGTAGTTGCCACAACCTGGCAAGTGAAGAACTATGCTCCAAGCTCCAATTGGTAAAGAGGAAGCACCTGCATCCCTACAAGGTCCAATGGCTAAGTGAATCCGGCACTATACGAGTTGAGCATACGGTCCTAGTATCTTTGAAAATTGGTGCATACGAAGACACTTTGGAGTGTGATGTGGTCCCAATGACCGTTTGTCACCTACTTCTTGGTCGACCATGGCAATTCGACCGTGGTGTCATACACAATATACCAATCACTATAGCTTCAAGATGAAAGGGAAAGAATATGTGCTACGACCTATGTCTCCTAGTCAAGTGATAGCCGACAAGCAAGCCACACATCATAGAGACAAGAGTGAGAAAGTGATCCACCCAAAAGTGAGTGAGAGCCACAAGCCAAATTTGAGCGACTCTTCGCCTAGAGAGAAAAACCTCATCCTAAATGCCACCAAATGCGAGATGAGAGCACTGTGTAAGAACCCATCGAGTGTGATGCACTTTGTCCTTGTGTGCAAGGATGGAGATCCAAAAACTAACACCATTCACGAGCTACCTTTGGTGTTTCAATCTCTTTTGCAGGAATTTCAAGATGTTTTCCCGATGAGCTACCTCCGGTCTACCTCCTCTTGAGGCATTGAGCATCGAATCGACCTCATCCCCGGAGCGCCTCTACCAAACAAAGCTCCATACCGAGTCAACCCCGAAGAAACCAAGGAGATTCAACGGCAAGTACAACAACTCATCGACAACGGCCATGTACGTGAAAGCCTAAGCCCTTGTGCCGCTCCGGTTATTCTTGTACCTAAGCCCGATGGAAGTTTCCGCTTGTGTTCCGATTGTAGACCTATCAATGCTATTACCGTTCGATAGGCATCCCATTCCTCATTTAGATGACATGCTTGATGAACTTAGTGGAGCCAACTTTTTCTCAAAAATCCGCATACAAGAGGGCGATGAATGGAAAACTGCTTTCAAAACCAAATTTGGTTTATATGAGTGGTTAGTGATGCCTATGGGTCTTTCGGAGGCTCCCGGTACTTTTGTGCGTCTTATGCATCATGTGCTTCGTCCTTACATTGGAGTCTTTGTTGTGGTTTACTTCGACGATATTCTTGTGTTTAGCAAAACAATGAAAGAGCACATCAATCATGTAAAATCTGTGTCGCAAACTCTTCGCAAAGAAAGCCTTTATGCAAACTTGAAAAAATGCACTTTTGGAGTTGACAAAGTGGTTTTCTTGGGTTTTGTAGTATCCTCAAAGGGTGTCCATGTTGATGAATCTAAAATTCAAGAAATTAAAACTTGGCCCCAACCAACCAATTTGCAACAAGTGCGAAGTTTTCTTGGTCTTGCGGGTTTTTATCGTCACTTTGTGAAAGATTTTAGCACAATTGCCGCTCCTTTGCATGCTTTGAGCAAGAAGAATACTCCCTTTGTTTGGGGAACTTTGCAATCAACCGCTTTTGATGAGCTCAAGTCTTTGCTTACTCATGCTCCGATTCTTGCTTTGCCCAATTTTGACAAAACTTTTGAGGTTCATTGTGATGCAAGTGGTACCGGAATTGGTGGAGTTTTGATGCAAGCAAAACGAGCCATTGCTTATTTTAGTAAAAAACTATCCGGTGCTCAACTTAATTATCCCATCTATGACAAAGAGTTGTATGCTTTAGTGCGTGTGCTACATGTTTGGGAACATTACCTTAGACCTCATGAGTTTGTCATCCATACCGATCATGAAACGCTTAAATACCTCAAAGGTCAAACGGAGGTGACGAACCGCACACTATCCACTCTACTTCGTGTCTTGATCAAGAAGAACATCAAGGAGTGGGAAGCATGTCTACCCATCGTCGAGTACGCCTACAATCGTGCAAGACATTCAACTACCGGCAAGTCCCCCTTCGAGGTCGTCTACGGTTTCAACCTGTTGTCCCCATTGGACATTCTACCACTTCCTCTCCAAGAGCGCACCAACATGGATGCAAGTGAACGAGCAAGCTACATCAAGAAGATGCACGAAGATACAAGGCACACCATTGAGCGCCAAGTACAACGTCAAGCAAACAAGCTCAATGCCAACAAGCAACCCATCGTCTTCAACATTGGTGATCTAGTGTGACTACACCTTCGCAGGACCGCTTCCCCAAAGAACACAAGTCCAAGCTTCTCCCTCGAGCGGATGGACCTCTCAAGGTGCTAGCACGCTACAACGACAACGCTTACAAGATCGACATACCTCGAGACAAGTACAACGTGAGCGACATCTTCAACGTCAAGGACCTCGCACCTTTCCATGGAGATGAAGCTTTTGATTCGAGGTCGGATCTCTCCCAAGGGGGGGGGGGAGATGATGCGGAGCATCCCACGATCATCCCCATGCATCCACAACCGTCTCATCAAGAGCCAAGAGGACCCATGACACGAGCTAGAGCTGGAGCTCTCGAGAACGAGGTGACCTCCTTCCTTATTGATATCGCATATGATCCACTCGAGACATGGCTACTACCTAAGTCCGATATGCTATGCATGATTAGGTGTCAAGGGGAACCTCCCGAGGATACACGTGAAGACGGACAAGCCGCCAAGTCCATGGATGAAGAGAACCAACGAAAACGAGCAAAATCACCTTCCAGGTCCCGGACATCCGGCCATGGCCCCGGACATCCGGCCCCTGGAGCTTCTACCTCAACATGCTCCAAAATGCCCAAGTCTCCAGGGCCCGGACATCTGGCGTCCAAGCCCGGACATCCGGCGCCCCTCTCCCGATTCGGCTGAAACGATCGCCCCAGCCCGGACATCCGGGCTGATAGCCCGGACATCCGGCGCCTCGCGAAGGCCCGGACATCCGACCCGACGCCCGGACGTCCGGCCTCCCCCTGCCTGAGTGCAGTGCTTCCGGGACTTGTTCCTTGTACCCCTTCGACACGAGACTATATATACTTGATCCCCTACCTCTTTCTAGGGTTAGCTTAGGTTTAGCTCATGTTTGTGTGAGAGGCCCTTGCTCATCCACTTGGTTACTTCTCCTCGGAGCTCAGGACCTCTTCGGAGAAGATCCCCCAAGCGGATTCAAGACCCCCTTCTAGGGTGGACCCCATCAAGACCTCCTCTCGGAGAAGAACGGCTACTTGTGTATCCTTACCTTTGTTGATCTTGAATCTTGTGCCACCTTATGTGATTGGTGATCTAGCACTTGTGTGATTGATCTCTTGTTGGTTTAGTGATTTCTCTCTCGTTTCCTCCGTGTTTCCCTCTTGTTCTTCCGCGTGTTCTTTGTGATTCCCCGTAGGATCCGCTCCAACGTGAAAGATCATCCACGTAGGGTTCCGCCCTACATCAAACTCCCTCTCTCTACTCATGAGACTTGGCTACTACCTCATATGGACACTTTGTGTGTGATCAGGTACCTGGAGGAAAGCCATGGTGCATCTACATCCAGTGGACAAGGAGACGGCTACCAACCGCAAAGGACAAGAAGAAGAGCTACGGAGAAAACTCCAGCCACGGACGACCGGTCGGGACAGACGTCCGGCGCTGAAGCTTGACAGAAGCGGACGTCCGGCCGGACCGGACGACCGCCACACCCCTCACACAATGAGCGGACGTCCGGCCTCCAACAGACGACCGCCCCCGAAGACCCGAGCCGAAACTGCGGAAGACCGGCGCCAACGGACGACCGGCGACCGGACGACCGGCCCGCAGCGGACGTCCGGTGCCCCTGGACCCAAACCAAATCAGCGGAATTCCGAAGAAACCGGACGTCCGGCGCCTCCTTCACCGAACTGATCCAGCGGACGTCCGACGACACCGGACGTCCGGTCCCTCCTGAGCCACCGGACGACCGGTCCCCAGCGGATGTCCGTGACTGTCTCACAAGATTTGGGCGAAGCCCATGTACCCCTTCACTTCGGCCCCTTTTTCACTAAGACTATAAATAGAACCCCTCCTCCTCCTAGCTAGGGTAGCTTAGGTTTTAGCTCATGTTTGTGTGAGAGCCTTGCTCATCCACTTGGCTACTTCTCCTCGGAGCTCAGGACCTCTTCGGAGAAGATCCCCCAAGCGGATTCAAGACCCCCTTCTAGGGTGGACCCCATCAAGACCTCCTCTCGGAGAAGAACGGCTACTCGTGTATCCTTACCTTTGTTGATCTTGAATCTTGTGCTACTTTATGTGGTCGGTGATCTAGCATTTGTGTGACCGATTCCTTGTTGGTTGAGTATTTTCCCTCGTTCCCCCACGTGTTTCCCTCTTGTTCTTCCGCGAGTTCTTCGTAATCCACCGTAGGATCCGCTCCAACGTGAAAGATCATACACGTAGGGTTCCGCCCTACATCATCTTGGTATCATGAGCCACGTTGATCACGTTCTTGGAGCCCCTACCCCTCTTTTTCTAGCTTGATTTTGTTGTTTTTGTCCTAATTCCGAAAATTCCCCACAAAAATTGCCCCAAATTTTTTTTGTGATTTGTTTGTGAGTTGAGATTTTGTTGAATTTGGTCCATGGATTTGTGTTGCCACGTGTGGATCTAGCTTTTCCCACCCTCCCCACCCTTTTCCATCCACCAAACCCCTCGATTTCGACCTCACCATCATCTTTTACCCCAAACCGAAAGCAGTTCTTCCGTGTCTGAAAATCTCCAGAGCACGGACGACCAGCAAGTACCGGACGTCCACGGCGGACGACCAAAAAACCGGACGTCCGTTCATCTCTCGATTTAAACTGAATTTTCAGTTCGGCCACCACCACAACCCCACCTCCCACCACATCTCCCAAACCCACATACACCAAAATCTTCCACCATACTTCCGATGACGATTTTGACACATTTTGGTCCTTGAGATTTTGAGTTGTGGTTTCCCGTATCCTATTGTGTTTCGACTATCTAGGTGCGGTCTTGAATTCATCATCACCACCACTCATCTACATCGACTAGTCACCATCGCATGGACGGTAACTTCGACGACATCTTTGTCATACCTTGCAATTGCATTGATAACCCACATTGCCTCATTTTGCGTAGCTTACCCATCGAGACTAGCCATTGAGTATTGCCAGCAACGTGACTTGTGCACATTTAGTAATCATACTCCATATAGCATATCATACCATAGTGGTGCATATCTTGAGATCAACTTGTGTGTCACAAGGTTGTCATAGCATACACAATTGCTATCTTGGTTCGTGAAGTTTTGCATGAGAAAAGAGCTCGAAAGAGAAAGAGCCAATCAAGCTTTTAAGCAAAGAGAGAAAGATAAGCAAAGAGCTTATGAGCAAGAACCATAGCATCATACTACATTAAGATTGTCATATTGGATCATCTTGGATAATAGCACCGAAATACCATACATATAGCATAATTGGGATAGAGATAGTTGCATTTTTGCCTAGTAGGTTGTGCACAAGTTTGCGTATCCGCCTATTGTGCAATCGTGCTAGCGTCTCTCTAGTGTTGTGCAACAAGAGCATCTTGGTGAATCCACATTTTGGCTCATCTTTGGTTGCATAACCCCATATTATCTATTTGCGTGTGTGTTTCCGTGTACCATATCTTGCTATTGGTCTACTTGTTGCATTTGCAAATTTGTGAACCATTTCCAACATTATTGACACCACTTACAATTGCATCAAATTTTGTGCCACCATCCTCACCAAGCTCCACCATAAGCTCTTATTTGTGTAGGTGTGAGAACCGACAAGGATTGGTACCAATAGTGCTATTTCATTGTCCGCATTTGAGTGAACTTGATTCATCTTTAACATCGGTCAAAGGTACATTGGTATAAGTTCTTTTCCGTTCTACCACACATTTTGCTTGGAATGATGGATAGGCCAAGTACCTCTACCAACCCACTCTTCATCGAGCAAGGCGACGACATGTCATCATCGTCACCAAGAACCACCTCTTTGGTGCTGTGGCGTTGCACAAAGAACAACAAGCAATGGCGACAACATCGACAACCTCGCCACCGACTTGCGACTCTCCGAACAGCGTACAAGGGACTACTTCGACAACAAGTTCGGCGCTCACAAGCAAGAGAATGATGCAAGAATGGGCGAGATCTGGCATACGATGAGAAGCCGACATCATTCTACTTCTTCATCATTAAGACGGAGCCGCTCGAGTCGACACTCAAGACGACACCTTCTACAACTCAAGTACACCTACTTCGAACACTCTTCGTCGTGCCGCTCGTCAAGACCGTCATGCATCTCGCAACCCGCTACATGACAAGCATTCACAAGAGCAAGTTGATGATCAAGTTCCTCGTCCTCAATCAAACCAAGAGGCTTTTGCTCAAGCTCAAGAACGACAACATCTTAAATGCGCCAACAAGAGGAAGAACGAGCGCGTCTACACCAAGACGAACAAGACGCCAAGGCTCAACGTCTTCAACAACAACAACGTGAAGCGCAAGCTCTTGAGGCGCAACGTGCCCTTCAAGAATCAAGTAGAGCCTTTGCCAACCGCAATCGCGAACGGCGCAATCAAGAGGAAGCCCTTCGAGGAGAAATCCAAGAGAGGAACTACCAACCTCATGTACAACGTCAAGTTCCTCAAGCCCCTTCACAAGCTCGTCAAGCTCCACCCCAACCTCAAGCTCAACAAGGGCAAGTTGATCATGGTCTTCCTCCACGCCAAGAGCAACATGAAGACGATTACAATCCACGTCAAGGACATCATCACCAACATCGCCAAAAACACAATGAAGAGCAACGCTACGGCAAGCTAAAATTCACCATGCCCAAGTTCAATGGAAGCAATGACCCCGAAGACTACCTCTCATGGGCATTGAAGGTTGACAAAATCTTCCGGTTGCACAACTACGATGAAGCGAAGAAAATCGCTATGGCATCACTTGAGTTCCAAGACTATGTGCTCATATGGTGGGAACAAATCATTGAGCGACGACAAGCAAGAGGTGAACCTCCAATCACCACTTGGGCTCAAATGAAGGATGTCATGCGAGCACGTTTTGTGCGAACCTACTACAACCGCGACCTCTTCAAGAAACTCCAACTACTCAAGCAAGGAACAAAGAGTGTTGAAGAATATTACAAGGAAATGGAGATAGCCATGATTCGAGCCAATGTCAAGGAAGATGATGAGCAAACTATGGCACGTTTCTTGAATGGACTCAATCATCCCATCAAGAAGATCGCCGACTTCCAACCATACTCAACCCTCATTGAGCTCGTGCATAAAGCTACAAAGGCGGAACGCCAAGTGCAAGATGACTTCAAGTACGCCAAGTACTCATCCAAGACCTACGGCTTCTCTAACAACCAAGCTTCAACGACTCCTCCAACACCTACATCAACCAAGCTTTCTTCAAGAAACGACGACAAGTCAAGTTACAAGAAGACTTAGACAAGTTCAAGTCGCCCTCCTCCTACTACAAGCAACCTCAAGCCGCGTGCTTCATCCTCTACTCCGACCGATGAGACCATCAAGACAAGCTCCTTCAAGTGTTTCACTTGCGGCGGCCGAGGCCACAAGTCATACGAATGCACCAACAAGCGCACCATGATCCTCAACGACGATGGCACATATGACTCCATGAGTGACGAGAAGATGGAAGCTCTTGAGCAAGTGGCCATGCACCGGCGAGTGAACGAAGATGAAGATGATTAAGTCTTTTGTGATGAGGATTCGAGCCCCGCTCTCGTTGTTTCCAAGGTCTTGACTCTTCAACATCAAGAAGACCAACGATGCCACATCTTCCACACAAAAGCCGGCATCAATGGACGGTCCATCAAGGTCATCATCGATGGAGGTAGTTGCCACAACTTGGCAAGTGAAGAACTATGCTCCAAGCTCCAATTGGTAAAGAGGAAGCACCCGCATCCCTACAAGGTTCAATGGCTAAGTGACTCGGCTATATCTGAGTTGAGCATACGGTCCTAGTCTCTTTCAAAATTGGTGCATCTGAAGACACTTTGGAGTGTGATGTGGTCCCAATGACCGTTTGTCACCTACTTCTTGGTCGACCATGGCAATTCGACCGTGGTGTCATACACAATGGGCGTACCAATCACTATAGCTTCAAGATGAAAGGGAAAGAATATGTGCTACGACCTATGTCTCCTATGATGCGGAGCATCCTACGGTCATCACCATGTCAAGAGTCCGTTTGGCAAATGACACTTGTGACCTCTACTTCTCATACATAAAGGTGAATCTTCTCCTTTACACGTGTTCACTTGACCCCTTCGAGGATGGTATACTACTTGACACTCCACTCGTGTGCATGCATAGGTATTGCCGGAGCTTCACGGACGACGAGGAGGAGTGCAAGCGCCAAGGAACACCTACACCTTCCACGAAGGAAGCCTGGAAACGTAGACGCAAGAAGAAGAGATGATGAAGAAGCTCCAGCCAGCAGACGACCGGTTGGGTCCGGACGTCCGGCGCCTGAGGATCCACCGGACGACTGGCGATCCCGCACCCGAGCCAAATCAGCGGACATCCGGCGCCCGCGGACGACCGACGTACGGACGTCCGGCCCCCTCCGGAAATCCGGCACTCCTGCATCCGAGCCAAATCGAGCAGACGTCCGACGTCTTCCGGACGTCCGGCCGCCCGTGAGTCTCCGGACGTCCGACGCCCACCGGACGTCCGACCCGGCTGTGTCCAGTTGCGGGCTGAGTCCCATGTACCCCTTCACTTCACCCCCCCATTTGCACTTAGACTATAAATAGACCTTCCCCTCATCCTTTCCAAGGTTAGCAAATATGATAGCTCATTCTTAGGTGAGCTTTGCTCCTACCTCTACTCTTGAGAGAGAGAGACTACCACTCCCATGGAGTTCAAGACCTCCATGTGAGAAGATCCTGCGGGATATCATCAAGACCCCTTTGGGAAAGATCCGTCTAGGATATCATCAAGACCTCCTCTTGGAGATGAACCTTACCTTGTATCTTTCCCTTTGTTGTTCATGTACCTTGTGATCTTGTGTGTTTGATTGTCTAGTGGATGTGTGATTGGACTTGTTCTTGAGTGTTTCCCCTTGTGATTTCTCTCCGTTCTTCCCCATGTTCATCGTGTTCTTCGAGTGATCCCACTCCAAACGTGAAAGATCGGCCTACACCGGGTTAGCCCCGTATCATATGGTATCATGAGCCACGTTGATCACGTATTTGGAGTCCCTCCCACCGTTTTCTAGCCTTCTTTTGTTTGATTTCGTCCTAAATTTTGAAAATCCCCACCAAAAATAGCCCCAATTTTTTTTGTGATTTGTTGGTTAGATGAAGTTTTGTTGATTTTTATCCATGGATTTGCTTGGTTTCGAGTGGATCTAGCATTTTCCCAAGTTTCCCCATCTTTCATCCACAAAATCCCGCTAATTTTGACCCCGAAATCCCCAATTTCCGCCCAAAATCGCGTCCCGGATCTGAAATTTCGAGTTGACCCCGACCCACCGGACGACCGACAATTTACGGACGTCCGGACCCCCACGAAGCACCGGACGTCCGACCTTTCCCGGACGACCGGAACCCCTAACCCGAACCGAAATTAGCGGATTTCCGAGCTCACCGGACGTCCGGCCACCGGACATCCGTTATTTCCGGACGTCCGCTACCTGTAGATATCAACTTCGGCTGATTTTTGTTTTGCCCATAACTAATTCATCCGAACTCTGATTTTGACGTTCTTTAGCTCGTTTTGAAGCTATTGACATCCCCCTTCCAACAAAAATACCATCATCATCATTTGACTCCATCAAATTTTGTGAAATTTGGCAAGTTTGCCTAGTGCTTCCACCACATCACCCGCTACTCCACCACCGACTTCCGCAACTTAACCAATTTTGTTCCTCATGGTTGTTTGAGTTGTGATTCGAGTCTCCTAAGGTGTTTCGGCTACTTAGGGACGGTTGCTCCTTCATCAACCACCACCGCCACTTCCGCATAGGCTTACCCACCATACACTTCCACCCCAACTTAACCAAATTTTGTTTGAGTTTTTTCGAGTTGTGGCTTGTGTCTCCTAAGGTGTTTCGGCTACTTAGGGACGGCAACTTCAACTTCGACACGTGTATCGCCCATCATTCCACTTCCACATCGCCAAGTGCAAACCACCACCGCTTTTCCACTACCACCATTTGACATTTGTCATTTGAGATTTTGAGTTTGCGGTTTTTCCGTTTCCTAAGGTGTTTCGGCTACTTAGGGACGAGTCTCCATCATCTTGGTATCTACACCAAGAACACCGCCACTCATCATCGCAAAGGACGGTAACCTCGACGACACCATTGTATATTCCCTTGCAATTGCATTGTTAACCCCTAGCCCATTTTGCGTCACTTGCCTATCGAGACTAGCCATTTGAGTATTGCCGGGCCACGCTACTTGTGCACATTAGTGATCATCGATACACCTTCCATTGCATACATACCATATCATATTGGTATTATATCATCTCATGTGCCTCAAGTTTGTTCCCGCATATACACAATTGCTATCATGGTTTGTGCATTGTGCAAAAGGGGCCATACAAAAAAAGAAAGAATAAGCTTTTAAGCAAAAAGAGAAAGAGCAAAGAAGGTTGTAAGCAAGTGCCATAGCATCATACCACATTGCATATAAGATTGTCATATCCGATCATCTTGGATCAAACACCGGGAACCATACATACATAGCATACTTGGGATAGAAAGTTTATCCATTTTGCATCTTATAGGTTGTGCACAAGTGTCGTATCCGCCTATTGAGCAATCGTGCTAGCGTCTCTCTTGAGTTGTGCAACACAAGCGTTTTCCGTGGATTCCACATTTTGTGCTCATTCCTTGGTTGCACGACCCCATTTATCTATCCGTGTGTGTGTTTCCGTGTGCCACATATTGCTATTGGTCTACTTGTTTCGCTTGCGAATTTGTGAATCTTTTTTAACATTATTGACTCTTGCTAACATTTTGCATTAAATTTTTGTGCCACTATCCTCACCGAGCTCTACCATAAGCTTTACTTGATAGGTGTGAGTGAACAAGTCCGGTACCAATTCCACTATTCTTTCATCTCACATTGAGTGAAACGGGATACATCCTCAACTTTGGGAAAAGGTAACTTGGTATTGTTTATCCCATTTCCTACTCACCTCTACTCGAGTCTTGTGATGGATAGGCAAGGCATTTCACCCTCGGTCTACAACAACAACGACGAGTTCGATGCCACGAACAACAACTCCGACGCCAAGATGCAAGCTCAAATGGAGGAGATCAAAGCCCTCATCAAGTCCTACAAGCGATCTTCCTCATCTTCGAGAAGACGCTCAAGAGCACATGCTTTCGAGCTACCATCTCCGGCAAGATCACATCGGCATCGACACCATAACCACCGACAAGAACGTGAAGGTCGTGAGCTCAACACCAACAACCGCTCAACGACTTCACCATCTCCCTTGTCATCTTCGCCAAGCGACTTCAAGGCATCTTCGCCTACGGACATACGGCATCTTCGCCAACAAGCACCCCAAGACTACGCTCAAGAGAAGCTCCCCAAGCTCAAGTCCGCGACTTCCACGAGCTACTACGACCTCGACACCGACCACAAGATTCCTTTCTATGGGACTCAAGAACCCGAGGAGTACCTCGAGTGGGAGCGTTTGATGGACGACTACCTCAAGCTACATCAAGTTCGTCCCGAAGATCAAGTGAAGTGCGCCACAAGAAACTTCCATGACTACGCCTCGTCTTGGTGGCTTCACACACCTTCGGAGTACTACGATATGAGTTGGCCCAAGACGAAGAGAGCTTTGCGGCGAGAGTTCGTGCCTCAAACCTACACGGAACAACTTCGACGCCAATTGGAGAACACCATCCAAGGATCCAAGTCCATCGACGCGTACTTCAAGGAGATGAAGATTGCCTTGCGACGAGCCGGCGTGGACGACCCCATTTCAATGAAGTTTCACTTCATGATGGGATTGAACAACGACATCTCCAAGACTATCTTCCTCGAGAACTACAAGTCCATTGACGACTACTACATTGGTGCTCTCAAGGCGGAACAAGAACTCATGAAGGCCAAGGCTTCTCCACCCCAAGCACACTTCGCGGCGACCAAGCTCTACGAAAAGCATGAGGCTAGTACCACCATGATGTCCAAGCCCGACAAGCTCCAAGACGATGCTCCCAAGTGCGACTTCACCGCCATCCCTCTTTGTGGCATTGATGATGCCGAGTCTACCTTGACTCTTTTTCAAGATGGTGCGGCGACAAGTACGACTACGGAGACCTTCAAGGACCAAGCTTTGGAGGCGAGCGACAAGGTGGCGAGCAAGGATGATGCTTCCATCTTTGGAGGCGAGAGTGATGATGTGCCATCTTCGGCCTTCATCCATGGCGACAGCGATGAGATGGTTGAGTATTTCACCTCGACCACGGCGACGTATGATGACTTGAGTGACTTGTGCCACCATATTGAGAGTGAGAGTAACTTCATGATAGAGGCGAGGGTGTCCCGATCTTTCGATGAGATGTTGGTTTTCGCTTTGGAGGAAGTCGACTTTGACGATCCGACTACGAACGTGCGAGGACGTCGCGCCTTAGCAATCGCTAAACCAACTCCGAGAGGTTATTGACCACGCCAGAGCACGATCAACCTGACCACGAGGGTCTGTTTCCTGCGAGCAAACGAAGAACAAGCAAGAAACTGAGATTGCAATCTGGATATTGCGAATATAAGATGAAAGCTTTATTGATCAAGGTGGGGTTCTGTGGCGCCTTTGTGCAGTCGTTGAACACAAACGAAATGCACGCGAAGTTGCAGCTATGGCGAACTTTTAATCTAAACAAAACCCAAGGTCTAAACGGTGCCCTAAGGGCTGTATATATGGAGGAAGAGGGGAATTTCGTGGCCCTTGGTGGAGGGGTCCAAATCAACCCTAACTCTTGTTTCCCCACATACGGACTCTAAAACAGCCTATACTTAAGTATTTCGAAATTACATGGGCCTGGCCCAATAATAAGGTGACGCAGCACCTAGAATAGCCTATGGACGAATATTATGAAGTGGCATCTTGTATATTTCGTCCAAGGCCTCATGCACTCATTAGGGTGGCTTCAAAGTCCTGGAATCATCACTTGTAATTCCGTTCTTGTTCTCCTTATGCATGGCATTATCTCCATGCTTGTTCTTGCTCAATGTCCATCCTTCTCCAAGCTAGGGCCTTCATTTGTAAGCAAAACAAATGTATCCAATTTAGGCAGCATCATATTCTCATGAACATTAGAATCATTACCAAGAAACGAAAGTACTGATAATTTAATTGGCGTCGCGAGCTCTAGTAATTGGTCCAAGATATGTAGCAGTAGGGGCTGTGGGTGTAACAATGGTATTGATATCCTCATCATCCTCCCCTTCTTGAAATGAAGTCGTCCTCGACGGAAGCTCATATTCCTCACCCAAATAAGGCTTCAAATCTGCAATGTTAAAAGTGGGACTAACCCCAAAATCTGCAGCAGCTCAAGTTTATATGCATTATCATTTATTTTCTCTAACACCTTAAATGGACCATCAGCACGTCGCATTAGCTTTGATTTGCAAATTAGGAAACCTATCCTTACGCAAATGTAACCAAACAAGATCTCCAGGTGCAAAGACAACATGTTTTCTACCCTTATCTCCAGCAAGTTTATATTTAGCATTCATACGCTCAATGTTTTCCTTAGTTATCTCATGCACTTTTAAAATCAATTCAGCATGTTCTTTAGCATCAAAATTAACCTTCTCCGAAGATGGAAGAGGCAACAAATCAATAGGTGCACGAGGTAGGAAGCCATACACAATTTCAAAAGGGCACATCTTAGTAGTAGAATGCAATGAACGATTATAAGCAAATTCAATATGAGGCAAGCATTCTTCCCACATTTTCTTATTATTCTTCAAAACAGCCCTAAGCATAGTAGACAATGTTCTATTGACTACTTCAGTTTATCCATCGGTTTGGGGTGACAAGTAGTACTAAAAGCAGTTTAGTCCCCAACTTAGCCCATAAACATCTCCAAAAGTGGCTAAGAAATTTAGTATCACGATCTGAAACAATAGTATTTGGCACACCATGCAAGCGAATAATTTCACGAAAGAACAAATCAGCAACATTAACAGCATCATCGCTTTTATGACATGGTATAAAGTGTGCCATTTTCGAGAATCTATCCACGACAACAAATATGCTATCCTCCCTTCTTTGTTCGAGGTAAACCTAAAACAAAGTCCATAGATATATCCTCCCAAGGAACACTAGGCACGAGCAAAGGCATATATAAACCATGAGGATTGAGTCGTGACTTAGCTTTTTGACATGTAGTGCAGCGAGCAACAAAACGCTCAACATCCCGTCTCATCTTTGGCCAAAAGAAATGTGTAGCAAGTATATCCTCCGTCTTCTTGGCGCCAAAGTGTCCCATTAATCCTCCTCCATGCGCCTCCTGCAACAACAAAAGACGAACAGAGCTAGCGAGAATGCATAGCTTGTTAGCACGGAACACAAAACCATCATTAATAACGAACTTGTTCCATGTTCTTCCTTCTTTACAATTCTGCATTACATCTTTAAAATCAGCATCATGCACATATTGATCTTTGATGGTCTCCAAACCAAATATTTTGAAGTCAAGTTGTGAAAGCATAGTATAGCGACGAGACAAAGCATCAGCAATAACATTTTCTTTACCCTTCTTGTGTTTAATGACATAAGGAAAGTCTCAATGAATTCAACCCATTTAGCATGTCTACGATTCAGTTTAGCTTGACTTTTAATATGTTTCAAAGATTCATGATCAGAATGTATAACAAATTCTTTGGGCCATAAATAATGTTGCCATGTCTCTAAAGTCCGAACAAGAGCATATAATTCTTTGTCATAAGTAGAATAGTTCAGACTAGGCCCACTCAATTTTTCGAAAAGTATGCAACAGGTTTGCCATCTTGTAATAACACACCTCCTAATCCAATTCCACTAGCATCACATTCAAGCTCAAAAGTCTTATTAAAGTCGGGAAGTTGGAGTAAAGGAGCATGTGTCAACTTATCTTTCAATACCGTGAAGGCTTCTTCCATGCGGTACCCCAAACAAAAGGCACGTCCTTCTTTGTAAGCTCATTGAGAGGTGCAGCAATGGTGCTAAAGTCTCTCACAAAACGCCTATAGAAACCAGCGAGTCCAAGAAAACTCCTCACTTGTGTGACCGTTTTGGGCTGCGCCAACTCTCAATAGCTTCAATCTTGGCTTTATCAACTTCAATTCCTGTGGAGTAACAACATAGCCAAGAAAAGATACTCGGTCGGTGCAAAAGGTGCACTTCCCAAGGTTACCAAACAAGCGTGCATCACGTAGAGCATTAAAAACAACACGTAAATGTTCCAAATGTTCTTCCAAAGATTTGCTATAAATCAGTATATCATCAAAGTAAACTACCACAAATCGTCCAATGAAAGCACGTAAAACTTCGTTCATTAATCTCATGAAAGTACTAGGTGCATTAGTTAACCCAAAAGGCATGACTAACCACTCATATAATCCAAACTTAGTTTTAAATGCTGTTTTCCATTCATCTCCCAATTTCATACGAATTTGATGGTATCCACTACGCAAATCAACTTTGGAGAATATTGTAGAGCCACTTAATTCATCAAGCATATCATCTAGCCTAGGAATAGGATGACGATAACGAATAGTAATATTATTAATGCCTCTACAATCAACACACATCGCCGACGTACCATCCTTTTTAGGCACTAGTATAATAGGAACAGCACAAGGACTAAGAGATTCGCGTATATAACCTTTGTCGAGCAGCTCTTGTACTTGACGATAATCTCCTTCGTCTCCTCTGGATTGGTGCGGTATGGTGCACGGTTGGGTAGCGATGCACCGGAATTAAGTCAATTTGATGCTCAATCCCTCGAATAGGTGGTAATCCGGTGGCACGCCTTGTGGGAAGACGTCGGCGAACTCTGCAAAATGTTAGTGACAACAGGGGCAAAGAGGAAGGCACGTCCTCGAATGAAAATAATGCCTCTTTGCACACAAAAGCATAGCAAACAGATTTGCTAGAATCTAGCTCATCAATATCAGATTTGGTGGCAAATAAACATGCACTTTTCAGTTTAATTTCAGAAGCAACATTAGATGGTTTATTATTAGGCTTCATTTGTTGCTCAAATTCTTTTGCCACAATCTGATTTTCACTCTTATTTTCTCCTGTTTTGCTTTATTAGCTCGATTAATATCATCTTTCAAAATGGAATCAGAGTCATAGGAAGCAAAGTAATATTTTTATCCTTGTGAACAAGAGTATACTGATTGTTTCTACCATGGTGTACAGAATTTTATCAAATTGCCATGGTCTACCAAGTAATAAGGAACATGCTTGCATAGGTACCACATCACAATCAACATAATCAGCATATGTAGAGATACTAAAATGCACACGAACAATGACGTGTTACCTTAACCTTGCCGCTGTTGTTGAACCATTGGATGTAGTAAGGATGTGGATGTGGTCTTGTGGTGAGAAAAGCTTCTCCACCATATCCATGCTAGCCAAGTTGTTGCAGCTCCCTCCATCTATGATGACGAATAGAACGTTCCTTCACAACTCCTTTGTATGGAACAAGTTATGCCTCTGATTTTGCTCAGCTTGTGTAACCTGCACACTCAAAACACGTTGAGCAACTAAACATTCATACCTGTCAAGCATCTTCAGCAGCCATGTATTGCGTCTCAAAATCAGAATCATCTCCACCGTGTTCTTCATGTGTAATAAGAGCCAAAGTCTCTTCATCATAGTCACTAGCGCACTCATACCCACCATCCTCGTGAGCAATCATCACACGCTGAGATTGGCATTCTCTCAAAATGTCCTCTTCCCTTACAACGACGACAAATAATATCACTTGTGTGCCTGTTGACGCCATGGAAGAGGAAGAGCTCTGTGTAGGCCCAGCAGTGTACTCTTGGCGAGATAGTGGTGGTTGTGCCGCTTTCTTGTATCACGGTTGGAGGTGGCAGCCGACGGAGGTGCCGGTGTAGTAGAACGTGTGGAAGTAGATGATGCACGTGGTGTCCATGATGAAGGTCGACCTGCAGAAAAGTTAGTCGCGCCAAGGCACATCGATCCTGCACTTCACGTTCAGCTTTACAAGCAAGATGGAATAATCGAGTGATATTATTATAATCCTTGTAGTCTAGAATGGTCTGAATCTCTATTTAATCCACCCGAAAACGTGCAAGCATAGCTTCATTCTCCTCAACAATACCACATCTAATCAAGCCAGTTTGTAATTCCTGATAATATTCTTCTACCGAATTTTTCCTTGTCTTAGGCGCTGCAATTTTGAAGTAGTTCACGCTGATAATATGGTGGAACCCAACGAGTACGCATAGCAGTTTTCAAAGCAGCCCAAGTAGCTGGAACAGGATATAATCTACAATGTTCAGACCACCAAACACATGCAAAGCTAGTGAAAGCACAAACAGCAGCAGGAACACGTCTCTCCTCAGGATATTGTAAACATGTAAATCGTTGTTCAGTTTCTAACTCCCAAGTAAGATATATATCAGGAACATATCTACCCTCAAATGGTGGAATATTCAATTTCAGTTTAGGGAGATGGTCATGATCTCGTACCTGAAGGGGAGCCCGAACATTGCCATTGTTTGCATGTGGACGACCTGGTGGTTGTGGTGCTGGTGATAGAGGCAAAGGTGTCCCGTCTTTCGATGAGATGGTGGCTATCGTTTCTGTGGGAGTCGACCTTGACGATCCGACTACGAACGTGCGAGACGTCGCGCCTTAGCAATCGCTAAACCAACTTCCGAGGGTTATTGACCACGCCGGAGCACGATCAACCTGACCACGAGGGCCTGTTTCCTGCGAGCAAACGAAGAACAAGCAAGAAACTGAGATTGCAATCTGGATATTGCGAATATAAGATGAAAGCTTTATTGATCAAGGTGGGGTTCTGTGACGCCTTTGTCCAGTCGTTGAACACAAACGAAATGCTGCGAAGTTGCAGCTATGGCGAACTTTTAATCTAAACAAAACCCAAGGTCTAAACGGGGCCCTAAAGGCTGTATATATGGAGGAAGAGGGGGGGGAATTTCGTGGCCCTTGGTGGAGGGGTCCGAAATCAACCCTAACTCTTGTTTCCCCACACATACGGACTCTAAAAACAGCCTATACTTAAGTATTTCGAAATTACATGGGCCTGGCCCAATAATAAGGTGACGCAGCACCTAGAATAGCCTATGGACGAATATTATGAAGTGGCATCTTGTATATTTCGTCCAAGGCCTCATGCACTCATTAGGGTGGCTTCAAAGTCCTGGAATCATCACTTGTAACTCCGTTCTTGTTCCCCTTAGCATGCCAACATCTCCATGCTTGAACTTGCTCCAAGGTTCATCTTTCTTGTCCATGGTAGGCCCTTCATTTGTAAGCAAAACAAATGTATCCAATTTAGGCAGCATCATATTCTCATGAACATTAGAATCGTTACCAAGAAACGAAAGTACGATAATTCAATTGGCGTGCATGCGAGCTCGAGTAATTGGTCCAAGATGTATAGCAGCAGGGGCTGTGGGTGTAACAATGGTATTGATGTCCTCATCATCCTCCCCTTCTTGAAATGAAGTCGTCCTCGACGGAAGCTCATCTTCCTCACCCAAATAAGGCTTCAAATCTGCAATATTAAAAGTGGGACTAACCCCAAAATCTGCAGGCAACTCAAGTTTATATGCATTATCATTTATTTTCTCTAACACCTTAAATGGACCATCAAGACGTGGCATTAGCTTTGATTTATGCAAATTAGGAAACCTATCCTTACGCAAATGTAACCAAACAAGATCTCCAGTGCAAAGACAACATGTTTTCTACCCTTATCTCCAGCAAGTTTATATTTAGCATTCATACGCTCAATGTTTTCCTTAGTTAACTCATGCATTTTAAAATCAATTCAGCACGTTCTTTAGCATCAAAATTAACCTTCTCCGAAGATGGAAGAGGCAACAAATCAATAGGTGCACGAGGAAGGAAGCCATACACAATTTCAAAAGGGCACATCTTAGTAGTAGAATGCAATGAGCGATTATAAGCAAATTCAATATGAGGCAAGCATTCTTCCCACATTTTCTTATTATTCTTCAAAACAGCCCTAAGCATAGTAGACAATGTTCTATTGACTACTTCAGTTTGTCCATCAGTTTGGGGTGACAAGTAGTACTAAATAGCAGTTTAGTCCCCAACTTAGCCCATAAACATCTCCAAAAGTGGCTAAGAAATTTAGTATCACGATCTGAAACAATAGTATTTGGCACACCATGCAAGCGAATAATTTCACGAAAGAACAAATCAGCAACATTAACAGACATCATCGCTTTTATGACATGGTATAAAGTGTGCCATTTTCGAGAATCTATCCACGACAACAAATATGCTATCCTCCCTTCTTTGTTCGAGGTAAACCTAAAACAAAGTCCATAGAGATATCCTCCCAAGGAACACTAGGCACAGCAAAGGCATATATAAACCATGAGGATTGAGTCGTGACTTAGCTTTTTGACATGTAGTGCAGCGGCGCAACAAAGCGCTCAACATCCCGTCTCATCTTTGGCCAAAAGAAATGTGTAGCAAGTATATCCTCCGTCTTCTTGGCGCCAAAGTGTCCCATTAATCCTCCTCCATGCGCCTCCTGCAACAACAAAAGACGAACAGAGCTAGCAGGAATGCATAGCTTGTTAGCACGAACACAAAACCATCATTAATAACGAACTTGTTCCATGTTCTTCCCTCTTTACAATTCTGCATTACATCTTTAAAATCAGCATCATGCACATATTGATCTTTGATGGTCTCCAAACCAAATATTTTGAAGTCAAGTTGTGAAAGCATAGTATATCGACGAGACAAAGCATCAGCAATAACATTTTCTTTACCCTTCTTGTGTTTAATGACATAAGGGAAAGTCTCAATGAATTCAACCCATTTAGCATGTCTACGATTCAGTTTAGCTTGACTTTTAATATGTTTCAAAGATTCATGATCAGAATGTATAACAAATTCTTTGGGCCATAAATAATGTTGCCATGTCTCTAAAGTCCGAACAAGAGCATATAATTCTTTGTCATAAGTAGAATAGTTCAGACTAGGCCCACTCAATTTTTCGAAAAGTATGCAACAGGTTTGCCATCTTGTAATAACACACCTCCTAATCCAATTCCACTAGCATCACATTCAAGCTCAAAAGTCTTATTAAAGTCGGGAAGTTGGAGTAAAGGAGCATGTGTCAACTTATCTTTCAATACCGTGAAGGCTTCTTCCGTGCGGTACCCCAAACAAAAGGCACATCCTTCTTTGTAAGCTCATTGAGAGGTGCAGCAATGGTGCTAAAGTCTCTCACAAAACGCCTATAGAAACCAGCGAGTCCAAGAAAACTCCTCACTTGTGTGACCGTTTTGGGCTGCGGCCAACTCTCAATAGCTTCAATCTTGGCTTTATCAACTTCAATTCCTGTGGAGTAACAACATAGCCAAGAAAAGATACTCGGTCGGTGCAAAAGGTGCACTTCCCAAGGTTACCAAACAAGCGTGCATCACGTAGAGCATTAAAAACAGCACGTAAATGTTCCAAATGTTCTTCCAAAGATTTGCTATAAATCAGTATATCATCAAAGTAAACTACCACAAATCGTCCAATGAAAGCACGTAAAACTTCGTTCATTAATCTCATGAAAGTACTAGGTGCATTAGTTAACCCAAAAGGCATGACTAACCACTCATATAATCCAAACTTAGTTTTAAATGCTGTTTTCCATTCATCTCCCAATTTCATACGAATTTGATGGTATCCACTACGCAAATCAACTTTGGAGAATATTGTAGAGCCACTCAATTCATCAAGCATATCATCTAGCCTAGGAATAGGATGACGATAACGAATAGTAATATTATTAATGCCTCTACAATCAACACACATACGCGACGTACCATCCTTTTTAGGCACTAGTATAATAGGAACAGCACAAGGACTAAGAGATTCGCGTATATAACCTTTGTCGAGCAGCTCATGTACTTGACGCATAATCTCCTTCGTCTCCTCTGGATTGGTACGGTATGGTGCACGGTTGGGTAGCGATGCACCGGGAATTAAGTCAATTTGATGCTCAATCCCTCGAATAGGTGGTAATCCCGGTGGCACGTCTTGTGGGAAGACGTCAAATAACTCTGCAAAATGTTAGTGACAGCGAGGGGCAAAGAGGAAGGCACGTCCTCGAATGAAAATAATGCCTCTTTGCACACAAAAGCATAGCAAACAGATTTGCTAGAATCTAGCTCATCAATATCAGATTTGGTGGCAAATAAACATGCACTTTTCAGTTTAATTTCAGAAGCAACATTAGATGGTTTATTATTAGGCTTCATTTGTTGCTCAAATTCTTTTGCCACAATCTGATTTTCACTCTTATTTTTCTCCTGTTTTGCTTTATTAGCTCTATTAATATCATCTTTCAAAATGGAATCAGGAGTCATAGGAAGCAAAGTAATATTTTTATCCTTGTGAACAAGAGTATACTGATTGTTTCTACCATGGTGTACAGAATTTTTATCAAATTGCCATGGTCTACCAAGTAATAAGGAACATGCTTGCATAGGTACCACATCACAATCAACATAATCAGCATATGTAGAGATACTAAAATGCACACGAACAAGACGTGTTACCTTAACCTTGCCGCTGTTGTTGAACCATTGGATGTAGTAAGGATGTGGATGTGGTCTTGTGGTGAGAGAAAGCTTCTCCACCATATCCATGCTAGCCAAGTTGTTGCAGCTCCTCCATCTATGATGACGCTTGAATAGAACGTTCCTTCACAACTCCCTTTGTATGGAACAAGTTATGCCTCTGATTTTGCTCAGCTTGTGTAACCTGCACACTCAAAACACGTTGAGCAACTAAACATTCATACCTGTCGGCATCTTCAGCAGCCATGTATTGCGTCTCAAGATCGTAATCATCTCCACCGTGTTCTTCATGTGTAATAAGAGCCAAAGTCTCTTCATCATAGTCACTAGCGACTCATACCCACCATCCTCGGTAGCAATCATCACACGCTGAGATTGGCATTCTCTCATAAAATGTCCTCTTCCCTTACAACGACGACAAATAATATCACTTGTGTGCCTGTTGACGCCATGGAAGAAGAAGAGCTCTGTAGGCCCAGCAGTGTACTCTTGGCGGATAGTGGTGGTTGTGCCTGCTTTCTTGTATCACGGTTGGAGGTGGCAGCCGACGGAGGTGCCGTGTAGTAGAACGTGTGGAAGTAGATGATGCACGTGGTGTCCATGATGAAGGTCGACCTGCGAGAAAAGTTAGTCCGCGCCAAGGCACATCGATCCTGCACTTCACGTTCAGCTTTACAAGCAAGATGGAATAATCGAGTGATATTATTATAATCCTTGTAGTCTAGAATGGTCTGAATCTCTCTATTTAAACCACCCGTAAAACGTGCAAGCATAGCTTCATTCTCCTCAACAATACCACATCTAATCAAGCCAGTTTGTAATTCCTGATAATATTCTTCTACCGAATTTTTCCTTGTCTTAAGCGCTGCAATTTTTGAAGTAATTCACGTTGATAATATGGTGGAACCCAACGAGTACGCATAGCAGTTTTCAAAGCAGCCCAAGTAGCTGGAACAGGATATAATCTACAATGTTCGCACCACCAAACACATGCAAAGCTAGTGAAAGCACAAACAGCAGCAGGAACACGTCTCTCCTCGGGATATTGTAAACATGTAAATCGTTGTTCAGTTTCTAATTCCCAAGTAAGATATATATCGTGGCACATATCTACCCTCAAATGGTGGAATATTCAATTTCAGTTTAGGAGATGGTCATGATCTCGTACTGAAGGGGAGCCCAACATCGCCATTATTTGCATGTGGACGACCTGGTGGTTGTGGTGCTGGTGGTTGCACGTAGTTCGATGTTGATCAACCTCATCCTCGTAAGCTCTCACATAATCATCCTCCCCGCCAGCAGCAGGAGCCACGTATATCAACAAAGCAGCACCAAAGAGCTTGGCCAGGTGAAGAGGGACACGGGAAGCTTCGGCGGAGGGCTGTTTCACGATGTTTTTTTTTTTCCGAAACCTACTCCGGCAAGGAAACACGAATCGGAAACTAGATGGATCTCGAAAACAACCCTAATATGCAAGGAACTCGGATTGGTGGTGGATATATGGTGGTGGTATATGGCAGCGGTGGTGGAAGCGGTGGTAGTATATGGATATGGATCGGTGGTGGTATATGGACACGGATTGGTGGTGGTATATGGATACGGATTCGAAGCGGTGATGGTAGGTGGCGGGGATGATGATGATGCGTGCGGTGGCGTGACAACTTATGACCGAACTCGAAACTCTAAAAGACTAGACGCTAAGACCAGCAACTAGACACGGCGATGCAACCAAAATTCAACAAAGCAAAACCCTAAAAAGATTATGCAAAGGCTCGATTGGTTCGGATATGATGAACTAACCCTAATTTTTTTTTGTGGCTTTTTCGTGGACTTTAGGTATGAAGAACAGACTCGATCTAATCTCGAAAAAGCTGTAAAATCTCACCGAGCAACCTGAAAATCTGATACCACTTGATAGAGGCAAAGGTGTCCGTCTTTCGATGAGATGGTGGCTATCGTTTACGTGGGAGTCGACCTTGACGATCCGACTACGAGCGTCGCGAGGCGTCGCGCCTTAGCAATCGCTAAACCAACTTCCGAGGGTTATTGACCACGCCGAGCACGATCAACTCGACCACGAGGGCCTGTTTCCTGCGAGCAAACGAAGAACAAGCAAGAAACTGAGATTGCAATCTGGATATTGCGAATATAAGATGAAAGCTTTATTGATCAAGGTGGGGTTCTGTGGCGCTTTGTGCAGTCGTTGAACACAAAAATGCACGCGAAGTTGCAGCTATGGCGAACTTTTAATCTAAACAAAACCCAAGGTCTAAACGGGCCCTAAAGGCTGTATATATGGAGGAAGAGGGGGGAATTTCGTGGCCCTTGGTGGAGGGGTCCAAATCAACCCTAACTCTTGTTTCCCCACATACGGACTCTAAAACAGCCTATACTTAAGTATTTCGAAATTACATGGGCCTGGCCCAATAATAAGGTGACGCAGCACCTAGAATAGCCTATGGACGAATATTATGAAGTGGCATCTTGTATATTTCGTCCAAGGCCTCATGCACTCATTAGGGTGGCTTCAAAGTCCTGGAATCATCACTTGTAACTCCGTTCTTGTTCCCCTTAGCATGCCAACATCTCCATGCTTGAACTTGCTCCAAGGTTCATCTTTCTTGTCCATGGTAGGCCCTTCATTTGTAAGCAAAACAAATGTATCCAATTTAGGCAGCATCATATTCTCATGAACATTAGAATCGTTACCAAGAAACGAAAGTACCGATAATTCAATTGGCGTCTGCGAGCTCGAGTAATTGGTCCAAGATGTATAGCGGCGGGGGCTGTGGGTGTAACAATGGTATTGATGTCCTCATCACCGGTGGTTGCACGTAGTTCGATGTTGATCAACCTCATCCTCGTAAGCTCTCACATAATCATCCTCCCCGCCGCAAGAGCAGGAGCCATGTATATATCAAAGCAGCACCAGCAGCTTGGCCAGGCTGAAGAGGGACACGGGAAGCTCGGCGGAGGGCTGTTTCACGATGTGGAGGTAGTCCATGCTGGTCCTAGGCTAGACCTTGCTAGAGACGCGAGCCTAGAACACTAACAAACTCACGGCGCTGCACGTAAACAAGGGAAAAGCACACTCTGGATTTTTTTTTTCGCTCTTTTTTTTGCGCTGCTTTTTTTTTGCGCTGCTCTTTTTTTTTGCGAAAAAGCACTATAATGGCGAGTGTCTCAAAACTCTTCCGAGGTCAAACTGACAGGATGGGCACGAAATTTTTTCGACCAAAATTTTTTTTTCGACTGCCCGGACCCAAAAACTGGAAACGGGTCAAAAAAAAACTTTCTATAACGGCGACTGTCTCAATATGCTTAGAAACACCTAAAAATAGGATAGCCAGAAAATTTTTTGACAAGTGCGTTTTCGGAAAATTTTGGGCCTAAACAGAGGGTGGTTTCCAGACTCTTTTTTTTTCCGAAACTTACTCCGGCAAGGAAAACACAAATCGGAAATTAGATGGAACTCGGATTGGTGGTGGATATATGGTGGTCGTATATGGCAGCGGTGGTAGTAGCGGTGGTAGTATATGGATATGGATCGGTGGTGGTATACGGACACAAATTGGTGGTGGTCTATGGATACGGATTCGGAGCGGTGGTGGTAGGTGGCAGGGGCGATGATGATGGTGCGGTGGCGGCGTGACAACTTATGACCAGAACTCGAAACTCTAAAAGACTAGACGCTAAGACCAGCAACTAGACACGACGATGCAACCGCAAATTCAAAAAAGCAAAACCATAAAAAGATTATGCAAAGGCTCAGATTGGTTCGGATATGATGAACTAACCCTAATTTTTTTTGTGGCTTTTTTGTGGACTTTAGGTATGAAGAACAGACTCGATCTAATCTACGAAAAACTGTAAAATCTCACCGAGCAACCTGAAAATCTGATACCACTTGATAGAGGCAAAGGTGTCCCGTCTTTCGATGAGATGTTGGTTTTTGCTTTGGAGGAAGTCGACTTTCACGATCCGACTACGAACGTGCGAGGACGTCGCGCCTTAGCAATCGCTAAACCAACTCCGAGAGGTTATTGACCACGCCGAGACACGATCAACGACCATGATGGTTTGTTTCCTGCGAGCAAGCGAAGAACAAGCAAGAAACTGAGATTGCAATCTGGATATTGCGAATATAAGATGAAAGCTTTATTGATCAAGGTGGGGTTACGTGGCGCTTTGTGCAGTCGTTGAACACAAGCGAAATGCGCCAAGTTGCAGCTATGGTGAACTTTTAATCTAAACAAAACCCAAAGTCTAAACGACGCCCTAAGGGCTGTATATATGGAGGAAGAGGAGGGAATTTCGTGGCCCTTGAGGGAGGGGTCCGAAACCAACCCTAACTCTTGTTTCCCCACACATACGGACTCTAAAAACAGCCTATATTTAAGTATTTCGAAATTACATGGGCCTGGCCCAATAATAAGGTGACGCAGCACCTAGAATAGCCTATGGACGAATATTATGAAGTGGCATCTTGTATATTTCATCCAAGGCCTCATGCACTCATTAGGGTGGCTTCAAAGTCCTGGAATCATCACTTGTAACTCCGTTCTTTTTCCCCTTACGCATGCCAACATCTCCATGCTTGAACTTGCTCCAAGGTTCATCTTTCTTGTCCATGGTAGGCCCTTCATTTGTAAGCAAAACAAATGTATCCAATTTAGGCAGCATCATATTCTCATGAACATTGGAATCGTTACCAAGAAACGAAAGTACCTGATAATTCAATTGGCGTGCGCGAGCTCTAGTAATTGGTCCAGTATGTATAGCAGCAGGGGCTGTGGGTGTAACAATGGTATTGATGTCCTCATCACCTGCATCCGAGCCAAATCGAGCGGACGTCCGACGTCTTCCGGACGTCCGGCCGCCTGTGAGTCTCCGGACGTCCGACGCCCACCGGACGTCCGACCCAGCTAAGGTCTCGATTCTTGGGCTGAGTCCCTTGTACCCTTCACTTCACCCCCATTTGCACTTAGACTATAAATAGACCTTCCCTCATCCTTTCTAAGGTTAGCAAATATGATAGCTCATTCTTAGGTGAGCTTTGCTCCTACCTCTACTCTTGAGAGAGAGACTACTACTCCCATGGAGTTCAAGACCTCCATGTGAGAAGATCCTGCGGGATATCATCAAGACCCCCTTGCGGAAGATCCGTCTAGGATATCATCAAGACCTCCTCTTGGAGATGAACCTTACCTTGTATCTTTCCCTTTGTTGTTCATGTACCTTGTGATCTTGTGTGTTTGATTGTCTAGTGGATGTGTGATTGGACTTGTTCTTGAGTGTTTCCCCTTGTGATTTCTCTCCGTTCTTCCCCGTGTTCATCGTGTTCTTCGAGGGATCCCACTCCAAACGTGAAAGATCGGCCTACACCGGGTTAGCCCCGTATCATCCTAGTCAAGTGATAGCCGACAAACAAGCCACCAATCATAGAGACAAGAGCGAGAAAGTGATCCAACCAAAAGTGAGTGAGAGCCACAAGCCAAATTTGAGCGCCTCTTCGCCTAGAGAGAAAAACCTCATCCTATTTGCCACCAAAAGTGAGATGAGAGAAGTGTGTGAGAACCCATCGAGTGTGATGCACTTTGTCCTTGTGTGCTAGGATGGAGAACCAAAAACTAACACCATTCACGAGCTACCTTTGGTGTTTCAATCTCTTTTGCAGGAATTTCAAGATGTTTTCCCCGATGAGCTACCTCCGGGTCTACCTCCTCTTCAAGGCATTGAGCATCGAATCGACCTCATCCCCGAAGCGCCTCTACCAAACAAAGCTCCATACCGAGTTAATCCCGACGAAACCAAGGAGATTCAACGGCAAGTACAACAACTAATCGACAACGGTCATGTACGTGAAAGCTTAAGCCCTTGTGCCGTTCCCGTTATACTTGTACCTAAGCCCGACGGAAGTTTCCGCTTGTGTTCCGATTGTAGACTGATGCGGAGCATCCTACGGTTATCACCATGTCAAGAGTCCGTTTGGCAAGTGACACGTGCAACCTCTACTTCTCATACATAAAGGTGAATCTTCTCCTTTACACGTGTTCACTTGACCCCTTCGAGGATGGTATACTACTTGACACTTCTCCCGTGTGCATGCATAAGTATTGTCGGAGCTTCACGGATGTCGAGGAGGAGTGCAAGCGCCAAGGAACGACTACACCGTCCGCGAGGGAAGCATGGAAGAGAAGGAGGAAGAGAACCTGGCCGCTCCAGAACGAGCGGTACTACCGCCCACTCCAAGCGGTACTACCGCTAAGGCCACCCAAGCGGTACTACCGCCCCTCCATGCGGTACTACCGCTCAAGCGGTACTACCGGCCATGAGCCCGTACTACCGCCTGCCTGCAGCAGCCAGCAGGGCCTTGGCCTTGTATCCCTCTCCCACTTACCCCTTTGTGGCTTAGACTATAAATAGACCACCTCCACTTCCTTTCTAGGGTTAGCAAATATGATAGCTCATTCTTAGGTGAGCTTTGCTCCTACCTCTACTCTTGAGAGAGAGAGACTACCACTCCCATGGAGTTCAAGACCTCCATGTGAGAAGATCTGCGGGATATCATCAAGACCCCTTGCGGAAGATCCGTCTAGGATATCATCAAGACCTCCTCTTGGAGATGAACCTTACCTTGTATCTTTCCCTTTGTTGTTCATGTACCTTGTGATCTTGTGTGTTTGATTGTCTAGTGGATGTGTGATTGGACTTGTTCTTGAGTGTTTCCCTTGTGATTTCTCTCCGTTCTTCCCGTGTTCATCGTGTTCTTGAGGGATCCCACTCCAAACGTGAAAGATCGTCCACGAGGGTTCCACCTACATCATCTATGGTATCATGAGCCACGTTGATCACGTTATTGGAGCCCCTACCCCTCTTTTTCTAGCTTGATTTTGTTGATTTCGTCCTAAATCCGAAAATCCCCACCAAAAATAGCCCCAAATTTTTTTGTGATTTGTTAGTTTTGATGATGTTTTGTTGATTTTGATCCATGGATTTGCTTGGTTTCGAGTGGATCTAGCATTTCCCCAAGTTTCCCCACTTCCCATCCACGAAATCTCTCCAATTTTGACCCCGAAATCATCCATTTCCGCCCCAAAATCGCGCCCCTATCCGGATTTGCGAAAAATCCCGACACGAGCGGTACTACCGCCCTTCCAAGCGGTACTACCGCTTAGCACCTCCAAGCGGTACTACCGCCCTTCCAAGCGGCACTACCGCCCCTCCCAGAGCCAGATTTTGCGAAAGAACCCGACACGAGCGGTACTACCGCCCGTTCCAAAGCGGTACTACATGCTTCGAGCGGTACTACCGCCCTCCCCAGCGGTACTACCGCCCTAGCCAGTTTCAGCCTTCCGACTTTCACCGTTTCGGCCATAACTAATTCATCCGGAGTCCGATTTTGACGTTCTTTAGCTCGTTTTGAAGCTATTGACATCCCCCTTCCAATAAAAATACTACCATCACCATTTGACTCCATCAAATTTTGTAAACTTTGGCATCTTTGCCTAGGGCTTCCGCCACATCCTCCGCATAACCACCACCGACTTCCGCAACCTAACCAATTTTGTTCCCCATAGCATTAGTGGTTGCTTGAGTAGTGATTCGAGTCTCCTAAGGTGTTTCGGCTACTTAGGGACGATTGCTTCTTCATCAACCACCACCACCACTTCCACATAGGCTTGCCCACCATACACTTCCGACAACCCAACTTAACCCAATAGTTGTTTGAGCTTGTTTGAGTTGTGGCTTATGTCTCCTAAGGTGTTTGACTACTTAGGGATGGCAACTTCAACTCCGACACGTGTATAGCCCATCATTCCACTTTCGCATTGCCAAGTGCAAACCACCACCACATTCCGCTACCACCATTTGACATTTGTCATTTGAGATTTTGAGTTCGCGGTTTTCCGTTTCCTAAGGTGTTTGGCTACTTAGGGACGAGTTTCCATCATCTTGGTATCTACATCAAGAACACCGCCACTCATCATCGCAGCGACGGTAACCTCGACGACACCATTGTATATTCCCCTTGCAAATTGCATTGATAACCCCTAGCCCATTTTGCGTTACTTGCCTATCGAGACTAGCCATTTGAGTATTGCCGGCAACGTTACTTGTGCACATTAGTGATCTACACCATCCATTGCATACATACCATATCATCTTGGTATCATCATATCATCCATTGTCACAATATCGTTCCCGCATATACACAAAAGCTATCTTGGTTTGTGCATTGTGCAAAGTGGCAAAAAAAAAGAGAAATAAAGCTTTTAAGCAAAAGAGAGAAAGAGCAAAGAAGCTTGTAAGCAAGTGCCATAGCATCATACCACATTGCATATAAGATTATCATATCCGATCATCTTGGATCATCTTGAGAGAAACACCGGGAACCATACATACATAGCATACTTGGGATAGAAAGTTTATCCATTTTGCATCTTATAGGTTGTGCACAAGTGTCGTATCCGCCTATTGAGCAATCGTGCTAGCGTCTCTCTTGAGTTGTGCAACACGAGCGTTTTGGTGGATTCCACATTTTGAGCTCATTCCTTGGTTGCATGGCCCCATTTATCTATCCGTGTGTGTTTTCCGTGTGCCACATATTGCTATTGGTCTACTTGTTTCGCTTGCAATTTGTGAATCTCTTTCAACATTATTGACTCTTGCTAACATTTTGCATCAAATTTTTGTGCCACTATCCTCACCGAGCTCTACCATAAGCTTTACTTGATAGGTGTGAGTGAACAAGTCCGGTACCAATTCCACTATTCTTTCATCTCACATTGAGTGAAACGGGATACATCCTCAACTTTGGGAAAAGGTAACTTGGTATTGTTTATCTCATTTCCTACTCACCTCTACTCGAGTCTTGTGATGGATAGGCAAGGCATTTCATCTTCGGTCTACAACAACAACGACGAGTTCGATGCCATGGAAAACAACTACGACGCCAAGATGCAAGCTAAAATGGAGGAGATCAAATCCCTCATCAAGTCCTACAAGCGATCTTCCTCATCTTGAGAAGGCGCTCAAGAGCACATCCTTCCGAGCGACCATCTCCGGCAACATCACATCGGCATCGACACCATCATCAACAAGAACGTGAAGGTCAAGAGCTCAACATCAACAACCGCTCAACGACTTCACCATCTCCTTGGCATCTTCGCCAAGCGACTTCAAGGCATCTTCGTCTTCGGATATTCGGCATCTTCGCCAACAAGCACCCCAAGACTACGCTCAGAGAAGCTCCCCAAGCTCAAGTCCGCGACTTCCACGAGCTACTACGACCTCGACATCGACCACGAGATTCCTTTCTATGGGACTCAAGAACCCGAGGAGTACCTCGAGTGGGGCGTTTGATGGACGACTACCTCAAGCTACATCAAGTTCCTCCGAAGATCAAGTGAAGTGCGCCACAAGAAACTTCCACGACTACGCCTCGACATGGTGGCTTCACACACCTTGAGCACTACGACATGAGTTGGCCCAAGACGAAGAGAGCTTTGCGGCGAGAGTTTGTGCCTCCAACCTACACGGAACAACTTGTTCGCCAATTGGAGAACACCATCCAAGGATCCAAGTCCATCGACGCGTTTCAAGGAGATGAAGATTGCCTTGCGACGAGCCGGTGTGGATGACCCCATTTCGATGAAGTTCCACTTCATGATGGGATTGAACAACGACATCTCCAAGACTATCTTCCTCGAGAACTACAAGTCCATCGACGACTACTACATTGGTGCTCTCAAGGCGAACAAGAACTCATGAAGACCAAGGCTTCTCCACCCCAAGCACACTTCATGGCGACCAAGCTCTACAACAAGCATGAGGCTAGTACCACCATGATGTCCAAGCCCGACAAGCTCCAAGGCGATGCTCCCAAGTGCGACTTCACCGCCATCCCTCTTTGTGGCATTGATGATGCCGAGTCTACCTTGACTCTTTTTCAAGCTGGTGCGGCGACAAGTGCGACTACGGAGACCTTCAAGGACCAAGCTTTGGAGGCAAGCGACAAGGTGGCGAGCAAGGATGATGCTTCCATCTTAGGAGGCGAGAGTTATGTTGTGCCATCTTGGCCTTCATCCACGGCATTTATGGCGAGATGATCGAGCATGGGATTTTCCTTCGGTCATGGAGGAGAGTGATGATGTGCCATCTTGGCCTTCATCCGTATGCACGGCGATGAGATGGTTGAGTATTTCACTTCGACCACAATGACGTATGATGACTTGAGCGACTTGTGCCACCATATTGAGAGTGAGAGTGACTTCACCACTAGCCCCATATATGACGAGTTGCCCCAATTCTCATGTGAGGAGAGCCACAACCACCACTTGAGTGAGATGAGTGACTCCACCATACGTGAGTTTGAGTGCACCTATTTTGAGGGAGTGAGTGAACCACCACATAGAGAGAGTGAGATAGTTGATAGGTCATGTGAGGCCACTTTCAACACTAACGACTTGACCTCTACCTCTATTGTGTCTTCTCATTTGGTGCTAGGTCCCATTTATGATGACGCCCGATCCTCGATTTACTTCGTCCTCCCTTTGGACAAGGCGATGGCCATGGTGGAATATGATGCACCCCCACATGGTTCCATCAAGATGAAGATGACCACCATTTGGTCTTTCCCACCTCACCTACACCACTTGAGTGGAATGACAAAGGTAACAAAGGTGACGGTGATGCTCTCGTCCCACTAGTGGACTATTTTGACATTGATTACTTGCATGATGTTGATCACCCTATTGACATGCTTCATTCTAGTATGATTTCCCCATGTGATGATTTGCCCATTTATGATGAATATGATGATTCTCATGTGGAGTCTATTAGTTGTGATGCTATGTTACATAGGATTTCTTGTGACAATTCTTTAGGTCACATCATGTTTGCTAATCCGCTTGACTTATCATATGCTATGCATGAGATCCATCATATGTCTTATTTGCAATCTCTTCATAGTGACTATGCATATGCCATTAAAATAAACCCAATTTGCACATATGGCATAGATGACAAGCCCATGGTTATTGGCATTTGTTTTTCTTGTGATGATATTGATTTGCATCATTTATCTCATATGCCATGCCATGCCCACCTAGCTTCGGATATGCATTGTTTTGGATGTTGTCCATTTTCTCCAAATGATGTTTCCAATATTGCTCATGAGGAGACCCCCATAGTTTCCTCATACTTGTTAGGAGATTTTGATCCATCCCATCCATTGCATGATCCCAATACTTGTGTGCACCATATGCTTCCCATGAACAAACATGCTTTTGATGTGCCATATACTTGCATTCTCAATTTGTGTCCCCATCATGTCATACATAATAACTATTCTTTCATGATGGATGACATGTTCTTATACCATGCATCAAATTTCTTTGAGCGATGCTTATGTTGTGCTAACTCACATGTACACATACACATCATGATGGATGATGTGTACATTTACCACACGCACAATTTCTTTGGTTTGTGTCTCTTTGGTGTAGGTACCCATGAATACTTGTCAAACTCGCAATCCCACGAGTTGACAAAACGAGCTCTAGAGAGCAACGATGATTTGGGATCCCATGGATTGTATTTCCCACCGCTCTCTTTGCACAAATCCTTCGCGCATTTCTTCTACACGGCCCTCACTTGGCTATGGATTGTTTCCCATTATACATCCTTTGCCCATATTGCCATGTTCACTTTGCATGATATGCCCATTCCTATGCCTTTGCCATGCATTTGTGAGCCATGCTTTGCATTACACATGATGATTGATTATAGTACTTGTATGTGTATTTGCAAGCTTGGTGGAGATATCACTTGTTATTGCCATGTTCTATTCATGACCCATTCCTATGATGATACTTTCATCTTGCTTTGTGTTCGTGCTTGTGATATGTCATGTGCATTCCCTATGCCTATTATTTGCTCACATGACATGATTGCCATGATTTACTCTAGTGTGTTGCATCTTCGCTCCACTAGTTTGCACGACTTGATTACAATGCTTGCTTATGTTGCATCACCAATGATTCATACTTGCTCATTTCATGCGGTTGATGACAACCATCTACATGCTTTGCACATCATTGTTATTGCTTCTTGTCACATATCTCCATATGTTGCCTCCCTCATACTAGATTTTCCATGTATTGAGTGCAACCATGCTATTCGTCTTGCTCATGAGTTTGCCCCCATAGCATTCTCACATATGTTTGGAGATTTTGACATAATTCTTGTGAAGCATGCTTGTCTTACTTCTTTGCACCATATACCTAGTGCCATGAATTTAGCCATTGTTGCATCATATTATTCATGCACTTGTGCTTCTAATGGTTTTGTGCAAAAGATGAGAACCATCATGATGGATGATGTGTTTATCTACCATGCGCATACGTTCTTTGTTTTGTTTTGTGCATGTGTAGGATACTTGGACTTTGTGTCGACTTCCACTTCACGTGAGTTGACCATTC
Organism: Aegilops longissima; assembly: GCA_021605205.1. NCBI lineage: Eukaryota > Viridiplantae > Streptophyta > Magnoliopsida > Poales > Poaceae > Aegilops > Aegilops longissima. Next base: position 364,199,180 of record CM038677.1, on the reverse strand, counting down.
GAGCTCTTGAGAGCGAGCCTCATACATTCTACCACGACTCGCTTCTACACCATATTTGCTTCCACTTCGGCATTATGAAGAATGCACAAGGACACACTTTCAAGTGTTTGTTCCATTTGCTCCTTTTGAAAGAATCACAAGACGGTGTGACATTGGAGAGTGCCCATTTCGAGCTTCAAGATGACAAGTACTTGGTGATCGTCCACTTCAACACGGCGACGCTATCTCTTTCCCATGGTGATTTGGTCTTCGATCCGAGGTCGGATCTTTCCCAAGGGGGAGGGGATGATGCGGAGCATCCTACGGTTATCACCATGTCAAGAGTCCGTTTGGCAAGTGACACGTGCAACCTCTACTTCTCATACATAAAGGTGAATCTTCTCCTTTACACGTGTTCACTTGACCCCTTCGAGGATGGTATACTACTTGACACTTCTCCGTGTGCATGCATAAGTATTGTCGGAGCTTCACGGATGTCGAGGAGGAGTGCAAGCGCCAAGGAACGACTACACCGTCCGCGAGGGAAGCATGGAAGAGAAGGAGGAAGAGAACCTGGCCGCTCCAGAACGAGCGGTACTACCGCCCACTCCAAGCGGTACTACCGCTAAGGCCACCCAAGCGGTACTACCGCCCCTCCATGCGGTACTACCGCTCAAGCGGTACTACCGGCCATGAGCCCGGTACTACCGCCCTGCCTGTGCGCAGCCGCGGGCCTTTGGCCTTGTATCCCTCTCCCACTTACCCCTTTGTGGCTTAGACTATAAATAGACCACCTCCACTTCCTTTCTAGGGTTAGCAAATATGATAGCTCATTCTTAGGTGAGCTTTGCTCCTACCTCTACTCTTGAGAGAGAGAGAGACTACCACTCCCATGGAGTTCAAGACCTCCATGTGAGAAGATCTGCGGGATATCATCAAGACCCCTTGCGGGAAGATCCGTCTAGGATATCATCAAGACCTCCTCTTGGAGATGAACCTTACCTTGTATCTTTCCCTTTGTTGTTCATGTACCTTGTGATCTTGTGTGTTTGATTGTCTAGTGGATGTGTGATTGGACTTGTTCTTGAGTGTTTCCCCTTGTGATTTCTCTCCGTTCTTCCCCGTGTTCATCGTGTTCTTCGAGGGATCCCACTCCAAACGTGAAAGATCGTCCACGTAGGGTTCCACCCTACATCATAGACCTATCAATGCTATTACTGTTCGATATAGGCATCCCATTCCCCGCTTAGATGACATGCTTGATGAACTTAGTGGAGCCAACTTTTTCTCAAAAATTGATCTTGAAAGTGGCTATTATCAAATCCGCATACAAGAGGGTGATGAATGGAAAACTGCTTTCAAAACCAAATTCGGTTTATATGAATGGTTAGTGATGCCTATGGGTCTATCGGAAGCTCCCGGTACTTTTGTGCGTCTTATGCATCATGTGCTTCGTCCTTATATTGGAGTCTTTGTTGTGGTTTACTTTGATGATATTCTTGTGTTTAGCAAAACAATGAAAGAGCACATCAATCATGTAAAATCTGTGTTGCAAACTCTTCGCAAGGAAAGCCTTTATGCAAACTTGAAAAAATGCACTTTTGGAGTTGACAAAGTGGTTTTCTTGGGTTTTGTAGTATCCTCAAAGGGTGTCCATGTTGATGAATCTGAAATTCAAGCAATTAAAACTTGGCCCCAACCAACCAATTTGCAACAAGTGCGAAGTTTTCTTGGTCTTGCGGGTTTTTATCGTCGCTTTGTGAAAGATTTTAGCACAATTGCCGCTCCTTTGCATGCCTTGAGTAAGAAGAATACTCCCTTTGTTCGGGGAACTTTGCAATCAACCGCTTTTGATGAACTCAAGTCTTTGCTTACTCATGCTCGGATTCTTGCTTTGCCTAATTTTGACAAAACTTTTGAGGTTCATTGTGATGCAAGTGGTACCGGAATTGGCGGAGTTTTGATGCAAGAAAAACGAGCCATTGCTTATTTTAGTGAAAAACTATCCGGTGCTCAACTTAATTATCCCATCTATGATAAAGAATTATATGCTTTAGTGCGTGTGCTACATGTTTGGGAACATTATCTTAGACCTCATGAGTTTCTCATCCATACCGATCATGAAACACTTAAGTACTTAAAAGGACAAACTAAGTTGAACAAGCGTCATGCCAAATGGAGTGAATTTATTGAATCTTTTCCTTATGTGATCAAGTACATTAAGGGTAAAGAAAATGTAGTTGCCGACGCGCTTTCACGTATATGCATGCTTATCACTCAACTTGAGTTGAATGTTATTGGTTTTGAACATATAAAAGACTTGTATGAGCATGATCCATCTTTTGCTTCTCCTTATGCCAAGTGTTTGACACATACTTCTTGGGAAAAATATTACATCAAGGATGGTTATCTTATGAGAGCTAACAAACTATGCATTCCCGAGTCTTCTCTTCGTTTGCTCCTTTTGCAAGAGGCTCATGGAGGCGGACTCATGGGACACTTTGCACGCGACAAGACATTCGCCACCCTCTCCAAGAACTACTTTTGGCCCAAGATGTTTCGTGATGTCTCACGCTTCACCAAACGTTGCTCTACATGTCGCAAAGCTAAGTCAAAAGCTCAATCCCATGGTCTTTACATGCCTCTTCCTATTCCTTATCAACCTTGGGAAGACATTAGCATGGATTTTGTACTTGGTTTGCCTAGAACTCAAAATGGAAATGACTCCGTGTTTGTTGTTGTGGATAGATTTTCTAAGATGGCACATTTCATTCCTTGCAACAAGATAGACGATGCTTCACATGTTGCAAATCTCTTTTGTAGGGAAATCTTGCGACTCCGTGGAGTACCTAAGAAAATCGTCTCCGATCGTGACGTCAAGTTCTTGAGTTACTTTTGGAAGACCCTATGCGCCAAGCTCGGAATCAAGCTATTGTTCTCATCCGCATACCACCCTCAAACCGACGGCCAAACGGAGGTGACGAACCGCACACTATCCACTCTACTCCGTGTCTTGATCAAGAAGAACATCAAGGAGTGGGAAGAATGTCTACCCATCGCCGAGTACGCCTACAACTGTGCAAGACATTCGACTACCGGCAAGTCCCCCTTCGAGGTCGTCTACGGCTTCAACCCGTTGTCACCATTGGACATCCTACCTCTTCCTCTACAAGAGCGCACCAACATGGATGCGAGTGCACGGGCAAGCTACATCAAGAAGATGCATGAGGATACAAGACATGCCATCGAGCGACAAGTCCGTCGACTAACGACCAAGATCAACGTCAACAAGAAACCCATGGTCTTCAACATTGGTGATCTAGTATGGCTGCACCTTCGCAAGGACCGCTTCCCCAAAGAACGCAAGTCCAAGCTTTTCCCTCGAGCCGATGGACCCTTCAAGGTGCTAGCATGCTACAACGACAACGCCTACAAGATTGCTCTACCACGAGGCAAGTACAATGTGAGCGACATCTTCAACATCAAGGACCTTGCGCCATACCATGGAGATGAAGATCTTGATCCGAGGTCGGATCCTTCCCAAGGGGGGGAGATGATGCGGAGCATCCCTCGCTCATCCCCATGGACGTGTCTACATCTTCTTCAACACCATTTGGGCCCATGACAAGAGCTAGAGCCAAGGCTATCGAAGATGAGGTGAACTCGCTCCTTTCCGAACTCCCTCTCTCTACTCACGAGACTTGGCTACTACCTCATATGGACACTTTGTGTGTGATCAGGTACCTGGAGGAAAGCCATGGTGCATCTACATCCAGTGGACAAGGAGATGAAGCTACCAACCGCAAAGGACAAGAAGAAGAGCTACCGGAGAAAACTCCAGCCACCGGACGACCGGTCGGGACCGGACGTCCGGCGCTTGAAGCCCCAGCAAGCGGACGTCCAGCCCGGACCGGACGACCGGCCACACCCTCACAGCGAGCGGACGTCCGGCCTCCAGCGGACGACCGGCCCCAGAAGACCCGAGCCAAAACTGCGGAAGACCGGCAAGAAGCGGACGACAAAGCGATCGGACGACCGCCCAGCGGACGTCCGGTGCCCCTGGACCCGAACCAAATCAGCGGAATTCCGAAGAAACCGGACGTCCGGCGCCTCCTTCACCGAACTGATCCAGCGGACGTCCGACGACACCGGACGACCGGTCCCCAGCGGACGTCCGGTACCTGTCTGCGCACAGTTTCGGGCCGAAGCCCATGTACCCCTTCACTTCGCCCCCTTTTTCACTAAGACTATAAATAGAACCCCTCCTCCTCCTAGCTAGGGTAGCTTAGGTTTTAGCTCATATTTGTGTGAGAGCCTTGCTCATCCACTTGGCTACTTCTCCTCGGAGCTCAGGACCTCTTCGGAGAAGATCCCCCAAGCGGATTCAAGACCCCATTCTTGGGTGGACCCCATCAAGACCTCCTCTCAGAGAAAAACGGCTACTCGTGTATCCTTACCTTTGTTGATCTTGAATCTTGTGCTACTTTATGTGGTCGGTGATCTAGCATTTGTGTGACCGATTCCTTGTTGGTTGAGTATTTTCCCTTGTTCCCCCACGTGTTTCCATCTTGTTCTTCCGCGTGTTCTTCGTAATCCACCATAGGATCCGCTCCAACGTGAAAGATCATACACGTAGGGTTCCGCCCTACATCACCCCACCACCACCATATTCCAGTAGGCTGTAGGATCATATTCTTGTCTGTTTCTATTGCTGCTAACCATGGCAGGAACACAAGTCAACGAGATTGACTGGGAGAACATGACGAACAAAGAGCTTCATGATAAGTTTCAGCAAATGATGGGTCAACAGGTGGAAGACGTGATGGCCAGCTTTGGAAAGGCAATGGAGAAGATGGATGACATTGAGAAGTCAATTGACACCAAGTTGGACGCCAAGTTTGATGAATTACTCAAACGCCTCCATAACCAGTTCTACGCCATGATCATAAATGAGGCGAGCACAGCGTGTTCCTATTGAGCCAGACAAAATTCGGTGCCATTGCTACTGCTGTTGGTGGTGCTTCAGAGCTCCTGCTGTTACTCCAGAGATGGAGGACTATTACGAGGATGAGGTTGATCAAAATCAGAACTACGTGCAGCCACCAGCACCACCACCAGCAGGTCGACCTCAGGTATATCTTCGCAACGGTAGGCCTGCACCACCACCTCAGGTACGAGATCATGACCATCTCCCTAAACTAAAATTGAATATTCCATCGTTTGAGGGTAGATATGTTCCTGATATATATCTTACTTGGGAGTTAGAAACTGAACAACGATTTACATGTTTACAATACCCTGAGGAGAGACGTGTTCCTGCTGTTGTTTGTGCTTTCACTAGCTTTGCATGTGTTTGGTAGTCTGAACATTGTAGATTATATCCTGTTCCAGCTACTTGGGCTGCTTTGAAAACTGCTATGCGTACTCGTTGGGTTCCACCATATTATCAACGTGAATTACTTCAAAAATTGCAGCGCTTAAGACAAGGACAAAATTATGTAGAAGAATATTATAAGGAATTACAAACTGGCATGATTAGATGTGGTATTGTTGAGGAGAATGAAGCTATACTTGCACGTTCTATGGGTGGATTAAATAAAGAGATTCAGACCATTCTAGAGTATAAGGAGTATACTAATATCACTCGTTTATTCCATCTTGCTTGTAAAGCTGAACGTGAAGTGCAGGATCGACAAGCATTGGCGCGAACTAACTTTTCTGCAGGTCGACCTTCATCATGGACACCACCATCATCTACTTCCACCGCACCATCACCTCCTTCAGGTGCCACCTCCAACCGTGATACAAGAAAGGGCACAACCACCACTATCTGCCAAGAGCACACTGCTGGGAACTGCAGAGAGCTCTTCTTCTTCCATGGCGTCAATAGGGCACACAAGTGATATTATTTGTCGTCGTTGTAAGGGAAGAGGACATTATGCGAGAGAATGCAAATCTCAGCGTGTGATGATTGCTCACGAGGATGGTGGGTATGAGTCCGCTAGTGACTATGATGAGGAGACTTTGGCTCTTATTACACGTGAAGAACATGGTGGAGATGATTCGATCATGAGGCGCAATACATGGCTCCTGAAGACGCTGACGGTATGAATGTTTAGTTGGTCAACGTGTTTTGAGTGTGCAGGTCACACAAGTGAGCAAAATCAGAGGCACAATTTGTTCCATACAAAGGAGTTGTGAAGGAACGTTACATGCGCGTCATCATAGATGGAGGGAGCTGCAACAACTTGGCTAGCATGGAGATGGTGGAGAAGCTATCTCTCACCACAAGACCACATCCACATCCTTACTACATCCAATGGTTCAACAACATCGGCAAGGTTAAGGTAACACGTACTGTTCGTGTGCATTTTAGTATCTCTACATATGCTGATTATATTGATTGTGATGTGGTACCTATGCAAGCATGTTCCTTATTACTTGGTCGACCATGGCAATTTGATAAAAATTCTGTACACCATGGTAGAAACAATCAGTATACTCTTGTTCATAAGGATAAAAATATTACCTTGCTTCCTATGACTCCTGATTCCATTTTGAAAGATGATATTAATAGAGCTAATAAAGCGAAACAGGATAAAAATAAGAGTGAAAATCAGATTGTGGCAAAAGAATTTGAGAAACAAATGAAGCCTAATAGTAAACCATCTAGTGTTGCTTCTGAAATTAAATTGAAAAGTGCATGTTTATTTGCCACTAAATCTGATATTGATGAGCTAGATTTCAGCAAATCTGTTTGCTATGCTTTTGTGTGCAAAGAGGCATTATTTTCATTCGAGGACGTGCCTTCCTGTTTGCCTCCTGCTGTCACTAACATTTTGCAGGAGTTCGCTGACGTCTTTCCACAAGACGTGCCACCGAGATTACCTCCCATTCGAGGGATTGAGCATCAGATTGACTTAATTCTACGTGATGCATGTTTGTTTGGTAACCTTGGGAAGTGCACCTTTTGCACCGACCGAGTATCTTTTCTTGGCTATGTTGTTACTCCACAGGGAATTGAAGTTGACAAAGCCAAGATTGAAGCTATTGAGAGTTGGCCGCAGCCCAAAACGGTCACACAAGTGAGGAGTTTTCTTGGCCTCGCTGGATTCTATAGGCGTTTTGTGAGAGATTTCAGCACCATTGCTGCACCTCTGAACGAGCTTACAAAGAAGGATGTGCCTTTTGTTTGGGGTACCGCACAGGAAGACGCCTTCACGGTATTGAAAGATAAGTTGACACATGCTCCTTTACTCCAACTTCCTGATTTTAATAAGACTTTTGAGCTTGAATGTGATGCTAATGGAATTGGATTAGGAGGTGTGTTATTACAAGATGGCAAACCTGTTGCATACTTTTCTGAAAAATTGAGTGGGCCTAGTCTGAATTATTCTACTTATGATAAAGAATTATATGCTCTTGTTCGGACTTTAGAAACATGGCAACATTATTTATGTCCCAAAGAATTTGTTATACATTCCGATCATGAATCTTTGAAACATATTAAAAGTCGAGCTAAACTGAATCATAGACATGCTAAATGGGTTGAATTCATTGAGACTTTCCCTTATGTCATTAAACACAAGAAGGGTAAAGAAAATGTTATTGCTGATGCATTGTCTCGTCGCTATACTATGCTTTCACAACTTGACTTCAAAATATTTGGTTTGGAGACCATCAAAGATCAATATGTGCATGATGCTGATTTTAAAGATGTATTGCAGAATTGTAAGAAGGAAGAACATGGAACAAGTTAAATGCGTTCATGATGGATTTGTGTTCAGCTAACAAGCTATGCATTCCAGCTAGCTCCGTTCGTCTTTTGTTGTTGCAGGAGGCGCATGGAGGAGGACTAATGGGACACTTTGGCGTGAAGAAGGCGGAGGACGATTTGCTGCACATTTCTTTTGGCCAAAGATGAGGCGGGATGTTGAGCGTTTTATTGCTCGCTGCACTACATGTCAAAAAGCTAAGTCACGACTCAATCCTCATGGTTTATATATGCCTTTGCCTGTACCTAGTGTTCCTTGGGAGGATATATCTATGGACATTGTTTTAGGTTTACCTAGAACAAAGAAGGGGAGGGATAGTGATGCGGAGCATCCCACGTTCATCACCATGTACACTCCGACTACTCTCCAAGCCCCAAGGATACATGAGATGAGACCTCGACTATTCGCCATTGTACACGAGGTGAACCCGTTCCTAAATGCTTCCCCTTTCCATTCGTGTGAGACATGGTTGCTACCTAAGGCGAGGACTCTATGCATGCCTAGGTACCAAGGAGACCCTCTCGGAGATGCTCGGAATGATGGACAAGTCCCCAAGTACAAGGATAAAGGAACATGACGAGAGGAACCGAGAAAGTCTGCAGAGCCGGACATTGGCGTCGGCCGGACATTCGGCCCTTCCATCAAGAAGCCCGACATCCGCCCCAGCCCGACATCCGGCGCCCATCACAAAGAACCGCAAAAAACTCTGAGGCCTGGACATCCGGCCCCCAGGCCCCAGACATCCGGCCTCCCACGATGCCCCGGATATCCGGCCCCTCGCCCGGAAATCCGGCGCCCCGCACCCGAATCGACAGAAGTCTACCCCGCCAGCCCGGACATCCGGCCCCCTAGCCCGGACATCCGGCGTCTCGAAAGCCCAACATCCGCCCGACGCCTTGGACATCCGGCCTCCCCGCTGCGTCAAGGCATCCGAGCCGAGGCCCTTGTACCCCTTCGCCCCCTAGACTATATATACTCCATCCCCTTCCTCTTTCTAGGGTTAGCTTAGGTTTAGCTCATGTTTGTGTGAGAGCCTTAATCATCCACTTGGTTACTTCTCCTCGGAGCCTAGGACCTCTTCGGAGAAGATCCCCCAAGCGGATTCAAGACCCCCTTCTAGGGTGGACCCCATCAAGACCTCCTCTCGGAGAAGAACGGCTACTCGTGTATCCTTACCTTTGTTGATCTTGAATCTTGTGCCACCTTATGTGATCGGTGGTCTAGCATTTGTGTGACCGATTCCTTGTTGGTTGAGTGTTTTCCCTCGTTCCTCCACGTGTTTCCCTCTTGTTCATCCGCGTGTTCTTCGTAATCCACCGTAGGATCCGCTCCAACGTGAAAGATCATCCACGTAGGGTTCCGCCCTACATCATCTTGGATCAGAGCCACGTTGATCACGTTATTGGAGCCCCTACCCCTCTTTTTCTAGCTTGATTTTGTTGTTTTTGTCCTAATTCCGAAAATTCCCCACAAAAATAGCCCCAAATTTTTTTTGTGATTTGTTTGTGTGATGAGGTTTTGTTGGATTTGATCCATGGATTTCGTGTGTTGCAGGTAGATCTAGCATTCCCCATCTTTTCCACAATTTCCATCCACAAAATCGCCCAAATTTTGACCGGTTTTGACATCTCCCCCGCGGTGTTCATCGAGCCCGGACATCCGGCCCGAACAGCCCGGACATCCGGCATCCCGGACATCCGGCCCGACCAGCCCGGACATCCGGCGCCCCGGACATCCGGCTTCTAGCCCGGATATCCGGCCCCTGGTAGCAACAACCCCTTCCACCACCCCGTTCACCGCCTAACTTTCGCCAAATTTTATCCCGTGCCTACATACACTTCCACTTACCTCCACCACTTCCGCATAACGCCACCATAGCCTTTCCCACTACCAATTCCGACAATGTTGCCAACTTTTGCCTTGAGAATTTGAGTTGTGGTTTTCCGTATCCTTTTGTGTTTCGGCTATCTAGGTACGGTTCAACATCAACATCACTACCGCTCATATTCGCCAAGGACGGTAACATCGTCGGCACCTTTGTCATTACTTGCAATTGCATTGATAACCATCATAGCCCATCTTTTGCATTGCTTACCCATCGAGACTAGCCATTGAGTATTGCCGGCAACGTAACTTGTGCACATTAGTGATCATACCTTCTATTACATACCATACCATATCATATTGGTATCATATCATCCATTGTGTCTCAAGTTTGTTCCCGCATATACACAATTGCTATCTTGGTTTGTTGATGAGGACATGACTACCTTGGATGAGACCAAAAATATTGCATACATGCATATTTCTCAGGTGATTTCTAGTGCAAACTATTCAATAATATATTTATGTTATCCAGGACAAAAATACTTCACAAACTTTTGTGCCATGTCTAATTGCAGGTGTATGGGACATTTGTAGAATCCACATATGAAGATAAGGGAGAAAGAGATGTTTACCTGCTGTTCAAAAAGTTCTCTCACGTCACTTTTGGCCCAAGAGAAGATAGAGTCCAAGTCTCTCACGTTCTGGACTCAGATTCGGACTGCACAGACATACCTGACTCAAAACGTCTATAACTTTTTCATACGGACTCCAAATTGGTTGATTCTTTTTTTGTTGGAAAATAGATTTCGTGCATTTTCCAACCCAATTGGAATCACCTTAAAATCCGTCCGGAGCGTTGAGTTATAGACGAAACAATCTGATGCTGCAGCAGAATCCGAGTCAAACTACAAGTCCAAAGGTGTTACGTCACCTCCGCTTGGGCCCATTGGCCTTGTACGACCTAGGGTTAGTTTTAGGCTGCCTTGGGACGTCCTCCCACCTCCTTGGCCGCCACCCTTGCTCCTATATAAGTAGATCCATCTAGTAGCTTTTTCCTTGGGATTTGTTTAGTTAAAGTTAGCCATTGCAACTTCGTACTTCGTTTGTGTCCAACGACCAGGCCAAGACCGCTTACGGATCCCCACGTTTATCAATACTTCATATATATTCGCAATATTCAGATTGCATTATCATATTCTTGCTTGTTCTTCGATTGCGTGCAGGAATAGACCTTCGTGGTCGGTGATCGTGCTTCCGGCATCGTCGGTAACCTCGGGAGATTGGTTTAGCGATTGCTAATGCGCGCGTCGTGCACGTTTGTAGTCGGATCGTCAAAGTCGTCTCCACCAAATCGATAGTTATCATCTCATCGAAGATCGGGACACCCTCGCCTCTATCAAGTGGTATCAGTTTTCAGGTTGCTCGGTGAGATTTTCCATTATCCTAGATTCGATTTATTTTCTTACCAATTGTCCCAGAAAAAGCCACAAAAAAGTTAGATCTATTCATCATTTGTCCTAGCCAGTCCAAGCCTTTGCAATTTTCTTTTCATTGTTTGCATTATTGAATTATCGGTTGCATCGTCGTGTCGAGTTGCTGGTCTTAGTGTCTTGTTCCTTTAGAGTTTGAGTTCTGTTCACATTAGTCACGCCGCAGCTGCATCATTATCCCTTCCGCTGTCCACCATCCCATCCATTAATTTCCATCACGTGCTACGCCTGTTCATTGTCATAATCATAGTTGAGGTCATTCACATCTTCGCCGATCCAATCTGCATCTTATCCAGTTTGTCTTGGAAAGAGGAGAAAAAAAGATAGAGAAAAAAGAGAAAAAGGAAAGAAAAAAAGAAAAAGAGAGAGAAGAAAAAGAAAAAAAAGCGTGAGAAAAAAAAGAGAGGAAAAAAAAATCGGATCTATCTAGAATCAATCTCGTACCTGAATTCGGATTGGAATCTGTTTTGCGCACTGTTCAGTAAAACAGGTGTATCTTCCTCATACGAAGTCCGTTTTGACTCCGTGAGTACTCAAATTAAAGCTAGAGACGAGGCGCATCTAAATAGTTGCAGAAGCTAGTTCAATATTTGACACCTCAAAATCGGCTTCTAAATAGGTGTTTTTGCCCTCTGAAGTTCGTGAACACAGCTTGTTCCAATTTTTCAGGCCAGTTTTAGAATTCTTTGACTCCTCATATCAACTCGGAATTGAGTGATTCTTTTTGCATTGGAAAGCTTGAGTTAGTAGCATTCTTTGAAAGAATTTATCAGAAAATTGGCTCAAACTTTTCAAGAGGAAAGTTGGAGAGAGAGTTGTTGTATGTCCTGCTTGGCAGTTGTTTTTCATCATTATCTTCACTGCCGTTGTGATCTTCACTTATATCTTGCTGTCAAGAGCTACTTAGTATCCTTCATTGATGCTAGTTGTGCTATGCCGTGACCTCATTAGTGTTCTAGGCTCGCATCTCTAGTCCGGTCTAGCCTAGTGATGAGGACATCAATACCATTGTTACACCCACAGCCCCTACTGCTACATATACTGGACCAATTACTAGAGCTCGCGCACGCCAATTAAATTATCAGGTACTTTCGTTTCTTGGTAATGATTCTAATGTTCATGAGAATATGATGCTGCCTAAATTGGATACATTTGTTTTGCTTACAAATGAAGGCCCTAGCTTGGAGAAGGATGGACATTGGAGCAAGAACAAGCATGGAGATAATGCCATGCAAGGGGAACAAGAACGGAGTTACAAGTGATGATTTCAGCACTTTAAAGCCACCATAATGGGTGCATGAAGCCTTGGACGAAATATACAAGATGCTACTTCATAAATGACGTCCGAGGCTATTCTAGGTGCTGCGTCACCTTATTATTGGGCCAGGCCCATGTAATTTCGAAATACTTAAGTATAGGCTGTTTTTAGAGTCCGTATGTGTGGGAAACAAGAGTTAGGGTTGATTTGGACCCCTCCACCAAGGGCCACGAAATTCCCCCTCTTCCTCCATATATACAGCCCTTAGGGCACCGTTTAGACCTTGGGTTTTGTTTAGATTAAAAGTTCGCCATAGCTGCAACTTCGCAGATTTCGTTTGTGTTCAACGACCGGACAAAGCGTCCACGAACCCCACCTTGATCAATAAAGCTTTCATCTTATATTCGCAATATCCAGATTGCAATCTCAGTTTCTTGCTTGTTCTTCGTTTGCTCGCAGGAAACAGGCCCTCGTGGTCGTTGATCGTGCTCGGCGTGGTCAATAACCCTCGGAAGTCGGTTTAGCGATTGCTAAGTATGACGTCTCGTCGATCGTAGTCGGATCGTCAAGGTCGACTCCCACGAAAACGATAGCCACCATCTCATCGAAACATCGGGACACCTTTGCCTATCAAGTGGTATCAGATTTCCAGGTTGCTCGGTGAGATTTTCCAGTTTTCGTAGTTTAGATCGAGTCTGTTCTTCATACCTATTGTCCACGAAAAAGCCACAAAAAAAATTAGGGTTAGTTCATCATATCCGAACCAATCGAGCCTTTGCATAATCTTTTTAGGGTTTTGCTTTGTTGAATTTGCGGTTGCATCGTCGTGTCAAGTTGCTTTGGTCTTAGAGTCTAGTCTTTTAGAGTTTGAGTTACGGTCATAAGTTGTCACGCCACTGCCGCACCATCATCATCGCCTTGCCATCTACCACCATTGCTTTTCCGCCACCGCCTCAATCCGTATCCATCTACCACCACCAATCCGTATCCATATACCACCACCGCTACCATATACCACCACCGCCATATACCACCACCATATATCCACCACAATCCGAAGTTTTCTCATATTAGTTTTGTTTTCGAGATCCATCTAGTTTCCGATTCGTGTTTCCTTGCCGAGTAGGTTTCGAAAAAAAAAAAAAAAAAAAAAGAGTCTGAAACCACCTCGTTTAGGCCCAAAATTTTCCAAAACGTGCTTGTCAAAAAATTTTCGCTACCCTATTTTAGGTGTTTCTAAGTGGATTGAGACGATCGCCGTTATAGAAAGTTTTTTGACCCGTTTCAGCTTTTGGTTCCGGCAATCAAAAAAAAAAAAATTTTGGTCGAAAAATTTCGTGCCCATCCTGTCGATTTGACACAGGAAGAGTTTTGAGACACTCGCCATTATAGTGATTTTTCGCAAAAAAAAAAAAAAGCAGCAAAAAAAAAAAAAAAAGCAAAAAAAAAAAAAAAAATAGAGCGAAAAAAAAATTCAGAGTGTGCTTTTCCGTTGTTTCGTGCAGCAGCGCCGTGATTTTGTTAGTGTTCTAGGCTCGCGTCTCTAGCACGGTCTAGCCTAGGACCAAAGACAAGACTGTCGTTGAGCGCTTATTCAACTTTGCATCTCGAATTGATTATTGCTGACCCTTTTTGCTACCATATTATAAGCCTTCCCAGCTCCACATACATCTACATCGTCGCTTGACTCTCCACAGTAATCGCTCTATCCAAGCTTTGAGAGTTTTGACTACATCGGTTGCCGATCACCGCTTCTTCTTTGGGTAAGAACTGGTAAGAATTTGAGATTTGCTTGACGGTTTGTGATCGTCCACCACACCACCACCACCACTTCCTAGTAGTCTGTCAATCATATTCTTGTGTGTTTCTATTGCTGCTAACCATGGCAGGATCACAAGCCGATTTAGACCGACCGGGAGAACATGACAAACAAAGCGCTACATGATAAGTTTCAACAAATGATGAGTGGGCAGGTGGACGATGTGCTAAATAGATTTGAAGAGGCCATGGAGAAGATAGATGGCATTGAGAAGGCGTTGAACGAAGCTCGATATCAAGTTTAATGAATTGCTCGCGCGTCTACCACCACCACCACCGGCTGCACCTAACGCACCTCTACTACAACAACACGGACTACCTCCACATCGCTAAACAGCCCTCCGCCGAGCTTCCGTGTCCCTCTTCACCGCCAAGCTGCTGGTGCTGCTGTTGATACTTCAGGGCTCCTGCTGCTGCGGTGGGGAGGATGATTATGTGAGAGCTTACGAGGATGAGGTTGATCAACATCGAACTACGTGCAACCACCAGCACCACAACCACCAGGTCGTCCACATGCAAATAATGGCGATGTTCGGCTCCCCTTCAGTACGAGATCATGACCATCTCCCTAAACTGAAATTGAATATTCCACCATTTGAGGGTAGATATGTTCCTGATATATATCTTACTTGGGAATTAGAAACTGAACAACGATTTACATGTTTACAATATCCCGAGGAGAGACGTGTTCCTGCTGCTGCTGTTTGTGCTTTCACTAGCTTTGCATGTGTTTGGTGGTCTCAACATTGTAGATTATATCCTGTTCCAGCTACTTGGGCTGCTTTGAAAACTGCTATGCGTACTCGTTGGGTTCCTCCATATTATCAACGTGAATTACTTCAAAATTGCAGCGCTTAAGACAAGGAAAAATTCGGTGAAGAATATTATCAGAATTACAAACTGGCTTGATTAGATGTGGTATTGTTGAGGAGAATGAAGCTATGCTTGCACGTTTTCTGGGTGGATTAAATAGAGAGATTCAAACCATTCTAGACTACAAGGATTATAATAATATCACTCGATTATTCCATCTTGCTTGTAAAGCTGAACGTGAAGTGCAGGATCGACAGTGCGTTGGCGCGGACTAACTTTTCTGCAGTCGACCTTCATCATGGACACCACGTGCATCATCTACTTCCACACGTTCTACTACACCGCACCTCCGTCGGCTGCCACCTCCAACCGTGATACAAGAAAGCAGGCACAACCACCACTATCTCGCCAAGAGCACACCTGCTTGGGCCTACACAGAGCTCTTCTTCTTCCATGGCGTCAACAGGGCACTCAAGTGATATTATTTGTCGTCGTTGTAAGGGAAGAGGACATTTTATGAGAGAATGCCAATCTCAGCGTGTGATGATTGCTACCGAGGATGGTGGGTATGAGTCCGCTAGTGACTATGATGAAGAGACTTTGGCTCTTATTACACATGAAGAACACGGTGGAGATGATTCGATCTTGAGACGCAATACATGGCTGTCAAGATGCCGACAGTATGAATGTTTAGTTGCTCAACGTGTTTTGAGTGTGCAGGTTACACAAGCTGAGCAAAATCAGAGGCATAACTTGTTCCATACAAAGGAGTTGTGAAGGAACGTTCTATTCGCGTCATCATAGATGGAGGGAGCTGCAACAACTTGGCTAGCATGGATATGGTGGAGAAGCTTTCTCTCACCACAAGACCACATCCACATCCTTACTACATCCAATGGTTCAACAACAACGGCAAGGTTAAGGTAACACGTACTGTTCGTGTGCATTTTAGTATCTCTACATATGCTGATTATGTTGATTGTGATGTGGTACCTATGCAAGCATGTTCCTTATTACTTGGTAGACCATGGCAATTTGATAAAAATTCTGTACACCATGGTAGAAACAATCAGATACTCTTGTTCACAAGGATAAAAATATTACTTTGCTTCCTATGACTCCTGATTCCATTTTGAAAGATGATATTAATAGAGCTAATAAAGCAAAACAGGAGAAAAATAAGAGTGAAAATCAGATTGTGGCAAAAGAATTTGAGCAACAAATGAAGCCTAATAATAAACCATCTAATGTTGCTTCGAAATTAAACTGAAAAGTGCATGTTTATTTGCCACCAAATCTGATATTGATGAGCTAGATTCTAGCAAATCTGTTTGCTATGCTTTTGTGTGCAAAGAGGCATTATTTTCATTCGAGGACGTGCCTTCCTCTTTGCCCCCTTGTCACTAACATTTTGCAGGAGTTCGCGATGTCTTCCCACAAGACGTGCCACCGGATTACCACCTATTCGAGGGATTGAGCATCAAATTGACTTAATTCCGGTGCATCGCTACCCAACCGCGCACCATACCGTACCAATCCAGAGGAGACGAAGGAGATTATCGTCAAGTACAGGAGCTGCTCGACAAAGGTTATATACGCCAATCTCTTAGTCCTTGTGCTGTTCCTATTATACTAGTGCCTAAAAAGGATGGTACGTCGCGTATGTGTGTTGATTGTAGAGGCATTAATAATATTACTATTCGTTATCGTCATCCTATTCCTAGGCTAGATGATATGCTTGATGAATTAAGTGGCTCTACAATATTCTCCAAAGTTGATTTATGTAGTGGATACCATCAAATTCGTATGAAATTGGGAGATGAATGGAAAACAGCATTTAAAACTAAGTTTGGATTATATGAGTGGTTAGTCATGCCTTTTGGGTTAACTAATGCACCTAGTACTTTCATGAGATTAATGAACGAAGTTTTACGTGCTTTCATTGGACGATTTGTGGTAGTTTACTTTGATGATATACTGATTTATAGCAAATCTTTGGAAGAACATTTGGAACATTTACGTGCTGTTTTTAATGCTCTACGTGATGCACGTTTGTTTGGTAACCTTGGGAAGTGCACCTTTTGCACCGACCGAGTATCTTTTCTTGGCTATGTTGTTACTCCACAGGAATTGAAGTTGATAAAGCCAAGATTGAAGCTATTGAGAGTTGGCCGCAGCCCAAAACGGTCACACAAGTGAGGAGTTTTCTTGGACTCGCTGGTTTCTATAGGCGTTTTGTGAGAGACTTTAGCACCATTGCTGCACCTCTCAATGAGCTTACAAAGAAGGATGTGCCTTTTGTTTGGGGTACCGCACGGGAAGAAGCCTTCACGGTATTGAAAGATAAGTTGACACATGCTCCTTTACTCCAACTTCCGACTTTAATAAGACTTTTGAGCTTGAATGTGATGCTAGTGGAATTGGATTAGGAGGTGTGTTATTACAAGATGGCAAACCTGTTGCATACTTTTCTGAAAAATTGAGTGGGCCTAGTCTGAACTATTCTACTTATGACAAAGAATTATATGCTCTTGTTCGGACTTTAGAGACATGGCAACATTATTTATGGCCCAAAGAATTTGTTATACATTCTGATCATGAATCTTTGAAACATATTAAAAGTCAAGCTAAACTGAATCGTAGACATGCTAAATGGGTTGAATTCATTGAGACTTTCCCTTATGTCATTAAACACAAGAAGGGTAAAGAAAATGTTATTGCTGATGCTTTGTCTCGTCGATATACTATGCTTTCACAACTTGACTTCAAAATATTTGGTTTGGAGACCATCAAAGATCAATATGTGCATGATGCTGATTTTAAAGATGTAATGCAGAATTGTAAAGAGGGAAGAACATGGAACAAGTTCGTTATTAATGATGGTTTTGTGTTCCGTGCTAACAAGCTATGCATTCCTGCTAGCTCTGTTCGTCTTTTGTTGTTGCAGGAGGCGCATGGAGGAGGATTAATGGGACACTTTGGCGTGAAGAAGACGGAGGATATACTTGCTACACATTTCTTTTGGCCAAAGATGAGACGGGATGTTGAGCGTTTTGTTGCTCGCTGCACTACATGTCAAAAAGCTAAGTCACGACTCAATCCTCATGGTTTATATATGCCTTTGCTCGTGCCTAGTGTTCCTTGGGAGGATATATCTATGGACTTTGTTTTAGGTTTACCTCGAACAAAGAAGGGAGGATAGCATATTTGTTGTCGTGGATAGATTCTCGAAAATGGCACACTTTATACCATGTCATAAAAGCGATGATGTTGTTAATGTTGCTGATTTGTTCTTTCGTGAAATTATTCGCTTGCATGGTGTGCCAAATACTATTGTTTCAGATCGTGATACTAAATTTCTTAGCCACTTTTGGAGATGTTTATGGGCTAAGTTGGGGACTAAACTGCTTTTTAGTACTACTTGTCACCCCAAACCGATGGACAAACTGAAGTAGTCAATAGAACATTGTCTACTATGCTTAGGGCTGTTTTGAAGAATAATAAGAAAATGTGGGAAGAATGCTTGCCTCATATTGAATTTGCTTATAATCGTTCATTGCATTCTACTACTAAGATGTGCCCTTTTGAAATTGTGTATGGCTTCCTACCTCGTGCACCTATTGATTTGTTGCCTCTTCCATCTTCGGAGAAGGTTAATTTTGATGCTAAAGAACGTGCTGAATTGATTTTAAAAGTGCATGAGATAACTAAGGAAAACATTGAGCGTATGAATGCTAAATATAAACTTGCTGGAGATAAGGGTAGAAAACATGTTGTCTTTGCACCGGAGATCTTGTTTGGTTACATTTATGTAAGGATAGGTTTCCTAATTTGCAAATCAAAGCTAATGCCACGTGTTGATGGTCCATTTAAGGTGTTAGAGAAAATAAATGATAATGCATATAAACTTGAGCTGCCTGCAGATTTTGGGGTTAGTCCCACTTTTAACATTGCAGATTTGAAGCCTTATTTGGGTGAGGAATATGAGCTTCCGTCGAGGACGACTTCATTTCAAGAAGGGAGGATGATGAGGACATCAATACCATTGTTACACCCACAGCCCCTACTGCTACATATACGGACCAATTACTAGAGCTCACATACGCCAATTAAATTATCGTACTTTCGCTTTCTTGGTAATGATTCTAATGTTCATGAGAATATGATGCTGCCTAAATTGGATACATTTGTTTTGCTTACAAATGAAGGCCCTAGCTTGGAGAAGGATGGACATTGAGCAAGAACAAGCATGGAGATAATGCCATGCTAAGGGGAACAAGAACGGAGTTACAAGTGATGATTTCAGCACTTTAAAGCCACCATAATGGGTGCATGAAGCCTTGGACGAAATATACAAGATGCTACTTCATAAATGTCGTCCCGAGGCTATTCTAGGTGCTGCGTCACCTTATTATTGGGCCAGGCCCATGTAATTTCGAAATACTTAAGTATAGGCTGTTTTAGAGTCCGTATGTGTGGGAAACAAGAGTTAGGGTTGATTTCGACCCTCCACCAAGGGCCACGAAATTCCCCCTCTTCCTCCATATATACAGCCCTTAGGGCACCGTTTAGACCTTGGGTTTTGTTTAGATTAAAAGTTCGCCATAGCTGCAACTTCGCGTGCCGCTTGTGTTCAACGACTGCACAAAGGCGCCACGTAACCCCACCTTGATCAATAAAGCTTTCATCTTATATTCGCAATATCCAGATTGCAATCTCAGTTTCTTGCTTGTTCTTCGCTTGCTCGCAGGAAACAGGCCCTCGTGGTCGAGTTGATCGTGCTCGGCGTGGTCAATAACCCTCGGAAGTCGGTTTAGCGATTGCTAAGGCGCGACGTCTCGCGACGATCGTAGTCGGATCGTCAAGGTCGACTCCCACGAAACGATAGCCACCATCTCATCGAAACATCGGGACACCTTTGCCCCTATCACCTAGGACCAGCACAAGACCGATCAAATCGTTGAGCGTTTATTCAACATTGCATCTTTGAATTGATTATTGCTAATCTTTTGCTACCATATATAGCCAACCCAGCTCCACATATTTCTACACCGTATACGTCGCTCCCCGGCAATCGCTTTACTCAATATTCGAGTTACTTGACACCGCTGGTTGCCGATCACCGCCGCTTTGCATGGTAAGAACTTGTAAGACATTGATATTTGCTTTACCGTGAGCGTTTTACCACCACATCCTAGTAGTTATATGAACATTATTTTTGGATTTTGTTTCTTGTTCTACTAATCATGACAGGATCCAGAGTCAATTCATGGGCTTTGTCGATCAAGGAGACATGCCACCACCTATGCAAATACCACAACCATCACGAGAGGTGCACAAACATCCAAATGCACATGATCAGGTTCATGTTTCTATACCACCATTTAATGGCCGTTTTAGACCTCCTTTATATATTGAATGGGAGTTAGACATAAATAATATATTTGCTTCCCATAATTTTGATGAACGTAAAAAGTTATGGTTGCGGTTGGTTCTTTCACTTTGTTATGCTCTAGTTTGGTGGAGTGAATATTGTCGGTTACACCCTGATTATGTACCTAATACTTGGGATGATTTAAAACATGTCATGAGAGATAGATTCGTCGATGTTTATTATACTGTGGCATGATTAAAAACTGGAACATTTAAAACAAGGTAGTGACACCGTAACAAAATATTATGATGATTTACAAACTACCTTGTTGCACTCATTTTTAGAAGAAAGTGAAGAAGATTTTATGGATAGATTTTGGGGAGGATTAAACCATAATATTCAGGAGATACTAATTCATGAAGAGTGTTATCCTGTGGACCATTTGTTTCGCCTTGCTTGCAAAGCTGAACAGAAATAAAACGACGTGTTGCCCACAAGGAGAACAAGCGCACGGTGCACATTCCAACTGTTGATACAGATGTTTATTCAACTACTAGGCGTATTATGACAACCACATCCGTTGTTGCGAGGACTACATCATCTCCACCATGTGACACATCACCATCGAGAGTGCCGCATCATCTGAGTTGACTATAAGAGGTAATGACAAAGGTACAGATTTTCCACTTTTACATGAGAATGATGCATGCCTAGTTAACTTGAATACATCATGTGTTGAGCTACCCACTACTTTGATCACACCACCTATTTTAGAGGATTATATTGATAATTTGACTTTGCCATGTGATCAAACAACTGAAATACCAACAATTTTGAGAGCACCCATTGAATTAACTATTGATGCAAAAGAATCAATGTTTAATCATTTTGATACGACCTCTAATCTTGGTGATGATTCTGTGTCGAATGACTCATTGCATGTTTGCTTATCTAAGCATGTTGTAGCATGTAAATTTGATTCAAATAAGGTTTATTCACCAATGTTGGGATGGTTTAATGATGAACATTGTCAATCTCTTGAAATAAATAAGAGCTTCACTTATATGTGCAAACCGAGTTGCAGTATTTTCAAGCCTTCTAGTTCTTGTGCTAATTTGTTGGCTTTAGATTTTATGAACTATGCAAGTTACTCATCTATTCATGTGTCA
Source organism: Aegilops longissima (assembly GCA_021605205.1). NCBI lineage: Eukaryota > Viridiplantae > Streptophyta > Magnoliopsida > Poales > Poaceae > Aegilops > Aegilops longissima. The sequence continues at coordinate 364,177,677 of CM038677.1, read as the reverse complement.
TATATGCAAAAATCAAGGGAAGTAAAATGGATGACGATACATATACAACATGTACACCTTGTCTCTTTTGTTAGCCACATTTCAGATTAAGCAACGCCCAGCACGGCTAGTGCAAACTATTCTTTCACAAGTTTTGTGCCATGTCTAATTGCAGGTGTATGGGACATTTGTACAATCCACATATGAAGATAAGGGAGAAGAGATGTTTACCTGCTGTTCAAAAGTTCTCTCCGTCACTTTTGGCCCAAGAGAAGATAGAGTCCAAGTCTCTCACGTTACGGACTCAGATTCGGACTACACTGACATACCTGACTCAAAACGTCTATAACTTTTCATACGGACTCCAAATTGGTTGATTCTTTTTTGTTGGAAAATAGATTTCGTGCGTTTTCCAGCCCAATTGGAATCACCTTAAAATCCGTCCGGGCGTTGAGTTATAGACGAAACAATCTGATGCTGCAGCAGAATCAGTCAAACTCGACCTAGGGTTAGTTTTAGGCTGCCTTGGGACGTCGTAGATCATCTAGTAGCTTTTCCTTGGGATTTGTTTAGTTAAAAGTTAGCCATTGCAACCGTTGTACCGTTTGTGTCCAACGACCAGGCCAAGACAGCTTCCCCGTTTATCAATACTTCATATATATCAGATTGCATTATCATATTCTTGCTTGTTCTTGATTGCGTGCGGAATCGAAGATCGACACCTCGCCTATCAAGATAACTATCGAGGCGAGGGTGTCCCGATCTTCGATGAGATGATAACTATCGATTTGGTGGAATCGACTTTGACGATCCGACTACAAACGCAGCACGACGCTGCGCCTTAGCAATCGCTAAACCCACTCCGAGAGGTTATTGACCACGCCGGAGCACGATCAACCTGACCACGAAGGTCTATTCCTGCAAGCAATCAAGAACGAGCAAGAATATGATAAAGCAATCTGAATATTGCGAATATATATGAAGTATTGATAATGGTGGGGATCCGTAAGCGGTCTTGGTCTGGTCGTTGGACACAAACGGCACACGGGTTGCAATGGCTAACTTTAACTAAACAAATCCCCAGGAAAAGCTACTAGATGGATCTACTTATATAGGAGCAAGGGTGGCGGCCAAGGAGGTGGGAGGACGTCCCAAGGCAGCCTAAAACTAACCCTAGGTCGTACAAGGCCAATGGGCCCAAGCGGAGGTGACGAACACCTTTGGACTTGTAGTTTGACTCGGATTCTGCTGCAGCATCAGATTGTTTCGTCTATAACTCAACGCTCCGGACGGATTTTAAGGTGATTCCAATTGGGTTGAAAATGCACGAAATCTATTTTCCAACAAAAAAGAATCAACCAATTTGGAGTCCGTATGAAAAGTTATAGACGTTTTGAGTCAGGTATGTCTGCAGTAGTCCGAATCTGAGTCCGTAACGTGAGACTTGGACTCTATCTTCTCTTGGGCCAAAAGTGACGTGAGAGAACTTTTTGAACAGCAGGTAAACATCTCTTTCTCCCTTATCTTCATATGTGGATTGTACAAATGTTCCATACACCTGCAATTAGACATGGCACAAAAGTTTGTGAAGTATTTTTGTCCTGGATAACATAAATATATTATTGAATAGTTTGCACTAGAAATCACCTGAGAAATATGCATGTATGCAATATTTTTGGTCTCATCCAAGGTAGTCATGTCCTCATCATTTGTGCATTGTGCAAAGTGGCCATACAAAAAAAAACAAAGAAGAAAAGAGAATAAGCTTTTAAGCAAAAGAAGGAGAGCAAAGAAGCTTGTAAGCAAGTGCCATAGCATCATACCACATTGAATATAAGATTGTCATATCCGATCATCTTGGATCATCTTGAGAGAAACACCGGGAACCATACATACATAGCATACTTGGGATAGAAGTTTATCCATTTTGCATCTTATAGGTTGTGCACAAGTGTCGATCCGCCTATTGAGCAATCGTATAGCGCTCTCTTGAGTTGTGCAACACGAAGCGCTTTTTCCGTGGATTCCACATTTTGTGCTCATTCCTTGGTTGCACGACCCCATTTATCTATCCGTGTGTGTTTCCGTGTGCCATTCTTTGCTATTGGTCCATTTGTTTCACTTGAGAATTTGTGAATCTCTTTCAACATTATTGACTCTTGCTAACATTTTGCATTAAATTTTTGTGCCACTATCCTCACCGAGCTCCTCCATAAGCTTTACTTGTGTAGGTGTGAGAACCGACAAGGATTGGTACCAATAGTGCTATTTCATTGTCCGCATTTGAGTGAACTTGATTCATTGTCAACATCCATCAAGGTACATTGGTATAAGTTCTTCTCTTTCTCCCACTCATATTTGCTCGAGTCTTGTGATGGATAGGCAAGGCATTTCATCTCCGGTCTTCGACAACAACGACGGCGTGAACAACTACATCACCAAAGCGTCTATCTTCGATCTACAACGACAAGTGCAAGGCACACAATCAAGATTGCGAGAGGGCATCGAGAACATCTCCATCGACATTCGTCACTCCGAAGCAAGGAGAAGGGACTACTTCGACAAGAAACTTGACGCACATAAAGAGGAGCAAGATGCAAGAATGGAGGAGATTCGGACCTTGCTCAAGTCGACTTCCCCTTCATCATCTTAAAGACGGCGACGTTCAAGCCACAAGTCTTCGGAGCGCCCAAGCGATGCAAGCGCAAGTCGTCCACATCTCCATGGCGACCACCATCACATTCGTGATCCTCATCATCATGAAGGGCAAGTCACCTCCAAGCATCGTGTGCACGACGACGACGAACGCCAAGGGGCTCAAGCACGACAACGACATCATCATCATGAAGATGCTCCACAAGCGCAAATGCACAAGTCCCAACAAGCGCTACTTCACGCCAAGTCGAAGCTTCATAAGCACAAGAGAAGACCGCGAGACGAGCACCACCAAGACGGCGCTACGGCTACAACAACCACTTCGCATCTTCGCCAAGTGTTCTCGTGGCATCTTCGCTTTGGGCGACGGATCTTCGCCACTTCCCACGCGGTACGCCTACATCGACTTCTTCAAGTCCAAGGCGACCACCCACGAAGCGAGGGCGACACTTCCATCTTCTAAGCCCCTAAGGAAGATGGCCGAGCATGGGACATTCCTTCGGTCATGGAGACGAGCTACGAGGTGCCACATCATATGGGCCTCCAACAACAAGACGACGACAAGAAGGTCGAGCAAGGGCCATCCCTTCGACCATGGCGCCGAGCGAATCTCTTCTACAACATGAAGACGGCGCCCATATTGACTCATACTCCGAAAGTTAAGCTACGCGACCACAGCATGGAGACATTTGCACCTACACCTCTCTGACACCCACACATGTTGAGCTACCCCATTTGTCATGTGAGGAGAGCCACCACCCCATGAGTGACATGAGTGACTCCACCATACGTGACATTGAGAGCATTTCCTATGAGAGGATGAGTGTGACCACCACTAGCCCCACACATGAGAGCATGCCACACATCCTATGTGAGGTTGAGCGCCATTTGAGTGACTCCACCCACCATACGAGTGAGAGCATCCTTGAGGGAGTGAGTGAGCCACAACACTTAGTGAGTGAGGTAGTTGACACGGCACATGAGGCCACTATGATTCCTAACGAATTAACCTCTACTCCTAGTGTGTTTTCTTCTTTGGTGCTAGGTCTCCTACATGACGACATGCCTATCCTTGATGAGTCTATTCCTCCATTGGAGACGACGATGGCCATGGTGGATGATGATGAAACCCCCCACATGGTTCCATCAAGATGACGATGACAATGAGACGATCTTCAACACCTCACCTACAACTCATGAGCGACCTTCAAAAGGTAACATAGGTGATGGTGCTTCTCTTGTCCCACTAGTGGACTCTCTTGACATCGATTGCTCCCATGATGTTGACCCACCTATTACCATGCTTCATGCTAGTGAAACTTCTTCATGCCTTGACCTACCTACTTATGATGAATATGATGATGAGCATGTTGAGTTGCCTAGTTGTGATGTTATGCTCCATAGGATATCATGTGAAAATTCTTTTGGTCACATCATGTTTGACAATCCATTGAACTTGTCATATGCTATGAGTGAGATCTCTCATATTGCCTCATTTCAATCTCAACATAGTAACTATGCATGCCCCATTAAAATCAATCCCATTTGCACTTATGGCATAGATGACGAGATGATGGTCATTGGCTTTTGCTTCTCTTGTGATGATATTGCCATGCTTCCTTTACATGATTTGCGCAATTCATCTACTATGTCATGCCATGATCACATTGAACCAAATATGCATTGTTTTGGATGTTGTCAATATTCTCCATGTGATGTTGCTACTCATGCTCATGAGGAGACCCCCATAGTTTCCTCATATATATTAGGAGATTTTGATTCATCCCATCCTTTGCATGATTTTCATGATTGCTTGCACCATATGCATTCCATGAATAACAATGCTCTAGATATTTCTCATGATGCATTACATCCTTTGAGTCTCCATTATGCAATACAAAATAACAACCCTATCATGATGGATGACATGTTTCTATATCACGCATCTCATTTATTTGAGCATTGGCTATTTTGTGCTAACCGACACATGCATGTGCGATCATGATGGATGATGTGTACATCTACCACGCACACACAATTTTCCTTTGTCTTTGTTTTGTGTAGGTACTCACATACACTCGCCAACATCTCAATCCCATGAGTTGACGAAACGAGCTCTTGAGAGCAAGGATGCTTTGGGATCCCATGGACTATAATCACCAACGTCCCCTTCGTGCAAGGACTACGCGCAACTCCTCTACTTGGCTCTCACACGGCTATGGGCTATTTACCACTTGTCACCTTATGCTCATTTTACCGTGTTCACATTGCATGCTATGCTTGCTCCTATGCCTTTGCCATGCAATTGTGACCCTTGCTTGCATTTACCCATGATGCACCATTATGATACTCCTATGTGTATTGGCATGCTTGGTGGAGATCATTGTTGCTTTTGCCATGTTTATCATGTGCCCCATGCTATTGTTGATTGTTGTGTTGGGAGAGTCATGATGTCACATTGCTATTTACATATGGCCTCTCGCCAATACATTGATGATAATTTTCTCATATCTTGCTTTCATGCTTGTGCTATGCCATGTGAATTATCCATGCCCACTATTTGCACACATGACATGCTTGCCATGATTCCTTCTAGTACGTTGCATCTTCGCACCACTAGCTTGCTTGACTTGATCTCTATGATTGCTAGCTATGTTGCATCACCCATGTTCCACTATCACTTGCTTTCTTGGGTTGACGACATATATGTTCATGCCTCTCACATGATATATCTTTATCATTGTCTCTTGTGTCCATTAGTTGCCTCTCTCATATCCACTTGTATTGAGTGCAACCATACTATGCTTATTGATCTTGGAGACTTTGACATATTACTTGTGATGCATGCTTGTTTGATTGCGCCTATTGCATTTGGTTGTTCTTGCATCATATGTGATGTAGGGCGGAACCCTACGTGGACGATCTTTCACGTTGGAGCGGATCCTACGGTGAATCACGAAGAACACGCGGAAGAACAAGAGGGAAACACGGGGAAAACGAGAGAGAATTCACTCAACCGACAAGAAATCAATCACACAAGTGCTAGATTATCGATCACATAGAGTGGCACAAGATTCAAGAACAACAAAGGTAAGGATACACGAGTAGCCGTTCTTCTCCGAGAGGAGGTCTTGATGGGGTCCACCCTAGAAGGGGTCTTGAATCTTTGGGGGATCTTCTCCAGAGAGGTCCCGATCTCAAAGGAGAAGTAGCCAAGTGGATGAGCAAAGGCTCTCACACCAAATATGAGCTAATCCAAAGCTAACCCTAGAAAGAGGAGGGATCCAGATATATAGTCTCGGCTAAGGGGTACAAGGACAAGGCCTCGAGACATCACACAGTAGGGGAGGCCGGACGTCCGGGCGTTGGGCGGATGTCCGGCTGTGAGGCGCCGGATGTCCATAGGCTCAGCCCGGATGTCCGGTTAGGGCGACCGATTCTGCAGAACCGGTGATGGGAGCCGGATTTCCGCGGGGCCGGATATCCGGGTTTGGACGGACCGGATGTCCGGGGGAGGCCGGATGTCCGGCTGGTCTGGCCTTCTGTGTGCATTCGGTGATGGAGGGGCCGGATTTCCGGGCGAAGGGGCCGGATATCCGGGGCTTCAGGAAGAGCCGGATGTCCGGGGCATGGGGCCGGATGTCCGGGCTGAGCAGATGATAGAGGCAAAGGTGTCCCGATGTTTCGATGAGATGGTGGCTATCGTTTCTGTGGGAGTCGACCTTGACGATCCGACTACGAACGTGCGAGACGTCGCGCCTTAGCAATAGCTAAACCAACTTCCGAGGGTTATTGTGATAGAGGCAAAGGTGTCCCGTCTTTCGATGAGATGTTGGTTTTCGCTTTGGAGGAAGTCGACTTTGACGATCCGACTACGAACGTGCGAGGACGCCGCGCTTTAGCAATCGCTAAACCAACTCCGAGAGGTTATTGACCACGCCAGAGCACGATCAACTCTGACCACGAGGGTCTGCTTCTGCGAGCAAACGAAGAACAAGCAAGAAACTGAGATTGCAATCTGGATATTGCGAATATAAGATGAAAGCTTTATTGATCAAGGTGGGGTTCTGTGACGCCTTTGTCCGGTCGTTGAACACAAACGGCACGCGGGTTGCAGCTATGGCGAACTTTTAATCTAAACAAAACCCAAGGTCTAAACGGTGCCCTAAGGGCTGTATATATGGAGGAAGAGGGGGAATTTCGTGGCCCTTGGTGGAGGGGTCCAAATCAACCCTAACTCTTGTTTCCCCACACATACGGACTCTAAAAACAGCCTATACTTAAGTATTTCGAAATTACATGGGCCTGGCCCAATAATAAGGTGACGCAGCACCTAGAATAGCCTATGGACGAATATTATGAAGTGGCATCTTGTATATTTCGTCCAAGGCCTCATGCACTCATTAGGGTGGCTTCAAAGTCCTGAATCATCACTTGTAACTCCGTTTGTTCTCCTTGCGCATGGCATTATCTCCATGCTTGTTCTTGCTCCAATGTCCATCCTTCTCCAAGCTAGGGCCTTCATTTGTAAGCAAAACAAATGTATCCAATTTAGGCAGCATCATATTCTCATGAACATTAGAATCATTACCAAGAAACGAAAGTACCGATAATTTAATTGGCGCGCGAGCTCTAGTAATTGGTCCAAGATATGTAGCAAGAGGGGCTGTGGGTGTAACAATGGTATTGATGTCCTCATCATCCTCCCTTCTTGAAATGAAGTCGCCCTCGACGGAAGCTCATATTCCTCACCCAAATAAGGCTTCAAATCTGCAATGTTAAAAGTGGACTAACCCCAAAATCTGCAGGCAGCTCAAGTTTATATGCATTATCATTTATTTTCTCTAACACCTTAAATGGACCATCAGACGTGGTATTAGCTTTGATTTATGCAAATTAGGAAACCTATCCTCACGCAAATGTAACCAAACAAGATCTCCAGTGCAAAGACAACATGTTTTCTACCCTTATCTCCAAAGAAGTTTATATTTAGCATTCATACGCTCAATGTTTTCCTTAGTTATCTCATGCACTTTTAAAATCAATTCAGCACGTTCTTTAGCATCAAAATTAACCTTCTCCAAGATGGAAGAGGCAACAAATCAATAGGTGCACGAGGTAGGAAGCCATACACAATTTCAAAAGGGCACATCTTAGTAGTAGAATGCAATGAACGATTATAAGCAAATTCAATATGAGGCAAGCATTCTTCCCACATTTTCTTATTATTCTTCAAAACAGCCCTAAGCATAGTAGACAATGTTCTATTGACTACTTCAGTTTGTCCATCAGTTTGGGGTGACAAGTAGTACTAAAAGCAGTTTAGTCCCCAACTTAGCCCATAAACATCTCCAAAAGTGGCTAAGAAATTTAGTATCACGATCTGAAACAATAGTATTTGGCACACCATGCAAGCGAATAATTTCACGAAAGAACAAATCAGCAACATTAACAAAGATCATCGCTTTTATGACATGGTATAAAGTGTGCCATTTTCGAGAATCTATCCACGACAACAAATATGCTATCCTCCCTTCTTTGTTCGAGGTAAACCTAAAACAAAGTCCATAGATATATCCTCCCAAGGAACACTAGGCACAGTAAAGGCATATATAAACCATGAGGATTGAGTCGTGACTTAGCTTTTTGACATGTAGTGCAGCGAGCAACAAAACGCCAACATCCCGCCTCATCTTTGGCCAAAAGAAATGTGTAGCAAGTATATCCTCCGCCTTCTTGACGCCAAAGTGTCCCATTAATCCTCCTCCATGCGCCTCCCCGCAACAACAAAAGACTAACAGAGCTAGCAGGAATGCATAGCTTGTTAGCACGAACACAAAACCATCATTAATAACGAACTTGTTCCATGTTCTTCCTTCTTTACAATTCTGCATTACATCTTTAAAATCAGCATCATGCACATATTGATCTTTGATGGTCTCCAAACCAAATATTTTGAAGTCAAGTTGTGAAAGCATAGTATAGCGACGAGACAAAGCATCAAGAATAACATTTTCTTTACCCTTCTTGTGTTTAATGACATAAGGAAAGTCTCAATGAATTCAACCCATTTAGCATGTCTACGATTCAGTTTAGCTTGACTTTTAATATGTTTCAAAGATTCATGATCAGAATGTATAACAAATTCTTTGGGCCATAAATAATGTTGCCATGTCTCTAAAGTCCTAACAAGAGCATATAATTCTTTGTCATAAGTAGAATAGTTCAGACTAGGCCCACTCAATTTTTCGTAAAAGTATGCAACAGGTTTGCCATCTTGTAATAACACACCTCCTAATCCAATTCCACTAGCATCACATTCAAGCTCAAAAGTCTTATTAAAGTCAGAAGTTGGAGTAAAGGAGCATGTGTCAACTTATCTTTCAATACCGTGAAGGCTTCTTCCCGTGCGGTACCCCAAACAAAAGGCACGCCCTTCTTTGTAAGCTCATTGAGAGGTGCAGCAATGGTGCTAAAGTCTCTCACAAAACGCCTATAGAAACCAGCGAGTCCAAGAAAACTCCTCACTTGTGTGACCGCTTTGGCTGCGCCAACTCTCAATAGCTTCAATCTTGGCTTTATCAACTTCAATTCCCGTGGAGTAACAACATAGCCAAGAAAAGATACTCGGTCGGTGCAAAAGGTGCACTTCCCAAGGTTACCAAACAAACGCATCACGAGAGCATTAAAAACAGCACGAAATGTTCCAAATGTTCTTCCAAAGATTTGCTATAAATCAGTATATCATCAAAGTAAACTACCACAAATCGTCCAATGAAAGCACGAAACTTCGCTCATTAATCTCATGAAAGTACTAGGTGCATTAGTTAACCCAAAAGGCATGACTAACCACTCATATAATCCAAACTTAGTTTTAAATGCTGTTTTCCATTCATCTCCCAATTTCATACGAATTTGATGGTATCCACTACGCAAATCAACTTTGGAGAATATTGTAGAGCCACTCAATTCATCAAGCATATCATCTAGCCTAGGAATAGGATGACGATAACTAATAGTAATATTATTAATGCCTCTACAATCAACACACATACGCCGACGCACCATCCTTTTTAGGCACTAGTATAATATTTAACAGCACAAGGACTAAGAGATTCGCAGATATAACCTTTGTCGAGCAGCTCCTGTACTTGACGATAATCTCCTTCGCCTCCTCCGGATTGGTACGGTATGGTGCGCGGTTGGTAGCGATGCACCGGGAATTAAGTCAATTTGATGCTCAATCCTCGAATAGGTGGTAATCCTGTGGCACGCCTTGTGGGAAGACGCCAATAACTCCCGCAAAATGTTAGTGACAGCAGGGGCAAAGAGGAAGGCACGCCCTCGAATGAAAATAATGCCTCTTTGCACACAAAAGCATAGCAAACAGATTTGCTAGAATCTAGCTCATCAATATCAGATTTGGTGGCAAATAAACATGCACTTTTCAGTTTAATTTCAGAAGCAACATTAGATGGTTTATTATTAGGCTTCATTTGTTGCTCAAATTCTTTTGCCACAATCTGATTTTCACTCTTATTTTTCTCCTGTTTTGCTTTATTAGCTCTATTAATATCATCTTTCAAAATGGAATCAGGAGTCATAGGAAGCAAAGTAATATTTTTATCCTTGTGAACAAGAGTATACTGATTGTTTCTACCATGGTGTACAGAATTTTTATCAAATTGCCATGGTCTACCAAGCAATAAGGAACATGCTTGCATAGGTACCACATCACAATCAACATAATCAGCATATGTAGAGATACTAAAATGCACACGAACAGTACGTGTTACCTTAACCTTGCCGCTGTTGTTGAACCATTGGATGTAGTAAGGATGTGGATGTGGTCTTGTGGTGAGAGAAAGTGATAGAGGCGAGGGTGTCCCGATCTTTCGATGAGATGATAACTATCGATTTGGTGGAGACGACTTTGACGATCCGACTACAAACGTGCACGACGTTGCGCCTTAGCAATCGCTAAACCAACTCCGAGAGGTTATTGACCACGCCGAGCACGATCAACCTGACCACGAAGGTCTATTCCTGCAAGCAATCAAGAACAAGCAAGATTATGATAAAGCAATCTGAATATTGCGAATATATATGAAGTATTGATAATGGTGGGGATCCGTAAGCGGTCTTGGTCTGGTCGTTGGACACAAACAAAGTACACGGTTGCAATGGCTAACTTTTAACTAAACAAATCCCAAGGAAAAAGCTACTAGATGGATCTACTTATATAGGAGCAAGGGTGGCGGCCAAGGAGGTGGGAGGACGTCCCAAGGCAGCCTAAAACTAACCCTAGGTCGTACAAGGCCAATGGGCCCAAGCGGAGGTGACGAACACCTTTGGACTTGTAGTTTGACTCGGATTCTGCTGCAGCATCAGATTGTTTCGTCTATAACTCAACGCTCCGGACGGATTTTAAGGTGATTCTAATTGGGTTGGAAAATGCACGAAAACTATTTTCCAACAAAAAAGAATCAACCAATTTGGAGTCCGTATTAAAAAGTTATAGACGTTTTGAGTCAGGTATGTCTGCAGTAGTCCGAATCTGAGTCCGAACGTGAGAGACTTGGACTCTATCTTCTCTTGGGCCAAAAGTGACGTGAGAGAACTTTTGAACAGCAGGTAAACATCTCTTTCTCCTTATCTTCATATGTGGATTGTACAAATGTCCCATACACCTGCAATTAGACATGGCACAAAAGTTTGTGAAGTATTTTTGTCCTGGATGACATAAATAAATTATTGCATGGTTTGCATTAGAAATCACCTCACAAATATACATGTATGCAATAGTTTTGGTCGATCCAAGGTAATCATGTCCTCATCATCCTCCCTTCATGAAAACAAAGCCGCCCTCGGCGTTGCTTAGTCTGAAATATGGCTAACAAAAGAGACAAGGTGTACATGTTGTATATGTATATGTCATCCATTTTACTTCCCTTGATTTTTGCACATATGACACATGAATAGATGAGTAACTTGCATCGCTCATAAAATCTAACGCCAAAACATTATCACAAGAAGTAGAAGGCATGAAAATATTACAACTCAGTTTGCACATATAAGTGAAGCTCTTATTCATTTCAAAAGATTGACAATGTTCATCATTAAACCATCCCAACATTGGTGAATAAACCTTACTTGCATCAAGTTTACATGCTACAACATGCTTAAATAAGCAAACATGCAATAAGTTATTTGACACAGAATCATCACCAAGATTAGAGGTCATATCAAAATGATTAAACATTGATTCTTTTGCATCAATAGTTAATTCAATGGGTGCACTCAAAATTGTTGGTATTTCAGTTGTTTGATCACATGACGATTCATGATAGTATCAAGATTCTCTAAAATAGGTGATGTGCTCAAATCACCAGCTAACTCAACACATGATGCATTCAAGTTAACTAGGGATGCATCATTCTCATGTGAAGTTATATCATTAATACCTTTATCATTACCTTGTCGCAAAGACGTAGCTGATGTAGGTATCGGCCTTGATAATGCACCATACACTTGAGATGATGTCGCGCCACAATCTGGGTGGGGCTGCTCTAGTAGGTGCAACGGTGGAGGAACCAACTGACGATGGTGAGCATGAACTGAATAGTAGTTGTTGTAGTCACCCAATGCATAATCCTCGTAGCTGTCTCTCAAAGGTACAAGCGCGAACATACATACCAATAATGGAACGAGGAATATAGTGAAATCTTGCACGGATATCATGGTTCAAACCACCAAAAATCTATTCATTGTATCATCCTCGTGTTCTTCTATGTCACAATGATGCATATAAGATTTGAACTCTTTGTAGTAAGTATGAACAGTGTTACTGCTTTGTTTTAATTGTTCAAATTTGCGAAGCAATTCACGAGGGTCCGGACGTCGGGGCATTGTCGATCGTCGGATTCGGCTCGGGTGATGGTCGTCGAGACCGATCAGCTCAAGTCCAAGTGGTAGATTTGATTAATTGGCGAAGTTCCGGACGTCCGGGAGGCGTGGGACCGATGTGCCACAGGGATCGTCGGACGTCAAGTAAGAATCAGACGTCAGGTGTCCATAGCTTCAGCGACATCTCTTCTTCCTCTTGACATACTCGGGGTCCTCGCCCGTCTTGGCTCTTGAAGTAGTAGATCCTTGGTTTAGCCTCCATGTGCTGATTACATGGGGTTTGAATGGTGGTAGCCATGTCTCATGGGTAGAAATAAGAAGTTGGAGGGCGGGATTCACCTTATCTTCAATAGCCTTAGCTCAAAGGCTCTTGTCATGGGTCCGGTGGTGTTGAGGGATGTAGGCATGTCGGTGGGGATGAGTGAGGGCTGCTCCGCATCATCTCCCCCTTGGGAGAGATCGACCTCGGATCAAAAGCTTCATCTCCATGACGAGTCTGGTCCTTGGCGTTGAATGTCGCTCACGTTATACTTGTCTCGAGGTATATCGATTTTGTAAGCGTTATGATGAGGACATGACTACCTTGGATGAGACCAAAATATTGCATACATGCATATTCTCAGGTGATTTCTAGTGCAAACTATTCAATAATATATTTATGTTATCCAGAACAAAAATACTTCACATACTTTTGTGTTTGTCTAATTGCAGGTGTATGGGACATTTGTACAATCCACATATGAAGATAAGGAGAAAGAGATGTTTACCTGCTGTTCAAAAGTTCTCTCACGTCACTTTTGGCCCAAGAGAAGATAGAGTCCAAGTCTCTCACGTTACGGACTCAGATTCGGACTACTGCAGACATACCTGACTCAAAACGTCTATAACTTTTTCATACGGACTCCAAATTGGTTGATTCTTTTTTGTTGGAAAATAGATTTCGTGCATTTTCCAACAATTAGAATCACCTTAAAATCCGTCCGGGCGTTGAGTTATAGACAGAAACAATCTGATGCTGCAGCAGAATCCAGTCAAACTACAAGTCCAAAGGTGTTCGTCACCTCCGCTGGGCCCATTGGCCTTATGCGACCTAGGGTTAGTTTTAGGCTGCCTTGGGACGTCCTCCCACCTCCTTGGCCGCCACCTGCTCTATATAGATCCATCTAGTAGCTTTTCCTTGGGATTTGTTTAGTTAAAAGTTAGCCATTGCAACCGTGTGCCGTTTGTGTCCAACGACCAGACCAAGACCGCTTCACGGATCCCCACGTATCAATACTTCCTATATTAGCAATATTCATATTGCTTTATCATATTCTTACTTTCGTTCTTCGATTGCTTGCGAGGAATAGACCCGTGGTCAGGTTGATCGTGCTCGGCGTGGTCAATAACCTCGGAGTTGGTTTAGCGATTGCTAAGGCGCAGCGTCGACTTACGTTGTAGTCGGATCGTCAAAATCGACTCCACCAAATCGAGTTATCATCTCATCGAAGATCGGGACACCTGCCTCTATCAAGTGGTATCAGTTTTGGGTTATCGGTGAGATTTTCCGATTATCCTAGATTAGATTTATTTTCTTACCAATTGTCCAAGAAAAAGCCACAAAAAAAGTTAGATCTATTCATCATTTGTCCTAGCTTGATCCAAGCCTTTGCAATTTTCTTTTCATTGTTTGCATTATTGAATTATCGGTTGCATTGTCATTATCGAGTTGCTGGTCTTAGTGTCTTGTTCCTTTAGAGTTTGAGTTCTGTTCACATTAGTCTTGCCCGCTTGTTGCATCATTATCCCTTATTGTCCACATCCCATCCATTAATTTCATCACGTGCTACGCTTGCTTTGTTCATTATCATAATCATAGTTGAGGTCATTCACATCTTACTTTGATCAATGCATCTTATCCAGTTTGTCTTGGAAAGAGGAGAAAAAAAAGATGAAGAAAAAAGAGAGAAAAGGAAAGAAAAAAAGAAAAAGAGAGAAAAAGAAAAAAGCGTGAGAAAAAAAAGAGAGGAAAAAAACCGGATCTATCTAGAATCAATCTCGTACCAAATTCGGATTGGAATCATTTTGCGCCTGTTCAATAAAACAGGTGTATCTTCCTCATCGAAGTCCGTTTTGACTCCGTGAGTACTCAAATTAAAGCTAGAGAAGAGGCATCTAAATAGTTAGAAGCAAGTTCAATATTTGACACCTCAAAATCGGCTTCTAAATAGGTGTTTTTGCCCTCAAGTTCGTGAACAAGCTTGTTCCAATTTTTGAGCAGGTTTAGAATTCTTTGACTCCTCATATCAACTTCGAATTGGTGATTCTTTTGCATTAAGCTTGAGTTAGTAGCATTCTTTGAAAAATTTATCAGAAAATTGGCTCAAACTTTTCAAGAGGAAAGTTGGAGAGAGAGTTGTTGTATGTCACCTTGGCGATTGTTTTCATCATTATCTTCCTTGCCTTTGTGATCTTCACTTATATCTTGCTGTCAAACTACTAGTATCCTTCATTGATGCTAGTTTTGCTATCCGTGACCTCATTAGTGTTCTAGCTCGCGTCTCTAGTCCGGTCTAGCCTAGGACCAACCTGATCTGCGTCGTTGAGCGTTTATTCAACATTGCATCTTTGAATTGATTATTGCTAATCTTTTGCTACCATATATAGCCAACCCAACTCCACATATTTCTACACCGTGTATCGTCACGCTCCCACAGCAATCGCTTTACTCAATATTAGGAGTTACTTGACACGCTGTTGCCGATCACCGCTGCTTTGCATGGTAAGAACTTAAGACATTGATATTTGCTTTCTTGTAGGCGTTTTACCACCACATCCTAGTAGTTATAGGAACATTATTTTTGGATTTGTTTCTTATTCTACTAATCATGTGAGGATCAGAGTCAATTCATGGGCTTTGTCGATCATGGAGACATGCCACCACCTATCAAATACCTAACCGTCACGAGAGGTCCTAAACATCCAAATGCACATGATCAGTTCATGTTTCTATACCACTATTTAATGGCCGTTTTAGTCCTCCTTTATATATTGAATTGGAGTTAGACATAAATAATATATTTGCTTCCATAATTTTGATGAGCGTAAACAAGTTATGGTTTGGTTGGTTCTTTCACTTGATTATGCTCTAGTTTGGTGGAGTGAATATTATGGTTACGCTGATTGTACCTAATACTTGGGATGATTTAAAACATGTCATGAGAGATAGATTAAATGCGATGTTTATTATACTGTGGCATGATTAAAAAAGCTGGAACATTTAAAACAAGGTAGTGACCTCGTAACAAAATATGATGATTTACAAACTACCTTGTTGCACTCATTTTTAGAAGAAAGTGAAGAAGATTTTATGGATAGATTTTGGGAGGATTAAACCATAATATTAGGAATACTAATTCATGAAGAGTGTTATCCTATGGACCATTTGTTTAGTCTTGCTTGCAAAGCTGAACAGGAAATAAAACGACGTGTTGCCCACAAGAGAACAAGCGCCACGGTGCACATTCAACTGTTGATACAGATGTTTATTCAACTACTAGGCGTGCTATGACATCCGTTGTTTGAGGACTACATCATCTCCACCATGTGACATCACCATCGAGAGTGCACCGCATCATCTGAGTTGACTATAAGAGGTAATGACAAGGTACAAATTTTCCACTTTTACATGAAATGATGCATGCCTAGTTAACTTGAATACATCATGTGTTGAGCTACCCTACTTTGATCCACCACCTATTTTGAGGATTATATTGATAATTTGACTTTGCCATGTGATCAAACAATTGAAATACCAACAATTTGAAGCACCCATTGAATTAACTATTGATGCAAAAGAATCAATGTTTAATCATTTTAATCGACCTCTAATCTTGGTGATAATTCTGTGCCAGAATGACTCATTGCATGTTTGCTTATCTAAGCATGTTGTAGCATGTAAATTTGATTCAAATAGGTTTATTCACCAATGTTGGGATGGTTTAATGATGAACATTGTCAATCTCTTGAAATAAATAAGAGCTTCACTTATATGTGCAAACTGAGTGCAGGTATTTTCAAGCCTTCTAGTTCTTGTGCTAATTTGTTGGCTTTAGATTTTATGAACTATACAGTTACTCATCTATTCATGTGTCATATATGCAAAAATCAAGGTAAAATGGATGGCGTATACATATACAACATGTACACCTTGTCTCTTTGTTAGCCACATTTGATTAAGCAAGCAGGGGCGGCTTTGTTTTCAAGAAGGGAGGATGATGAGGACATGACTACCTTGGATGAGACCAAAAATATTGCATACATGCATATTTCGGGTGATTTCTAGTGCAAACTATTCAATAATATATTTATGTTATCCGAACAAAATACTTCACATACTTTTGTGTTTTGTCTAATTAGGTGTATGGGACATTTGTACAATCCACATATGAAGATAAGGAGAAAGAGATGTTTACCTGCTGTTCAAAAGTTCTCTCACGTCACTTTTGGCCCAAGAAGATAAGTCCAAGTCTCTCGTTACGGACTCAATTCGGACTACTGCAGACATACCTGACTCAGCGTCTCTTTTCATCGGACTCCAAATTGGTTGATTCTTTTTGTTTGGAAAATAGATTTCGTGCATTTCCAGCAATTGGAATCCTTAAAATCCGTCCGGAGCGTTGAGTTATAGACGAAACAATCTGATGCTGCAGCAGAATCGAGTCAAACTACAAGTCCAAGGTGTTCGTCCTCATGCTTGGCCCATGGCCTTGTACGACCTAGGGTTATTTTAGGCTGCCTTGGGACGTCCTCCACCTCCTTGGCCGCCACCTTGCTCCTATATAAGATCCATCTAGTAGCTTTTCCTTGGGATTTGTTTAGTTAAAGTTAGCCATTGCAACCGTGTACTTCGTTTGTGTCCAACGACCAGACCAAGACAACTACGGATCCCCACCATTATCAATACTTCATATATATTCATATTCATATTGCTTTATCATATTCTTGCTCGTTCTTGATTGCTTGCAGGAATAGACCTTAGTAATTGAGTTGATCGTGCTCCGGTAGTCAATAACCTCTCGGGTTGGTTTAGCGATTGCTAAAGGCATAGCGTCGAAACCGTTTATGGTCGGATCGTCAAAGTCGACTCCACCAAATCAATAGTTATCATCTCATCGAAGATGGGACACCCTCGCCTCTATCACGTTAGCCGTTTGTGGCGTCGAGCACTTTGAAAGTCCATATTTCGAGGGAAAGTTTGGACTTCGCGTTCTTTGAGAGCGGTCCTTGCGAAGTGTAGCCACACTTGATCACAATGTTGAAGGCGATGGGTTGCTTGTTGGCGTTGAGCTTGTTTATGGCGTTATATGGCGCTCAATTGTGTGCCTTGTATCTTCGTGCATCTTCTTGATGTAACGCTTTCGTTCACTTGCATCCATGTTGATGCGCTCTTGTAGAGGAAGTGGTAAAATGTCAATGGGGACAGCAGGTTGAAACGTGGCGACCTCGAAGAGGACTTGCGGTAGTTGAATATCTTGCACAATTGTAGGCGTACTTCGTGATGGTAGACATGCTTCCATTCCTTGATGTTCTTCTTGATCAAGACGAAGTAAGTGGAGAGTGTGCGGTTCGTCACCTCCGTTTGGCGTCGGTTTGAGGATGGTATGCGAGGATGAGAACAATAGCTTGATTCCGAGCTTGGCGCATAGGGTCTTCAAAAGTAACTCAAGAACTTGGCGTCACGATCGAGACGATTGTCTTTGGTACTCATGGAGTGCATGATTTCTCTACAAAGAATTTAACATGTGAAGCATCGTCTATCTTGTTGCAAGGAATGAAATGTGCCATCTTAGAAAATCTATCCACAACAACAAACACGGAGTCCTTTCCATTTTGAGTTCTAGAGCAAACCAGTATAAAATCCATGCTAATGTCTTCCAAGGATGATATGGAATAGGAAGGGCATGTAAAGACCATGAGATTGAGCTTTAGACAGCTTTGCGACATATAAAACATCGGTTGGTGAAGCGTTGTCGTCATGGAAATCTTGGGCCAAAAGTAGTTGTTGGAGGCGTGCGAATGTCTTATCGCGTCAAAAGTGTCCCATGAGTCCGCCTCCATGAGCCTCTTGCAAAGGAGCAAGCGAAGAAGACTCAAAAGAATGCAAGTTTGTTAGCTCTCATGGTAACCATCCTTGATGTAATATTGTTCCCAAGGCGTATCGTCAAACACTTAGCATGGAGAAGCAAAAGATGGATCATGCTCATACAAGTCTTTTATATGCTCAAAACCAATAACATTCAATTCAAGTTGAGTGACAAGCATGCATGTCGTGAAAGGCGTCGTGACTACATTCTCTTTACCCTTAATGTATTTGATCACATAAGGAAAGATTCAATGAATTCACTCCATTTGGCATGGCGCTTGTTCAATTTAGTTTGACCTTTGAGGTACTTAAGCGTTTCATGATCGGTATGGATGACAAACTCATGAGGTCTAGTAATGTTCCCAAACATGTAGTACCGCTAAAGCGTACAATTCTTTGTCATAGATGGGATAATTAAGTTGAGCACGGAGTTTTCACTAAAATAAGCAATGGCTCGTTTTCTTGCATCAAAACTCCACCAATTCGGTACCACTTGCATCACAATGAACCTCAAAAGTTTTATCAAAATTGGGCAAAGCAAGAATGGAGCATGAGTAAGCAAAGACTTGAGCTTATCAAGCGTTGATTGCAAAATTCCCCAAACAAAGGGAGTATTCTTCTTGCTCAAAGCATGCAAAGGCGGCAATTGTGCTAAAATCTTTCACAAGCTGACGATAGAAACCTGCAAGACCAAGAAAACTAGCACTTGTTGCAAATTGGTGGGTTGGGGCCAAGTTTTAATTGCCAATTTTAGATTCATCAACATGGACACCCTTTGAAAACAACAAAACCCAATAAAACCACTTTGTCAGCGCAAATGTGCATTTTCAAGTTTGCATAAAGGCTTTCTTTAGAAGGCTTCGGCGGAGGCTGTTTCACGATGTGGAGGTAGTCCATGTTGTTGTAGTAGAGGTCGTTAGGTGCAGCCGGTGGTGGTGGTGGTAGGCCTTGCGAGCAATTCATTAAACCTGTTATCGAGCTTTGTTTGACGCCTTCTCAATGCCATCTATCTTCTCCATGGCCTCTTCAAATCTATTTAGCACATCGTCCACCTGCCCTCATCATTTGTTGAAACTTATCATGTAGCGCTTTGTTTGTCATGTTCTCCCGGTCGGTCTAAATCGACTTGTGATCCTGCCATGGTTAGCAACAATAGAAACACACAAGAATATGATTGACGGACTACTAGGAAGTGGTGGTGGTGGTGTGGTGGGCGATCACAAATCCGTCAAGCAAATCTCAAATTCTTACAGTTCTTACCCAGCAGCGGGTGATCGGCAACCGATGTAGTCAAAACTCTCAAAGCTTGGATAGGCGATTACGGGGAGAGTCAAGCATACGATGTAGATGTATGTGGAGCTGGGAAGGCTTATAATATGGTGGCAAAAAGGGTTGACAATAATCAATTCGAGAGATGCAAAGTTGAATAAGCGCTCAACGACAGTCTTGTCTTTGGTCCTAGGCTGAACCGTGCTAGAGGCGCGAGCCTAGAACACTAACAAAATCACAGCTGCTGCGGAAACAACGGAAAAGCACACTCTGGAATAATTTTTTTTTTTTTTTTTTGCTGCTCTTTTTTTTTTTTTGCGAAAAATCACTATAATGGCGAGTGTCTCAAAACTCTTCCACTGGTCAAAGCGACGGGATGGGCACGAAATTTTTTCGACCAAAAAATTTTTTTTTTATTGCCGGACCCAAAAAGCTGAAGCGGGTCAAAAAACTTTCTATAATGGCGACTGTCTCAATACGCTTAGAAACACCTAAAAATAGGATAGCGGAAAAATTTTTACGACAAGTGCGTTTTCGGAAAATTTTGGGCCTAAGCGGAGGTGGTTTCGGACTTATTTTTTTCCGAAACCTACTCCGGCAAGGAAACACAAATCGGAAACTAGATGGATCTCGAAAACAAACCTAATATGCAAGGAACTTCGGATTGGTGGTGGATATATGGTGGTGGTATATGGCAATGGTGGTGGTATATGGCAGTGGTGGTGGTATATGGTAGCGGTGGTGGTATATGGAGCGGATTGGTGGTGGTATATGGATCTGGATTGAGAGTGTGGCGGATAAGCAATGGTGGTAGATGGCAAGGCGATGATAATGGTGCGGCGGCGTGACAACTTATGACCAGAACTTCGAAACTCTAAAGACTAGACTCTAAGACCGGCAACTTGACACGACGATGCAACACAAATTCAACAAAGCAAAACCCTAAAAAGATTATGCAAAGGCTCAGATTGGTTCGGATATGATGAACTAACCTAATTTTTTTGTGGCTTTTTAGTGGACAATAGGTATGAAGAACAGACTCGATCTAAACTACGAAAAACTGGAAAATCTCACCGAGCAACACGGAAATCGATACCACTTGATAGAGGCAAAGGTGTCCGTCTTTCGATGAGATGTTGGTTTTCGCTTTGGAGGAAGTCGACTTTGGCGATCCGACTACTGAGCGTGCAAGGGCGTCGGCGCCTTAGCAATCGCTAAACCAACTCCGAGAGGTTATTGACCATGCGAACACGATCAACGACCACCACGAGTGCATTTCCTGCGAGCAAGCGAAGAACAAGCAAGAAACTGAGATTGCAATCTGGATATTGCGAATATAAGATGAAAGCTTTATTGATCAAGGTGGGGTTACTGTGGCGCCTTTATGCAGTCGTTGAACACAAGCGAAATGCAGCGAAGTTGCAGCTATGGCGAACTTTTAATCTAAACAAAACCCAAGGTCTAAGCGGTGCCCTAAGGGTTGTATATATGGAGGAAGAGAATTTCGTGGCCCTTGGTGGAGGGTCGAAATCAACCCTAACTCTTGTTTCCCCACATATACGGACTCTAAAACAGCCTATACTTAAGTATTTCGAAATTACATGGGCCTGGCCCAATAATAAGGTGACGCTTGCACCTAGAATAGCCTATGGACGAATATTATGAAGTGGCATCTTGTATATTTCGTCCAAGGCCTCATGCACTCATTAGGGTGGCTTCAAAGTCCTGGAATCATCACTTGTAACTCCGTTCTTGTTCTCCTTGCATGGCATTATCTCCATGCTTGTTCTTGCTCAATGTCCATCCTTCTCCAAGCTAGGGCCTTCATTTGTAAGCAAAACAAATGTATCCAATTTAAGCAGCATCATATTCTCATGAACATTAGAATCATTACCAAGAAACGAAAGTACCTGATAATTTAATTGGCGTGCGCGAGCTCTAGTAATTGGTCCAGTATATGTAGCAGTAGGGGCTGTGGGTGTAACAATGGTATTGATGTCCTCATCATATTGACCAC
This sequence comes from Aegilops longissima, assembly GCA_021605205.1. NCBI lineage: Eukaryota > Viridiplantae > Streptophyta > Magnoliopsida > Poales > Poaceae > Aegilops > Aegilops longissima. Next base: position 364,155,727 of record CM038677.1, on the reverse strand, counting down.
GCCAGAGCACGATCAACCTGACCACGAGGGCCTGTTTCCTGCGAGCAAATGAAGAACAAGCAAGAAACTGAGATTGCAATCTGGATATTGCGAATATAAGATGAAAGCTTTATTGATCAAGGTGGGGTTCTATGGCGCCTTTATGCAGTCGTTGAACACAAGCGAAATGCTGTGAAGTTGCAGCTATGGCGAACTTTTAATCTAAACAAAACCCAAGGTCTAAGCGGTGCCCTAAGGGCTGTATATATGGAGGAAGAGGGAATTTCGTGGCCCTTGGTGGAGGGTCCGAAATCAACCCTAACTCTTGTTCCCCACACATCGGACTCTAAAATAGCCTATACTTAAGTATTTCGAAATTACATGGGCTGGCCCAATAATAAGGTGACGTGAGCACCTAGAATAGCCTATGGACGAATATTATGAAGTGGCATCTTGTATATTTCGTCCAAGGCCTCATGCACTCATTAGGGTGGCTTCAAAGTCTGGAATCATCACTTGTAACTCCGTTCTTGTTCCCCTTGCATGCCAACATCTCCATGCTTGAACTTGCTCCAAGGTTCATCTTTCTTGTCCATGGTAGGCCCTTCATTTGTAAGCAAAACAAATGTATCCAATTTAAGCAGCATCATATTCTCATGAACATTGGAATCGTTACCAAGAAGCGAAAGTACGATAATTCAATTGGCGTCTTGTGAGCTCTAGTAATTGGTCCGGTATGTATAGCAGCAGGGGCTGTGGGTGTAACAATGGTATTGATGTCCTCATCAGCTATGGCATCACTTGAGTTCCAAGACTATGTACTCATATGGTGGGAACAAATCATTGAGCGACGGCAAGCAAGAGGTGAACCTCCAATTACCACTTGGGCTCAAATGAAGGATGTCATGCGAGCACGTTTTGTGCCAACCTACTACAACCGCGACCTCTTCAAGAAACTCCAACTACTCAAGCAAGGAACAAAGAGTGTTGAAGAATATTACAAGGAAATGGAGATAGCCATGATTCGAGCCAATGTCAAAGAAGATGATGAGCAAACTATGGCACGTTTCTTGAATGGACTCAATCACCCCATCAAGAAGATCGCCGACTTCCAACCATACTCATCCCTCATTGAGCTCGTGCATCAAGCTACAAAGGCGGAACGCCAAGTGCAAGATGACTTCAAATGCATGAAGTACTCATCCAAGACCTCTGACCTCTCCAACAACCAAGCTTCAACGACTCCTCCAACATCTACATCAACCAAGCTTTCTTCAAGAAAGCAGCGACAAGTCAAGTTACAAGAAAACTTCGACAAGTTCAAGTCGTCCTCCTCCTACTACAAACAACCTCAAGCCGCGTGCTTCATCCTCTACTCCGACCGATGAGACCATCAAGACAAGCTCCTTCAAGTGTTTCACTTGCGGCGGCCGAGGCCAAAAGTCATACGAATGCACCAACAAGCGCACCATGATCCTCAACGACGATGGCACATATGACTCCATGAGTGAAGAGGAGATGGAAGCTCTTGAGCAAGTGGCCATGCTGATAGAGGCAAAGGTGTCCCGATGTTTCGATGAGATGGTGGCTATCGTTTCTGTGGGAGTTGACCTTGACGATCCGACTACGTACGTGCGAGACGTCGCGCCTTAGCAATCGCTAAACCAACTTCTGATAGAGGCAAAGGTGTCCCGTCTTTCGATGAGATGTGGTTTTCGCTTTGGAGGAAGTTGACTTTGACGATCCGACTACGAACGTGCGAGGACGTCGCGCCTTAGCAATCGCTAAACCAACTCAGAGGTTATTGACCACGCCGAGCACGATCAACGACCACGAGTGCATTTCCTGCGAGCAAGCGAAGAACAAGCAAGAAACTGAGATTGCAATCTGGATATTGCGAATATAAGATGAAAGCTTTATTGATCAAGGTGGGGTTACGTGGCGCCTTTATGCAGTCGTTGAACACAAGCGAAATGCAGCGAAGTTGCAGCTATGGCGAACTTTTAATCTAAACAAAACCCAAGGTCTAAGCGGTGCCCTAAGGGCTGTATATATGGAGGAAGAGAATTTCGTGGCCCTTGGTGGAGGGGTCCGAAATCAACCCTAACTCTTGTTTCCCCACATACGGACTCTAAAACAGCCTATACTTAAGTATTTCGAAATTACATGGGCCTGGCCCACTAATAAGGTGACGCAGCACCTAGAATAGCCTCGGGACGACATGTATGAAGTAGCATCTTGTATATTTCGTCCAAGGCTTCATGCACCCATTATGGTGGCTTCAAAGTCCTCAAATCATCACTTGTAACTCCGTTCTTGTTCCCCTTAGCATGGCATTATCTCCATGCTTGTTCTTGCTCAATGTCCATCCTTCTCCAAGCTAGGGCCTTCATTTGTAAGCAAAACAAATGTATCCAATTTAGGCAGCATCATATTCTCATGAACATTAGAATCATTACCAAGAAAGCGAAAGTACGATAATTTAATTGGCGTCTGTGAGCTCTAGTAATTGGTCCGGTATATATGTAGCGATAGGGGCTGTGGGTGTAACAATGGTATTGATGTCCTCATCATCCTCCCTTCTTGAAATGAAGTCGTCCTCGAGGAAGCTCATATTCCTCACCCAAATAAGGCTTCAAATCTGCAATGTTAAAAGTGGGACTAACCCCAAAATCTGCAGGCAGCTCAAGTTTATATGCATTATCATTTATTTTCTCTAACACCTTAAATGGACCATCAACCGTGGCATTAGCTTTGATTTAGCAAATTAGGAAACCTATCCTTACGCAAATGTAACCAAAGAAGATCTCCAGGTGCAAAGACAACATGTTTTCTACCCTTATCTCCAGCAAGTTTATATTTAGCATTCATCGCTCAATGTTTTCCTTAGTTATCTCATGCATTTTAAAATCAATTCAGCACGTTCTTTAGCATCAAAATTAACCTTCTCCGAAGATGGAAGAGGCAACAAATCAATAGGTGCACGAGGTAGGAAGCCATACACAATTTCAAAAGGGCACATCTTAGTTGTAGAATGCAATGAGCGATTATAAGCAAATTCAATATGAGGCAAGCATTCTTCCCACATTTTCTTATTATTCTTCAAAACAGCCCTAAGCATAGTAGACAATGTTCTATTGACTACTTCAGTTTATCCATCAGTTTGGGGTGACAAGTAGTACTAAAAAGCAGTTTAGTCCCCAACAGCCCATAAACATCTCCAAAAGTGGCTAAGAAATTTAGTATCACGATCTGAAACAATAGTATTTGGCACACCATGCAAGCGAATAATTTCACGAAAGAACAAATCAGCAACATTAACAGACATCATCGCTTTTATGACATGGTATAAAGTGTGCCATTTTGAGAATCTATCCACGACAACAAATATGCTATCCCTCCCTTCTTTGTTCGAGGTAAACCTAAAACAAAGTCCATAGATATATCCTCCCAAGGAACACTAGGCACAGAGCAAAGGCATATATAAACCATGAGGATTGAGTCGTGACTTAGCTTTTTGACATGTAGTGCAGCGAGCAACAAAAGCGCTCAACATCTCGTCTCATCTTTGGCCAAAAGAAATGTGTAGCAAGTATATCCTCCGTCTTCTTCATGCCAAAGTGTCCCATTAATCCTCCTCCATCGCCTCCTGCAACAACAAAAGGCAAACAGAGCTAGCGGGAATGCATAGCTTGTTAGCACGAACACAAAACCATCATTAATAACGAACTTGTTCCATGTTCTTCCTTCTTTACAATTCTGCATTACATCTTTAAAATCAGCATCATGCACATATTGATCTTTGATGGTCTCCAAACCAAATATTTTGAAGTCAAGTTGTGAAAGCATAGTATAGCGACGAGACAAAGCATCAACAATAACATTTTCTTTACCCTTCTTGTGTTTAATGACATAAGGGAAAGTCTCAATGAATTCAACCCATTTAGCATGTCTACGATTCAGTTTAGCTTGACTTTTAATATGTTTCAAAGATTCATGATCAGAATGTATAACAAATTCTTTGGGCCATAAATAATGTTGCCATGTCTCTAAAGTCCGAACAAGAGCATATAATTCTTTGTCATAAGTAGAATAGTTCAGACTAGGCCCTCAATTTTTGAGAAAAGTATGCAACAGGTTTGCCATCTTGTAATAACACACCTCTAATCCAATTCCACTAGCATCACATTCAAGCTCAAAAGTCTTATTAAAGTCAGGAAGTTGGAGTAAAGGAGCATGTGTCAACTTATCTTTCAATACCGTGAAGGCTTCTTCACTGTGCGGTACCCCAAACAAAAGGCACATCCTTCTTTGTAAGCTCATTGAGAGGTGCAACAATGGTGCTAAAGTCTCTCAAAAACGCCTATAGAAACCAGCGAGTCCAAGAAAACTCCTCACTTGTGTGACCGTTTTGGGCTGCGGCCAACTCTCAATAGCTTCAATCTTGGCTTTATCAACTTCAATTCCTGTGGAGTAACAACATAGCCAAGAAAAGATACTAAATCGGTGCAAAGGTGCACTTCCCAAGGTTACCAAACAAGCGTGCATCACGTAGAGCATTAAAAACAGCACGTAAATGTTCCAAATGTTCTTCCAAAGATTTGCTATAAATCAGTATATCATCAAAGTAAACTACCACAAATCGTCCAATGGAAGCACGTAAAACTGCGTTCATTAATCTCATGAAAGTACTAGGTGCATTAGTTAACCCAAAAGGCATGACTAACCACTCATATAATCCAAACTTAGTTTTAAACACTGTTTTCCATTCATCTCCCAATTTCATATGAATTTGATGGTATCCACTCATAAATCAACTTTGGAGAATATTGTAGAGCCACTCAATTCATCAAGCATATCATCTAGCCTAGGAATAGGATGGCGATAACGAATAGTAATATTATTAATGCCTCTACAATCAACACACATACGCCGACGTACCATCCTTTTTAGGCACTAGTATAATAGGAACAGCACAAGGACTAAGAGATTGGCGTATATAACCTTTGTCGAGCAGCTCACATACTTGACGCATAATCTCCTTCGTCTCCTCTGGATTGATGCGGTATGGTGCGCGCGGTTGGGTAGCGATGCACAGGAATTAAGTCAATTTGATGCTCAATCCCTCGAATAGGTGGTAATCCGGTGGCACGTCTTGTGGGAAGGCGTCGTGAACTCTGCAAAATGTTAGTGACAGCGAGGGGCAAAGAGGAAAACACGTCCTCGAATGAAAATAATGCCTCTTTGCACACAAAAGCATAGCAAACAGATTTGCTAGAATCTAGCTCATCAATATCAGATTTGGTGGCAAATAAACATGCACTTTTCAGTTTAATTTCAGAAGCAACATTAGATGGTTTATTATTAGGCTTCATTTGTTGCTCAAATTCTTTTGCCACAATCTGATTTTCACTCTTATTTTCTCCTGTTTTGCTTTATTAGCTCTATTAATATCATCTTTCAAAATGGAATCAGTAGTCATAGGAAGCAAAGTAATATTTTTATCCTTGTGAACAAGAGTATCTGATTGTTTCTACCATGGTGTACAAAATTTTATCAAATTGCCATGGTCTACCAAGTAATAAGGGACATGCTTGCATAGGTACCACATCACAATCAACATAATCAGCATATGTAGAGATACTAAAATACACACGAGCAGTCGTGTTACCTTAACCTTGCGCTGTTGTTGAACCATTGGATGTAGTAAGGATGTGGATGTGGTCTTGTGGTGAGAAAGCTTCTCCACCATATCCATGCTAGCCAAGTTGTTGCAGCTCCTCCATCTATGATGGCGTGAATAGAACGTTCCTTCACAACTCCTTTGTATGGAACAAGTTATGCCTCTGATTTTGCTCACTTGTGTAACCTGCACACTCAAAACACGTTGAGCAACTAAACATTCATACTGTCGGCATCTTGGCAGCCATGTATTGCGTCTCATGATCAGAATCATCTCCACCATGTTCTTCATGTGTAATAAGAGCCAAAGTCTCTTCATCATAGTCACTAGCGGACTCATACCCACCATCCTCGGTAGCAATCATCACTGCGCTGAGATTGGCATTCTCTGCATAAAATGTCCTCTTCCCTTACAACGACGACAAATAATATTACTTGTGTGCCCTGTTGGCGCCATGGAAGAAGAAGAGCTACATGTAGGCCCAATGAGGTGTCTTGATGTAGGCGGAACCCTATGTGGACGGTCTTTCACGTTGGAGCGGATCCTCACGGTGAATCCACGAAGAACACGCGGAAGAACAAGAGGAAAACAGGGAAAATGAGAGAGAGATCACTCAGCCGACAAGAAATCAATCACACAAGTGCTAGATCGGTGAACACATAGAGTGGCACTAGATTCAAGAACAATAAAGGTAAAGATACACGAGTAGCCGTTCTTCTCCAAGAGGAGGTCTTGATGGGTCCACCCTAGAAGGGGGTCTTGAATCCGCTTGGGGATCTTCTCCGTAGAGGTCCTGATCTCTGAGGAGAAGTAGCCAAGTGGATGAGCAAAGGCTCTCTCACCTAAACATGAGCTAATCCAAAGCTAACCCTAACTAGGAGATGGGTGGTTCCTATTTATAGTCTTAGTGCAAATGGAAGTCAAAACAAAGGGGTACATGGGCTTCAGCCCGCATCAGGCGTCGGACGTCCGGAGGCTCGGGAAGGTCCGGTCGTCCGGACGCGTTCGGACGTCCGTCGATTCTTCTCTGCCGTAGGTGTGTCGGTCGTCCGTGTGGGCGGTCGTCCGAGGAGCTTCGGGAGGGTCCGGACGTCCGGGCATGTCGATCGTCCGTAGTTCGGCTCGGGTGATGGTCGTCCGGACGTTCGATCAGCTCCGATCGTCCGTAGATTTGATTCGGGTGTGAAGTTCGGACGTCCGGGAGGCGTCAGACGTCCGTGCCACTGAGGATCGTCGGACGTCCGTAAAGGGTCGGACGTCCGTGTCCTGTAACTTCAATGACATCTCTTCTTCCTCTTCGACATACTCGGGGTCCTCGCCGTCTTGGCTCTTGCAAGTAGTAGATCCTTGGTTAGCCTCCATGTACCTGATTCGCATAGAGTTTACGAATGAGGTAGTAGCCATGTCTCATGGGTAGAAATAAGAAGTTCGGAGAGGAGCGAGTTCACCTTATCTTCAATAGCCTTAGCTCGGGCTCTTGTCATGGGTCCCGGTGGTGTTGAGGGGGATGTAGGCATGTCCGTGGGGATGAGTGAGGGCTGCTCCGCATCATCTCCCCCCCCTTGGGAGAGATCCGACCTCGGATCAAAAGCTTCATCTCCATGGACAGGTGCAAGGTCCTTGACGTTGAAGATGTCGCTCACGTTGTACTTGTCTCGAGGTATGTCGATTTTGTAAGCGTTGTGATGAGGACATGACTACCTTGGATGAGACCAAAAATATTGCATACATGCATATTTCTCAGGTGATTTCTAGTGCAAACTATTCAATAATATATTTATGTTATCCAGAACAAAAATACTTCACATACTTTTGTGTTTTGTCTAATTGCAGGTGTATGGGACATTTGTACAATCCACATATGAAGATAAGGGAGAAAGAGATGTTTACCTGCTGTTCAAAAGTTCTCTCACGTCACTTTTGGCCCAAGAGAAGATAGAGTCCAAGTCTCTCACGTTCGGACTCAGATTCGGACTGCTGCAGACATACCTGACTCAAAACGTCTATAACTTTTCATACGGACTCCAAATTGGTTGATTCTTTTTTGTTGGAAAATAGATTTCGTGCATTTTCCAACCCAATTGGAATCACCTTAAAATCCGTCCGGAGCGTTGAGTTATAGACGAAACAATCTGATGCTGCAGCAGAATCCGAGTCAAACTACAAGTCCAAAGGTGTTACGTCACCTCCGCTTGGGCCCATTGGCCTTGTACGACCTAGGGTTAGTTTTAGGCTGCCTTGGGACGTCCTCCCACCTCCTTGGCCGCCACCCCTTGCTCCTATATAAGTAGATCCATCTAGTAGCTTTTTCCTTGGGATTTGTTTAGTTAAAGTTAGCCATTGCAACCGTGTGCCGTTTGTGTCCAACGACCAGACCAAGACCGCTTCACGGATCCCCACCATTATCAATACTTCCTATATATTCGCAATATTCATATTGCTTTATCATATTCTTGCTCGTTCTTGATTGCTTGCAGGAATAGACCTTCGTGGTCGAGTTGATCGTGCTCCGGCGTGGTCAATAACCTCTCGGAGTTGGTTTAGCGATTGCTAAGGCGCAACGTCGAGCACGTTTGTAGTCGGATCGTCAAAGTCGACTCCACCAAATCAATAGTTATCATCTCATCGAAGATCGGGACACCCTCGCCTCTATCAAGTGGTATCGGTTTTCAGGTTGCTCGGTGAGATTTTCCGATTATCCTAGATTAGATTTATTTTCTTACCAATTGTCCAAGAAAAAGCCACAAAAAAGTTAGATCTATTCATCATTTGTCCTAGCCAGTCCAAGCCTTTGCAATTTTCTTTTCATTGTTTGCATTATTGAATTATCGGTTGCATTGTCGTGTCGAGTTGCTGGTCTTAGTGTCTTGTTCCTTTAGAGTTTGAGTTCTGTTCACATTAGTCACGCCGCTGCATCATTATCCCTTCCGCTGTCCACCATCCCATCCATTAATTTCCATCACGTGCTACGCCTTTGTTCATTGTCATAATCATAGTTGAGGTCATTCACATCTTCGCTTTGATCAATCGCATCTTATCCAGTTTGTCTTGGAAAGAGGAGAAAAAAAGATAGAGAAAAAAGAGAGAAAAGGAAAGAAAAAAAAGAAAAGAGAGAAAAAGAAAAAAAGCGTGAGAAAAAAAAGAGAGAAAAAAACCGGATCTATCTAGAATCAATCTCGTACCTGAATTCGGATTGGAATCATTTTGCGCACTGTTCAGTAAAACAGGTGTATCTTCCTCATCTGAAGTCCGTTTTGACTCCGTGAGTACTCAAATTAAAGCTAGAGACGAGGCGCATCTAAATAGTTGCAGAAGCAAGTTCAATATTTGACACCTCAAAATCGGCTTCTAAATAGGTGTTTTGCCCTCTCGAAGTTCGTGAACACAGCTTGTTCCAATTTTTCAGGCCAGTTTAGAATTCTTTGACTCCTCATATCAACTCGAATTGAGTGATTCTTTTTGCATTAAAAGCTTGAGTTAGTAGCATTCTTTGAAAGAATTTATCAGAAAATTGGCTCAAACTTTTCAAGAGGAAAGTTGGAGAGAGAGTTGTTGTATGTCCTGCTTGGCGATTGTTTTTCATCATTATCTTCACTTTGCCTTTGTGATCTTCACTTATATCTTGCTGTCAAGAGCTACTTAGTATCCTTCATTGATGCTAGTTTTGCTATGCCGTGACCTCATTAGTGTTCTAGGCTCGCGTCTCTAGTCCGGTCTAGCCTAGGACCAGCCACATCTGCCGTCGTTGAGCGTTTATTCAACATTGCATCTTTGAATTGATTATTGCTAATCTTTTGCTACCATATATAGCCAACCCAACTCCACATATTTCTACACCGTGTATCGTCGCTCCCCAGCAATCGCTTTACTCAATATTGAGTTACTTGACACGCTGGTTGCCGATCACCGCTTCTTTGCATGGTAAGAACTTGTAAGACATTGATATTTGCTTTACTGTGAGCGTTTTACCACCACATCCTAGTAGTTATAGGAACATTATTTTTGGATTTTGTTTCTTATTCTACTAATCATGACAGGATCCAGAGTCAATTCATGGGCTTTGTCGATCGCGGGAGACATGCCACCACCTATGCAAATACCACAACCGTCACGAGAGGTCCACAAACATCCAAATGCACATGATCAGGTTCATGTTTCTATACCACTATTTAATGGCCGTTTTAGTCCTCCTTTATATATTGAATTGGAGTTAGACATAAATAATATATTTGCTTCCCATAATTTTGATGAACGTAAACAAGTTATGGTTGCGGTTGGTTCTTTCACTGGTTATGCTCTAGTTTGGTGGAGTGAATATTGTCGGTTACACCTGATTATGTACCTAATACTTGGGATGATTTAAAACATGTCATGAGAGATAGATTAAATCGATGTTTATTATACTCGTGGCATGATTAAAAAACTGGAACATTTAAAACAAGGTAGTGACACGTAACAAAATATTATGATGATTTACAAACTACCTTGTTGCACTCATTTTAGAAGAAAGTGAAGAAGATTTTATGGATAGATTTTGGGAGGATTAAACCATAATATTCAGGAGATACTAATTCATGAAGAGTGTTATCCTATGGACCATTTGTTTAGTCTTGCTTGCAAAGCTGAACAGGAAATAAAACGACGTGTTGCCCACAAGGAGAACAAGCGCCGGTGCACATTCCAACTGTTGATACAGATGTTTATTCAACTACTAGGCGTACTATGACAACCACATCCGTTGTTGCGAGGACTACATCATCTCCACCATGTGACACATCACCATCGAGAGTGCACTGCATCATCTGAGTTGACTATAAGAGGTAATGACAAAGGTACAAATTTTCCACTTTTACATGAGAATGATGCATGCCTAGTTAACTTGAATACATCATGTGTTGAGCTACCCACTACTTTGATCACACCACCTATTTTAGAGGATTATATTGATAATTTGACTTTGCCATGTGATCAAACAACTGAAATACCAACAATTTTGAGAGCACCCATTGAATTAACTATTGATGCAAAAGAATCAATGTTTAATCATTTTGATCGACCTCTAATCTTGGTGATAATTCTGTGTCGAATGACTCATTGCATGTTTGCTTATCTAAGCATGTTGTAGCATGTAAATTTGATTCAAATAAGGTTTATTCACCAATGTTGGGATGGTTTAATGATGAACATTGTCAATCTCTTGAAATAAATAAGAGCTTCACTTATATGTGCAAACTGAGTTGCAGTATTTTCAAGCCTTCTAGTTCTTGTGCTAATTTGTTGGCTTTAGATTTTATGAACTATGCAAGTTACTCATCTATTCATGTGTCATATATGCAAAAATCAAGGGAAGTAAAATGGATGGCGTATACATATACAACATGTACACCTTGTCTCTTTTGTTAGCCACATTTCAGATTAAGCAACGCCGAGGGCGGCTTTGTTTTCAAGAAGGGAGGATGATGAGGACATGACTACCTTGGATGAGACCAAAATATTGCATACATGCATATTTCTCAGGTGATTTCTAGTGCAAACTATTCAATAATATATTTATGTTATCCAGAACAAAATACTTCACATACTTTTGTGTTTTGTCTAATTGCAGGTGTATGGGACATTTGTACAATCCACATATGAAGATAAGGGAGAAAGAGATGTTTACCTGCTGTTCAAAAGTTCTCTCACGTCACTTTTGGCCCAAGAGAAGATAGAGTCCAAGTCTCTCACGTTCGGACTCAGATTCGGACTACACAGACATACCTGACTCAAAACGTCTATAACTTTTCATACGGACTCCAAATTGGTTGATTCTTTTTTGTTGGAAAATAGATTTCGTGCATTTTCCAACCCAATTGGAATCACCTTAAAATCCGTCCGGAGCGTTGAGTTATAGACGAAACAATCTGATGCTGCAGCAGAATCCGAGTCAAACTACAAGTCCAAAGGTGTTCGTCACCTCCGCTTGGGCCCATTGGCCTTGTACGACCTAGGGTTAGTTTTAGGCTGCCTTGGGACGTCCTCCCACCTCCTTGGCCGCCACCTTGCTCCTATATAAGTAGATCCATCTAGTAGCTTTTTCCTTGGGATTTGTTTAGTTAAAAGTTAGCCATTGCAACCGTGTGCTTCGTTTGTGTCCAACGACCAGACCAAGACCGCTTACGGATCCCCACCATTATCAATACTTCATATATATTCGCAATATTCATATTGCTTTATCATATTCTTGCTCGTTCTTGATTGCTTGCAGGAATAGACCTTCGTGGTCGAGGTTGATCGTGCTCCGCGTGGTCAATAACCTCTCGGAGTTGGTTTAGCGATTGCTAAGGCGCAACGTCGAGCACGTTTGTAGTCGGATCGTCAAAGTCGACTCCACCAAATCAATAGTTATCATCTCATCGAAAGATCGGGACACCCTCGCCTCTATCACGTTGTCGTTGTAGCGTGCGAGCACTTTGAAAGGTCCATCGGCTCGAGGGAGAAGTTTGGACTTGCGTTCTTTGGGGAAGCGGTCCTTGCGAAGGTGTAGCCACACTTGATCACCAATGTTGAAGACGATGGGTTGCTTGTTGGCGTTGAGCTTGTTTGCTTGGCGTTGTACTTGGCGCTCAATTGTGTGCCTTGTATCTTCGTGCATCTTCTTGATGTAGCTTGCTCGTTCACTTGCATCCATGTTGGTGCGCTCTTGTAGAGGAAGTGGTAAAATGTCCAATGGGGACAACGGGTTGAAACCGTGAAGCGACCTCGAAGGGGACTTGCGGTAGTTGAATATCTTGCACAATTGTAGGCGTACTCGGCGATGGGTAGACATGCTTCCCATTCCTTGATGTTCTTCTTGATCAAGACACGAAGTAGAGTGGAGAGTGTGCGGTTCGTCACCTCCGTTTGGCCGTCGGTTTGAGGATGGTATGCGGATGAGAACAATAGCTTGATTCCGAGCTTGGCGCATAGGGTCTTCAAAAGTAACTCAAGAACTTGGCGTCACGATCGGAGGCGATTGTCTTTGGTACTCCATGGAGTCGCAAGATTTCTCTACAAAGAGATTTGCAACATGTGAAGCATCGTCTATCTTGTTGCAAGGAATGAAATGTGCCATCTTAGAAAATCTATCCACAACAACAAACACGGAGTCCTTTCCATTTTGAGTTCTAGGCAAACCAGGTATAAAATCCATGCTAATGTCTTCCCAAGGATGATATGGAATAGGAAGGGCATGTAAAGACCATGAGATTGAGCTTTAGACTTAGCTTTGCGACATATAAAGCATCGGTTGGTGAAGCGTTATGCGTCATGGAACATCTTGGGCCAAAAGTAGTTGTTGGAGGCGTGGCGAATGTCTTGTCGCGTCCAAAGTGTCCCATGAGTCCGCCTCCATGAGCCTCTTGCAAAAGGAGCAAACGAAGAAGACTCTCGGAATGCAAAGTTTGTTAGCTCTCATAAGGTAACCATCCTTGATGTAATATTGTTCCCAAGGCGTGTCGTCAAACACTTAGCATAAGGAGAAGCAAAAGATGGATCATGCTCATACAAGTCTTTTATATGCTCAAAACCAATAACATTCAATTCAAGTTGAGTGACAAGCATGCATATGCGTGAAAGCGCGTCGGCAACTACATTCTCTTTACCCTTAATGTATTTGATCACATAAGGAAAAGATTCAATGAATTCACTCCATTTGGCATGACGCTTGTTCAATTTAGTTTGACCTTTGAGGTACTTAAGCGTTTCATGATCGGTATGGATGACAAACTCATGAGGTCTAAGGTAATGTTCCCAAACATGTAGTACACGCACTAAAGCGTACAATTCTTTGTCATAGATGGGATAATTAAGTTGAGCACCGGAGAGTTTTTCACTAAAATAAGCAATGGCTCGTTTTTCTTGCATCAAAACTCCACCAATTCCGGTACCACTTGCATCACAATGAACCTCAAAAGTTTTATCAAAATTGGGCAAAGCAAGAATCGGAGCATGAGTAAGCAAAGACTTGAGCTTATCAAAAGCGGTTGATTGCAAAGTTCCCCAAACAAAGGGAGTATTCTTCTTGCTCAAAGCATGCAAAGGAGCGGCAATTGTGCTAAAATCTTTCACAAAGCGACGATAGAAACCCGCAAGACCAAGAAAACTGCGCACTTGTTGCAAATTGGTGGGTTGGGGCCAAGTTTTAATTGCTTCAATTTTAGATTCATCAACATGGACACCCTTTGAGGAAACAACAAAACCCAATAAAACCACTTTGTCAACTGCAAATGTGCATTTTTTCAAGTTTGCATAAAGGCTTTCTTTGCGAAGAGTTTGCAACACAAATTTTACATGATTGATGTGCTCTTTCATGGTTTTGCTAAACACAAGAATATCGTCAGAGTAGACCACAACAAAGACTCCAATGTAAGGAATGAAGCACATGATGCATAAGGCGCTCAAAAGTGCAGGGGAGCTTCCGAAGGCCCATAGGCATCACCAACCACTCATATAAACCAAATTTGGTTTTGAAAGCAGTTTTCCATTCATCACCCTCTTGTATGCGGATTTGATAATAGCCACTTTTAAGATCAATTTTGAGAAAAGTTGGCTCCACTAAGTTCATCAAGCATGTCATCTAAGCGAGGAATGGGATGCTTATATCGAGCAGTAATAGCATTGATAGGTCTACAATCGGAACACAAACGGAAACTTCCATCGGGCTTAGGCACAAGAATAACGGGAACAGCACAAGGGCTTAAGCTTTCACGTACATGACCGTTGTCAATGAGTTGTTGTACTTGTCGTTGAATCTCCTTGGTTTCTTCCGGATTTACTCGGTATGGAGCTTTGTTTGGTAGAGGCGCTCCGGGGATGAGGTCGATTCGATGCTCAATGCCTCGAAGAGGAGGTAGACCCGGAGGTAGCTCATCGGGGAAAACATCATGAAATTCCTGCAAAAGAGATTGAAACACCAAAGGTAGCTCGTGAATGGTGTTAGTTTTTGGTTCTCCATCCTTGCATACAAGGACAAAGTGCATCACGGTAGATGGGTTCTCACACACTTCTCTCATCTCGCTTTTGGTGGCAAATAGGATGAGGTTTTTCTCTCTAGGTGAAGAGTCACTCAAATTTGGCTTGTGGCTCTCACTCACTTTTGGGTGGATCACTTTCTCACTCTTCTCTCTATGATGGGTGGCTTGCTTGTCGGCAATCACTTGATAGAGGCAAAGGTGTCCCGTCTTTCGATGAGATCTTGGTTTTCGCTTTGGAGGAAGTCGACTTTGACGATCCAACTACTGAGCGTCTTGAGGGCGTCGCGCCTTATGTCGCTAAACCAACTCCGAGAGGTTATTGACCACGCGAGCACGATCAACGACCACGAGGGTCTGTTTCCTGCGAGCAAGCGAAGAACAAGCAAGAAACTGAGATTGCAATCTGGATATTGCGAATATAAGATGAAAGCTTTATTGATCAAGGTGGGGTTACTGTGGCGCCTTTGTGCAGTCGTTGAACACAAGCGAAATGCTGCGAAGTTGCAGCTATGGCGAACTTTTAATCTAAACAAAACCCAAGGTCTAAGCGGTGCCCTAAGGGCTGTATATATGGAGGAAGAAGGGGGATTTCGTGGCCCTTGGTGGAGGGTCGAAATCAACCCTAACTCTTGTTTCCCACACATCGGACTCTAAAACAGCCTATACTTAAGTATTTCGAAATTACATGGGCCTGGCCCACTAATAAGGTGACGCAGCACCTAGAATAGCCTCGGGACGACATTTATGAAGTAGCCTCTTGTATATTTCGTCCAAGGCTTCATGCACCCATTATGGTGGCTTCAAAGTCCTGAAATCATCACTTGTAACTCCGTTCTTGTTCCCCTTAGCATGGCATTATCTCCATGCTTGTTCTTGCTCAATGTCCATCCTTCTCCAAGCTAGGGCCTTCATTTGTAAGCAAAACAAATGTATCCAATTTAGGCAGCATCATATTCTCATGAACATTAGAATCATTACCAAGAAGCGAAAGTACGATAATTTAATTGGCGTCTTGTGAGCTCTAGTAATTGGTCCGATATATGTAGCAGTAGGGGCTGTGGGTGTAACAATGGTATTGATGTCCTCATCATCCTCCCTTCTTGAAATGAAGTCGTCCTCGACGAGCTCATATTCCTCACCCAAATAAGGCTTCAAATCTGCAATGTTAAAAGTGGGACTAACCCCAAAATCTGCAGGCAGCTCAAGTTTATATGCATTATCATTTATTTTCTCTAACACCTTAAATGGACCATCAACACGTGGCATTAGCTTTGATTTGCGCAAATTAGAAACCTATCCTTACATAAATGTAACCAAACAAGATCTCCGGTGCAAAGACAACATGTTTTCTACCCTTATCTCCAACAAGTTTATATTTAGCATTCATCGCTCAATGTTTTCCTTAGTTATCTCATGCATTTTAAAATCAATTCAGCACGTTCTTTAGCATCAAAATTAACCTTCTCCGAAGATGGAAGAGGCAACAAATCAATAGGTGCACGGTAGGAAGCCATACACAATTTCAAAGGGCACATCTTAGTTGTAGAATGCAATGAGCGATTATAAGCAAATTCAATATGAGGCAAGCATTCTTCCCACATTTTCTTATTATTCTTCAAAACAGCCCTAAGCATAGTAGACAATGTTCTATTGACTACTTGAGTTTATCCATCGGTTTGGGGTGACAAGTAGTACTAAAAAGCAGTTTAGTCCCCAACTTAGCCCATAAACATCTACAAAAGTGGCTAAGAAATTTAGTATCACGATCTGAAACAATAGTATTTGGCACACCATGCAAGCGAATAATTTCACGAAAGAACAAATCAGCAACATTAACAGACATCATCGCTTTTATGACATGGTATAAAGTGTGCCATTTTGAGAATCTATCCACGACAACAAATATGCTATCCCTCCCTTCTTTGTTAGAGGTAAACCTAAAACAAAGTCCATAGATATATCCTCCCAAGGAACACTAGGCACAGAGCAAAGGCATATATAAACCATGAGGATTGAGTCGTGACTTAGCTTTTTGACATGTAGTGCAGCGAGCAACAAAACGCTCAACATCCGTCTCATCTTTGGCCAAAAGAAATGTGTAGCAAGTATATCCTCCGTCTTCTTGGCGCCAAAGTGTCCCATTAATCCTCCTCCATCGCCTCCTGCAACAACAAAAGGCGAACAGAGCTAGCGAGGAATGCATAGCTTGTTAGCACGGAACACAAAACCATCATTAATAACGAACTTGTTCCATGTTCTTCCTTCTTTACAATTCTGCATTACATCTTTAAAATCAGCATCATGCACATATTGATCTTTGATGGTCTCCAAACCAAATATTTTGAAGTCAAGTTGTGAAAGCATAGTATAGCGACGAGACAAAGCATCAACAATAACATTTTCTTTACCCTTCTTGTGTTTAATGACATAAGGAAAGTCTCAATGAATTCAACCCATTTAGCATGTCTACGATTCAGTTTAGCTTGACTTTTAATATGTTTCAAAGATTCATGATCAGAATGTATAACAAATTCTTTGGGCCATAAATAATGTTGCCATGTCTCTAAAGTCCGAACAAGAGCATATAATTCTTTGTCATAAGTAGAATAGTTCAGACTAGGCCCACTCAATTTTTCAGAAAAGTATGCAACAGGTTTGCCATCTTGTAATAACACACCTCTAATCCAATTCCACTAGCATCACATTCAAGCTCAAAAGTCTTATTAAAGTCGGAAGTTGGAGTAAAGGGCATGTGTCAACTTATCTTTCAATACCGTGAAGGCTTCTTCACATGCGGTACCCCAAACAAAAGGCACATCCTTCTTTGTAAGCTCATTGAGAGGTGCAGCAATGGTGCTAAAGTCTCTCAAAAACGCCTATAGAAACCAGTGAGTCCAAGAAAACTCCTCACTTGTGTGACCGTTTTGGGCTGCGGCCAACTCTCAATAGCTTCAATCTTGGCTTTATCAACTTCAATTCCTGTGGAGTAACAACATAGCCAAGAAAAGATACTCGATTCGGTGCAAAGGTGCACTTCCCAAGGTTACCAAACAAGCGTGCATCACGTAGAGCATTAAAAACAACACGTAAATGTTCCAAATGTTCTTCCAAAGATTTGCTATAAATCAGTATATCATCAAAGTAAACTACCACAAATCGTCCAATGAAAGCACGTAAAACTTAGTTCATTAATCTCATGAAAGTACTAGGTGCATTAGTTAACCCAAAAGGCATGACTAACCACTCATATAATCCAAACTTAGTTTTAAATGCTGTTTTCCATTCATCTCCCAATTTCATACGAATTTGATGGTATCCACTCATAAATCAACTTTGGAGAATATTGTAGAGCCACTCAATTCATCAAGCATATCATCTAGCCTAGGAATAGGATGGCGATAACGAATAGTAATATTATTAATGCCTCTACAATCAACACACATCTGTGACGTACCATCCTTTTTAGGCACTAGTATAATAGGAACAGCACAAGGACTAAGAGATTAGCGTATATAACCTTTGTCGAGCAGCTCCTGTGCTTGACGCATAATCTCCTTCGTCTCCTCTGGATTGATGCGGTATGGTGCGCGGGCGGTTGGGTAGCGATGCACGGGAATTAAGTCAATTTGATGCTCAATCCCTCGAATAGGTGGTAATCCGGTGGCACGTCTTGTGGGAAGGCGTCGGCGAACTCTGCAAAATGTTAGTGACAGCGGGGCAAAAGAGGAAAACACGTCCTCGAATGAAAATGATAGAGGCAAAGGTGTCCCATGTTTCGATGAGATGGTGGTTATTGGTTTTCGCTTTGGAGGAAGTCGACTTTGGCGATCCGACTACGAGCGTCTTGAGGGCGTCGCGCCTTAGCAATCGCTAAACCAACTCCGAGGGTTATTGACCACGCGAACACGATCAACGACCACGAGGGCTGTTTCCTGCGAGCAAGCGAAGAACAAGCAAGAAACTGAGATTGCAATCTGGATATTGCGAATATAAGATGAAAGCTTTATTGATCAAGGTGGGGTTACTGTGGCGCCTTTATGCAGTCGTTGAACACAAGCGAAATGCAGAAGTTGCAGCTATGGCGAACTTTTAATCTAAACAAAACCCAAGGTCTAAGCGGTGCCCTAAGGGCTGTATATATGGAGGAAGAGGAATTTCGTGGCCCTTGGTGGAGGGTCGAAATCAACCCTAACTCTTGTTTCCCCACATCGGACTCTAAAACAGCCTATACTTAAGTATTTCGAAATTACATGGGCCTGGCCCAATAATAAGGTGACGCAGCACCTAGAATAGCCTCGGGGCGACATTTATGAAGTAGCATCTTGTATATTTCGTCCAAGGCTTCATGCACCCATTATGGTGGCTTCAAAGTCCTGAAATCATCACTTGTAACTCCGTTCTTGTTCCCCTTAGCATGGCATTATCTCCATGCTTGTTCTTGCTCAATGTCCATCCTTCTCCAAGCTAGGGCCTTCATTTGTAAGCAAAACAAATGTATCCAATTTAAGCAGCATCATATTCTCATGAACATTAGAATCATTACCAAAAAGCGAAAGTACACGATAATTTAATTGGCGTCTTGTGAGCTCTAGTAATTGGTCCGATATATGTAGCAGATGGGGGCTGTGGGTGTAACAATGGTATTGATGTCCTCATCATCCTCCCTTCTTGAAATGAAGTCGTCCTCGTGAGCTCATATTCCTCACCCAAATAAGGCTTCAAATCTGCAATGTTAAAAGTGGGACTAACCCCAAAATCTGCGAGGCAGCTCAAGTTTATATGCATTATCATTTATTTTCTCTAACACCTTAAATGGACCATCGACACGTGGCATTAGCTTTGATTTGCGCAAATTAGAAACCTATCCTTACATAAATGTAACCAAACAAGATCTCCGGTGCAAAGACAACATGTTTTCTACCCTTATCTCCAGCAAGTTTATATTTAGCATTCATCGCTCAATGTTTTCCTTAGTTATCTCATGCATTTTAAAATCAATTCAGCACGTTCTTTAGCATCAAAATTAACCTTCTCCGAAGATGGAAGAGGCAACAAATCAATAGGTGCACGGTAGGAAGCCATACACAATTTCAAAGGGCACATCTTAGTAGTAGAATGCAATGAGCGATTATAAGCAAATTCAATATGAGGCAAGCATTCTTCCCACATTTTCTTATTATTCTTCAAAACAGCCCTAAGCATAGTAGACAATGTTCTATTGACTACTTCAGTTTATCCATCGGTTTGGGGGTGACAAGTAGTACTAAAAAGCAGTTTAGTCCCCAACTTAGCCCATAAACATCTCCAAAAGTGGCTAAGAAATTTAGTATCACGATCTGAAACAATAGTATTTGGCACACCATGCAAGCGAATAATTTCACGAAAGAACAAATCAGCAACATTAACAGCATCATCGCTTTTATGACATGGTATAAAGTGTGCCATTTTAGAGAATCTATCCACGACAACAAATATGCTATCCCTCCCTTCTTTGTTAGAGGTAAACCTAAAACAAAGTCCATAGATATATCCTCCCAAGGAACACTAGGCACGAGCAAAGGCATATATAAACCATGAGGATTGAGTCGTGACTTAGCTTTTTGACATGTAGTGCAGCGAGCAACAAAGCGCTCAACATCCGTCTCATCTTTGGCCAAAAGAAATGTGTAGCAAGTATATCCTCCGTCTTCTTGGCGCCAAAGTGTCCCATTAATCCTCCTCCATCGCCTCCTGCAACAACAAAAGGCGAACAGAGCTAGCAGGAATGCATAGCTTGTTAGCACGGAACACAAAACCATCATTAATAACGAACTTGTTCCATGTTCTTCCTTCTTTACAATTCTGCATTACATCTTTAAAATCAGCATCATGCACATATTGATCTTTGATGGTCTCCAAACCAAATATTTTGAAGTCAAGTTGTGAAAGCATAGTATATCGACGAGACAAAGCATCAGCAATAACATTTTCTTTACCCTTCTTGTGTTTAATGACATAAGGAAAGTCTCAATGAATTCAACCCATTTAGCATGTCTACGATTCAGTTTAGCTTGACTTTTAATATGTTTCAAAGATTCATGATCAGAATGTATAACAAATTCTTTGGGCCATAAATAATGTTGCCATGTCTCTAAAGTCGAACAAGAGCATATAATTCTTTGTCATAAGTAGAATAGTTCAGACTAGGCCCTCAATTTTTCAGAAAAGTATGCAACAGGTTTGCCATCTTGTAATAACACACCTCTAATCCAATTCCACTAGCATCACATTCAAGCTCAAAAGTCTTATTAAAGTCGGGAAGTTGGAGTAAAGGGCATGTGTCAACTTATCTTTCAATACCGTGAAGGCTTCTTCACATGCGGTACCCCAAACAAAAGGCACATCCTTCTTTGTAAGCTCATTGAGAGGTGCAGCAATGGTGCTAAAGTCTCTCACAAAGCGCCTATAGAAACCAGCGAGTCCAAGAAAACTCCTCACTTGTGTGACCGTTTTGGGCTGCGGCCAACTCTCAATAGCTTCAATCTTGGCTTTATCAACTTCAATTCCTGTGGAGTAACAACATAGCCAAGAAAAGATACTCGGTCGGTGCAAAGGTGCACTTCCCAAGGTTACCAAACAAGCGTGCATCACGTAGAGCATTAAAAACAACACGTAAATGTTCCAAATGTTCTTCCAAAGATTTGCTATAAATCAGTATATCATCAAAGTAAACTACCACAAATCGTCCAATGAAAGCACGTAAAACTTAGTTCATTAATCTCATGAAAGTACTAGGTGCATTAGTTAACCCAAAAGGCATGACTAACCACTCATATAATCCAAACTTAGTTTTAAATGCTGTTTTCCATTCATCTCCCAATTTCATACGAATTTGATGGTATCCACTCATAAATCAACTTTGGAGAATATTGTAGAGCCACTCAATTCATCAAGCATATCATCTAGCCTAGGAATAGGATGGCGATAACGAATAGTAATATTATTAATGCCTCTACAATCAACACACATCTGTGACGTACCATCCTTTTTAGGCACTAGTATAATAGGAACAGCACAAGGACTAAGAGATTCGCGTATATAACCTTTGTCGAGCAGCTCCTGTACTTGGCGCATAATCTCCTTCGTCTCCTCTGGATTGATGCGGTATGGTGCGCGGTTGGGTAGCGATGCACGGGAATTAAGTCAATTTGATGCTCAATCCCTCGAATAGGTGGTAATCCGGTGGCACGTCTTGTGGGAAGGCGTCGTGAACTCTGCAAAATGTTAGTGACAGCGAGGGGCAAAGAGGAAACACGTCCTCGAATGAAAATAATGCCTCTTTGCACACAAAAGCATAGCAAACAGATTTGCTAGAATCTAGCTCATCAATATCAGATTTGGTGGCAAATAAACATGCACTTTTCAGTTTAATTTCAGAAGCAACATTAGATGGTTTATTATTAGGCTTCATTTGTTGCTCAAATTCTTTTGCCACAATCTGATTTTCACTCTTATTTTCTCTGTTTTGCTTTATTAGCTCTATTAATATCATCTTTCAAAATGGAATCAGGAGTCATAGGAAGCAAAGTAATATTTTATCCTTGTGAACAAGAGTATCTGATTGTTTCTACCATGGTGTACAAATTTTATCAAATTGCCATGGTCTACCAAGTAATAAGGAACATGCTTGCATAGGTACCACATCACAATCAACATAATCAGCATATGTAGAGATACTAAAATGCACACGAGCAGATCGTGTTACCTTAACCTTGCATTGTTGTTGAACCATTGGATGTAGTAAGGATGTGGATGTGGTCTTGTGGTGAGAAAGCTTCTCCACCATATCCATGCTAGCCAAGTTGTTGCAGCTCCCTCCATCTATGATGGCCTTGAATAGAGCGTTCCTTCACAACTCCTTTGTATGGAACAAGTTATGCCTCTGATTTTGCTCAGCTTGTGTAACCTGCACACTCAAAACACGTTGAGCAACTAAACATTCATACTGTCGGCATCTTGACAGCCATGTATTGCGTCTCAGGATCAGAATCATCTCCACCGTGTTCTTCATGTGTAATAAGAGCCAAAGTCTCTTCATCATAGTCACTAGCGGACTCATACCCACCATCCTCGGTAGCAATCATCACCGCTGAGATTGGCATTCTCTGCATAAAATGTCCTCTTCCCTTACAACGACGACAAATAATATCACTTGTGTGCCTGTTGGCGCCATGGAAGAAGAAGAGCTCTGTGTAGGCCCAGCGGTGTACTCTTGGCGAGATAGTGGTGGTTGTGCACCTTTCTTGTATCACGGTTGGAGGTGGCAGCCGGCGGAGGTGCGGTGTAGTAGAGCGTGTGGAAGTAGATGATGCGTGTGGTGTCCATGATGAAGGTCGACCTGCGAGAAAAGTTAGTCGCGCCAAGGCACATCGATCCTGCACTTCACGTTCAGCTTTACAAGCAAGATGGAATAATCGGTGATATTATTATAATCCTTGTAGTCTAGAATGGTCTGAATCTCTCTATTTAATCCACCCGAAAAGCGTGCAAGCATAGCTTCATTCTCCTCAACAATACCACATCTAATCAAGCCAGTTTGTAATTCACGATAATATTCTTCTACGAATTTTTCCTTGTCTTAAGCGCTGCAATTTTGAAGTAATTCACGTTGATAATATGGTGGAACCAGCGATGCGCATAGCAGTTTTCAAAGCAGCCCAAGTAGCTGGAGCAGGATATAATCTACAATGTTCAGACCACCAAACACATGCAAAGCTAGTGAAAGCACAAACAGCAGCGAAACACGTCTCTCCTCGGGATATTGTAAACATGTAAATCGTTGTTCAGTTTCTAACTCCCAAGTAAGATATATATCAGGAACATATCTACCCTCAAATGGTGGAATATTCAATTTCAGTTTAGGGAGATGGTCATGATCTCGTACTGAAGGGGCCGAACATTGCCATTATTTGCATGTGGGCGACACTGGTGGTTGTGGTCTGGTGGTTGCACGTGGTTCGATGTTGATCAACCTCATCCTCGTAAGCTCTCACATAATCATCCTCCCCACCGCGGGCGGGAGCCACAGAAGTATCAACAGCAGCACCGGCAGCTTGGCGGTGAAGAGGACACGGGAAGCTTCGGCGGAGGGCTGTTTAGCGATGTGGAGGTAGTCCTTGTTGTTGTAGTAGAGGTGCGTTAGGTGCAGCCGGTGGTGGTGGTGGTAGGCCTTGAGCAATTCATTAAACTTGTTATCGAGCTTTGTTTGACGCCTTCTCAATGCCATCTATCTTCTCCATGGCCTCTTCAAATCTATTTAGCACATCGTCCACCTGCCCACATCATTTGTTGAAACTTATCATGTAGCGCTTTGTTTGTCATGTTCTCCCGGTCGGTCTAAATCGACATGATCCTGCCATGGTTAGCAGCAATAGAAACACACAAGAATATGATTGACGGACTACTAGGAAGTGGTGGTGGTGGTGTGGTGGACGATCACAAATCCGTCAAGCAAATCTCAAATTCTTACCAGTTCTTACCCAGCGGCGGTGATCGGCAACCGATGTAGTCAAAACTCTCAAAGCTTGGATAGGCGATTACGGGGAGAGTCAAGCATACGATGTAGATGTATGTGGAGCTGGGAAGGCTTATAATATGGTAGCAAAAAGGTTGAGCAATAATCAATTCGAGAGATGCAAAGTTGAATAAGCGCTCAACAGCGATCTTGTCTTTGGTCCTAGGCTGAACCGTGCTAGAGGCGAGCCTAGAACACTAACAAAATCACGGCGCTGCTGCGAAACAACGGAAAAGCACACTCTGGAATTTTTTTTTTTTCGCTCTTTTTTTTTTTTTTTTTTTTTTTTTTTTTTGCTGCTTTTTTTTTTTTTTTTTTTTGAAAAATCACTATAATGGCGAGTGTCTCAAAACTCTTCCAGGTCAAAGCGACGGGATGGGCACGAAATTTTTTCGACCAAAAAATTTTTTTTTTGCCGGACCCAAAAGCTGAAGCAGGTCAAAAAAACTTTCTATAACGGCGTTGTCTCAATACACTTAGAAACACCTAAAAATAGGATAGCGAAAAATTTTTTGACAAGTGCGTTTTGGAAAATTTTGGGCCTAAGCGGAGGTGGTTTCAGGACTCTTTTTTTTTTTTTTCGAAACCTACTCGGCAAGGAAACACGAATCGGAAACTAGATGGATCTAAAAACAAACCTAATATGCAAGGAACTTCGGATTGGTGGTGGATATATGGTGGTGGTATATGGCAGCGGTGGTGGTAGCGGTGGTAGTATATGGATATGGATGGGTGGTGGTATATGGATACGGATTGGTGGTGGTATATGGATCACGGATTGAGGCGGTGGCGGTGGGTGGTGGCAAGGCGATGATGATGGTGCGGTGGCGGCGTGACAACTTATGACCGAAACTTCGAAACTCTAAAGACTAGACTCTAAGACCAGCAACTTGACACGGCGATGCAACCGCAAATTCAACAAAGCAAAACCCTAAAAAGATTATGCAAAGGCTCAGATTGGTTGGGATATGATGAACTAACCTAATTTTTTTGTGGCTTTTTAAATGGACTTTAGGTATGAAGAACAGACTCGATCTAAACTACGAAAAACTGTAAAATCTCACGAGCAACACGAAAATCTGATACCACTTGATAGAGGCAAAGGTGTCCGATCTTTCGATGAGATGGTGGTTTTCGCTTTGGAGGAAATCGACTTTGGCGATCCGACTACTGAGCGTCTTGAGGGCGTCGCGCCTTAGCAATCGCTAAACCAACTCCGAGGGTTATTGACCACGCGAACACGATCAACGACCACGAGGGCATTTCCTGCGAGCAAGCGAAGAACAAGCAAGAAACTGAGATTGCAATCTGGATATTGCGAATATAAGATGAAAGCTTTATTGATCAAGGTGGGGTTACGTGGCGCCTTTATGCAGTCGTTGAACACAAGCGAAATGCAGCGAAGTTGCAGCTATGGCGAACTTTTAATCTAAACAAAACCCAAGGTCTAAGCGGTGCCCTAAGGGCTGTATATATGGAGGAAGAGGGATTTCGTGGCCCTTGGTGGAGGGTCGAAATCAACCCTAACTCTTGTTCCCCACACATACGGACTCTAAAACAGCCTATACTTAAGTATTTCGAAATTACATGGGCTGGCCCAATAATAAGGTGACTGTGACACCTAGAATAGCCTCGGGGCGACATTTATGAAGTAGCATCTTGTATATTTCGTCCAAGGCTTCATGCACCCATTATGGTGGCTTCAAAGTCCTGAAATCATCACTTGTAACTCCGTTCTTGTTCCCCTTAGCATGGCATTATCTCCATGCTTGTTCTTGCTCAATGTCCATCCTTCTCCAAGCTAGGGCCTTCATTTGTAAGCAAAACAAATGTATCCAATTTAAGCAGCATCATATTCTCATGAACATTAGAATCATTACCAAGAAGCGAAAGTACACGATAATTTAATTGGCGTCTTGTGAGCTCTAGTAATTGGTCCGTATATATGTAGCGTAGGGGCTGTGGGTGTAACAATGGTATTGATGTCCTCATCACATCTCCTGTGGTACCAAGAGAGACCCTCTGGAGATATGCAAATGATGATGGACAAAATCCCGGAGCATACATGGAAAATGAACTTCTTATGGCATATTCTGAGAGAGGCATGGAGAAGAACACTAAAATTTGTGACAAATATTGGCATATGGGGAAAAAATCATTCTACCCTTTGAGCTCCTTGGTTTAATTTTAATTCCTAATCAATTTCCCCTTACCAATTCATCATTTTGAAAATGACATGACGTTCTTTAGCATCAACGTGCTCAACCTAACCCAATCGACCTCTTCACAAACTCGGACAACTACTCAAGGACACTTGAATTTTTTGATGAAAGAATACTTTACAAGATGGACATATCAGCCATGATTCAGCCTTGTCAAGATGAATCCGGTATCTCCATCCTAAATGCCAATTGTCCATAATGCTTTGATAGGATGTAGCCCTGACCTGAAACCACATGGCCATAAATATCTTCTCATGTGAGCTAAGAAATGCCAAGACTAAAAACAAGTATTTTGCGAGCAGATGATAGAATAATTTTCGGACGTCAAATGAATATCATCCCATTCATCAGAAGACCAGAACGAAAGCTCCAGACGGAGCAAAGCTTTCTATCCTCCAACATCTTGGCCTAATATGAGAAAACTCCCGGATTCCTTGGTCAAATATGGCATGGGGCTGATATATACCAAGCAAAGTCCTATCGGTGGAGGTATATGGATCTGAGATTGGTGGTGGTAATGGATCTGATTCGGAGTGGCGGAAAAGCAATGGTGGTAGATAGGATAGCGATCGTCCTGCGCCTACTTACAAGCATCCGGCCCTTGCTTCATCCTCTACACTCTAATGACTAGACTCCAAGCTCCTTCAAGTTGTTTCACTTGCGTGGCCGATGCCATTCAATCATGAAATGCCCCCTCAACATCGATTTGTATGATCCATGAACTAACCTAAGAAATGGTAGCCCTTGAGCAAGTGATAGAGGAATTTCCTCAAAGGTGTCCGTCTAGAGGCAAAGGTGTCCCGATGTTTCGATGAGATGGTGGCTTTCGTTTACGAGGAAGTCGACTTTGGCGATCCGACTACGAGCGTCTTGAGGGCGTCGCGCCTTAGCAATCGCTAAACCAACTCCGAGGGTTATTGACCACGCGAACACGATCAACGACCACGAGGGCTGTTTCCTGCGAGCAAGCGAAGAACAAGCAAGAAACTGAGATTGCAATCTGGATATTGCGAATATAAGATGAAAGCTTTATTGATCAAGGTGGGGTTACTGTGGCGCCTTTATGCAGTCGTTGAACACAAGCGAAATGCAGCGAAGTTGCAGCTATGGCGAACTTTTAATCTAAACAAAACCCAAGGTCTAAGCGGTGCCCTAAGGGCTGTATATATGGAGGAAGAGGAATTTCGTGGCCCTTGGTGGAGGGTCGAAATCAACCCTAACTCTTGTTTCCCCACACATACGGACTCTAAAACAGCCTATACTTAAGTATTTCGAAATTACATGGGCCTGGCCCAATAATAAGGTGACGCAGCACCTAGAATAGCCTATGGACGAATATTATGAAGTGGCATCTTGTATATTTCGTCCAAGGCCTCATGCACTCATTAGGGTGGCTTCAAAGTCCTGGAATCATCACTTGTAACTCCGTTCTTGTTCCCCTTAGCATGCCAACATCTCCATGCTTGAACTTGCTCAATGTTCATCTTTCTTGTCCATGGTAGGCCCTTCATTTGTAAGCAAAACAAATGTATCCAATTTAAGCAGCATCATATTCTCATGAACATTAGAATCATTACCAAGAAGCGAAAGTACGATAATTCAATTGG
The DNA here is from genome assembly GCA_021605205.1 of Aegilops longissima. NCBI lineage: Eukaryota > Viridiplantae > Streptophyta > Magnoliopsida > Poales > Poaceae > Aegilops > Aegilops longissima. Next base: position 364,127,690 of record CM038677.1, on the reverse strand, counting down.
CGTCTTGTGAGCTCTAGTAATTGGTCCGTATGTATAGCAGCAGGGGCTGTGGGTGTAACAATGGTATTGATGTCCTCATCATCCTCCCTTCTTGAAATGAAGTCGTCCTCGTGAGCTCATCTTCCTCACCCAAATAAGGCTTCAAATCTGCAATGTTAAAAGTGGGACTAACCCCAAAATCTGCGAGGCAGCTCAAGTTTATATGCATTATCATTTATTTTCTCTAACACCTTAAATGGACCATCAACACGTGGCATTAGCTTTGATTTGCGCAAATTAGAAACCTATCCTTACATAAATGTAACCAAACAAGATCTCCGGTGCAAAGACAACATGTTTTCTACCCTTATCTCCAACAAGTTTATATTTAGCATTCATCGCTCAATGTTTTCCTTAGTTAACTCATGCATTTTAAAATCAATTCAACACGTTCTTTAGCATCAAAATTAACCTTCTCCGAAGATGGAAGAGGCAACAAATCAATAGGTGCACGGGTAGGAAGCCATACACAATTTCAAAGGGCACATCTTAGTAGTAGAATGCAATGAGCGATTATAAGCAAATTCAATATGAGGCAAGCATTCTTCCCACATTTTCTTATTATTCTTCAAAACAGCCCTAAGCATAGTAGACAATGTTCTATTGACTACTTCAGTTTATCCATCGGTTTGGGGTGACAAGTAGTACTAAAAAGCAGTTTAGTCCCCAACTTAGCCCATAAACATCTCCAAAAGTGGCTAAGAAATTTAGTATCACGATCTGAAACAATAGTATTTGGCACACCATGCAAGCGAATAATTTCACGAAAGAACAAATCAGCAACATTAACAGACATCATCGCTTTTATGACATGGTATAAAGTGTGCCATTTTAGAGAATCTATCCACGACAACAAATATGCTATCCCTCCCTTCTTTGTTAGAGGTAAACCTAAAACAAAGTCCATAGATATATCCTCCCAAGGAACACTAGGCACGAGCAAAGGCATATATAAACCATGAGGATTGAGTCGTGACTTAGCTTTTTGACATGTAGTGCAGCGAGCAACAAAGCGCTCAACATCCGTCTCATCTTTGGCCAAAAGAAATGTGTAGCAAGTATATCCTCCGTCTTCTTGGCGCCAAAGTGTCCCATTAATCCTCCTCCATCGCCTCCTGCAACAACAAAAGGCGAACAGAGCTAGCGAGGAATGCATAGCTTGTTAGCACGGAACACAAAACCATCATTAATAACGAACTTGTTCCATGTTCTTCCTTCTTTACAATTCTGCATTACATCTTTAAAATCAGCATCATGCACATATTGATCTTTGATGGTCTCCAAACCAAATATTTTGAAGTCAAGTTGTGAAAGCATAGTATAGCGACGAGACAAAGCATCGGCAATAACATTTTCTTTACCCTTCTTGTGTTTAATGACATAAGGAAAGTCTCAATGAATTCAACCCATTTAGCATGTCTACGATTCAGTTTAGCTTGACTTTTAATATGTTTCAAAGATTCATGATCAGAATGTATAACAAATTCTTTGGGCCATAAATAATGTTGCCATGTCTCTAAAGTCGAACAAGAGCATATAATTCTTTGTCATAAGTAGAATAGTTCAGACTAGGCCCTCAATTTTTCAGAAAAGTATGCAACAGGTTTGCCATCTTGTAATAACACACCTCTAATCCAATTCCACTAGCATCACATTCAAGCTCAAAAGTCTTATTAAAGTCGGGAAGTTGGAGTAAAGGGCATGTGTCAACTTATCTTTCAATACCGTGAAGGCTTCTTCACATGCGGTACCCCAAACAAAAGGCACATCCTTCTTTGTAAGCTCATTGAGAGGTGCAGCAATGGTGCTAAAGTCTCTCACAAAGCGCCTATAGAAACCAGCGAGTCCAAGAAAACTCCTCACTTGTGTGACCGTTTTGGGCTGCGGCCAACTCTCAATAGCTTCAATCTTGGCTTTATCAACTTCAATTCCTGTGGAGTAACAACATAGCCAAGAAAAGATACTCGATTCGTGCAAAGGTGCACTTCCCAAGGTTACCAAACAAGCGTGCATCACGTAGAGCATTAAAAACAACACGTAAATGTTCCAAATGTTCTTCCAAGATTTGCTATAAATCAGTATATCATCAAAGTAAACTACCACAAATCGTCCAATGAAAGCACGTAAAACTTAGTTCATTAATCTCATGAAAGTACTAGGTGCATTAGTTAACCCAAAAGGCATGACTAACCACTCATATAATCCAAACTTAGTTTTAAATGCTGTTTTCCATTCATCTCCCAATTTCATACGAATTTGATGGTATCCACTCATAAATCAACTTTGGAGAATATTGTAGAGCCACTCAATTCATCAAGCATATCATCTAGCCTAGGAATAGGATGGCGATAACGAATAGTAATATTATTAATGCCTCTACAATCAACACACATCTGTGACGTACCATCCTTTTTAGGCACTAGTATAATAGGAACAGCACAAGGACTAAGAGATTAGGCGTATATAACCTTTGTCGAGCAGCTCACATGCTTGGCGCATAATCTCCTTCGTCTCCTCTGGATTGATGCGGTATGGTGCGCGGTTGGGTAGCGATGCACGGGAATTAAGTCAATTTGATGCTCAATCCCTCGAATAGGTGGTAATCCGGTGGCACGTCTTGTGGGAAGGCGTCGTGAACTCTGCAAAATGTTAGTGACAGCGGGGGCAAAGAGGAAAACCGTCCTCGAATGAAAATAATGCCTCTTTGCACACAAAAGCATAGCAAACAGATTTGCTAGAATCTAGCTCATCAATATCAGATTTGGTGGCAAATAAACATGCACTTTTCAGTTTAATTTCAGAAGCAACATTAGATGGTTTATTATTAGGCTTCATTTGTTGCTCAAATTCTTTTGCCACAATCTGATTTTCACTCTTATTTTCTCTGTTTTGCTTTATTAGCTCTATTAATATCATCTTTCAAAATGGAATCAGGAGTCATAGGAAGCAAAGTAATATTTTATCCTTGTGAACAAGAGTATCTGATTGTTTCTACCATGGTGTACAAATTTTTATCAAATTGCCATGGTCTACCAAGTAATAAGGAACATGCTTGCATAGGTACCACATCACAATCAACATAATCAGCATATGTAGAGATACTAAAATGCACACGAGCAGTCGTGTTACCTTAACCTTGCATTGTTGTTGAACCATTGGATGTAGTAAGGATGTGGATGTGGTCTTGTGGTGAGAAAGCTTCTCCACCATATCCATGCTAGCCAAGTTGTTGCAGCTCCCTCCATCTATGATGGCCTTGAATAGAGCGTTCCTTCACAACTCCTTTGTATGGAACAAGTTATGCCTCTGATTTTGCTCAGCTTGTGTAACCTGCACACTCAAAACACGTTGAGCAACTAAACATTCATACTGTCGGCATCTTGACAGCCATGTATTGCGTCTCAGGATCAGAATCATCTCCACCGTGTTCTTCATGTGTAATAAGAGCCAAAGTCTCTTCATCATAGTCACTAGCGGACTCATACCCACCATCCTCGGTAGCAATCATCACCGCTGAGATTGGCATTCTCTCATAAAATGTCCTCTTCCCTTACAACGACGACAAATAATATCACTTGTGTGCCTGTTGGCGCCATGGAAGAAGAAGAGCTCTGTGTAGGCCCAGCGGTGTACTCTTGGCGGATAGTGGTGGTTGTGCACCTTTCTTGTATCACGGTTGGAGGTGGCAGCCGGCGGAGGTGCGGTGTAGTAGAGCGTGTGGAAGTAGATGATGCGTGGTGTCCATGATGAAGGTCGACCTGCGAGAAAAGTTAGTCGCGCCAAGGCACATCGATCCTGCACTTCACGTTCAGCTTTACAAGCAAGATGGAATAATCGGTGATATTATTATAATCCTTGTAGTCTAGAATGGTCGAATCTCTCTATTTAATCCACCCGAAAGCGTGCAAGCATAGCTTCATTCTCCTCAACAATACCACATCTAATCAAGCCAGTTTGTAATTCACGATAATATTCTTCTACGAATTTTTCCTTGTCTTAAGCGCTGCAATTTTGAAGTAATTCACGTTGATAATATGGTGGAACCAGCGATCGCATAGCAGTTTTCAAAGCAGCCCAAGTAGCTGGAACAGGATATAATCTACAATGTTCAGACCACCAAACACATGCAAAGCTAGTGAAAGCACAAACAGCAGCGAGAACACGTCTCTCCTCGGGATATTGTAAACATGTAAATCGTTGTTCAGTTTCTAACTCCCAAGTAAGATATATATCAGGAACATATCTACCCTCAAATGGTGGAATATTCAATTTCAGTTTAGGGAGATGGTCATGATCTCGTACTGAAGGGGAGCGAACATTGCCATTATTTGCATGTGGGCGACACGGTGGTTGTGGTGCTGGTGGTTGCGTGGTTCGATGTTGATCAACCTCATCCTCGTAAGCTCTCACATAATCATCCTCCCCACACCGCGGCGGGGAGCCCACGAAGTATCAACAGCACCACCAGCAGCTTGGCGGTGAAGAGGACACGGGAAGCTTCGGCGGAGGGCTGTTTAGCGATGTGGAGGTAGTCCGTGTTGTTGTAGTAGAGGTGCGTTAGGTGCAGCCGGTGGTGGTGGTGGTAGGCCTTGAGCAATTCATTAAACTTGTTATCGAGCTTTGTTTGACGCCTTCTCAATGCCATCTATCTTCTCCATGGCCTCTTCAAATCTATTTAGCACATCGTCCACCTGCCCTCATCATTTGTTGAAACTTATCATGTAGCGCTTTGTTTGTCATGTTCTCCCGGTCGGTCTAAATCGACTTGATCCTGCCATGGTTAGCAGCAATAGAAACACACAAGAATATGATTGACGGACTACTAGGAAGTGGTGGTGGTGGTGTGGTGGGCGATCACAAATCCGTCAAGCAAATCTCAAATTCTTACAGTTCTTACCCGGCGGCGGTGATCGGCAACCGATGTAGTCAAAACTCTCAAAGCTTGGATAGGCGATTACGGGGAGAGTCAAGCATACGATGTAGATGTATGTGGAGCTGGGAAGGCTTATAATATGGTAGCAAAAAAGGTTAGCAATAATCAATTCGAGAGATGCAAAGTTGAATAAGCGCTCAGCAGCAGTCTTGTCTTTGGTCCTAGGCTGAACCGTGCTAGAGGCGAGCCTAGAACACTAACAAAATCACGGCGCTGCTGCGTAAACAAGGGAAAAGCACACTCTGGAATTTTTTTTTTCTCTTTTTTTTTTTTTTTTTTTTTTTTTTTTTTGCTTTTTTTTTTTTTTTTGAAAAAATCACTATAATGGCGAGTGTCTCAAAACTCTTCGAGTCAAAGCCCGACGGGATGGGCACGAAATTTTTTGACCAAATTTTTTTTTTTTTTTGCCGGACCCAAAAGCTGAAGCAGGTCAAAAAACTTTCTATAATGGCGTTGTCTCAATACACTTAGAAACACCTAAAAATAGGATAGCGAAAAAATTTTTTTGACAAGTGCGTTTTGGAAAATTTTGGGCCTAAGCGGAGGTGGTTTCAGACTCTTTTTTTTTTTCGAAACCTACTCGGCAAGGAAACACGAATCGGAAACTAGATGGATCTAAAAACAACCCTAATATGCAAGGAACTTCGGATTGGTGGTGGATATATGGTGGTGGTATATGGCAGCGGTGGTGGTAGCGGTGGTAGTATATGGATATGGATCGGTGGTGGTATATGGACACGGATTGGTGGTGGTATATGGATACGGATTGGGCGGTGGTGGTAGGTGGCGGTGGCGATGATGATGATGGTGCGGTGGCGGCGTGACAACTTATGACCAGAACTTCGAAACTCTAAAGACTAGACTCTAAGACCAGCAACTAGACACGACGATGCAACCGCAAATTCAACAAAGCAAAACCCTAAAAAGATTATGCAAAGGCTCAGATTGGTTGGGATATGATGAACTAACCTAATTTTTTTTGTGGCTTTTTAAATGGACTTTAGGTATGAAGAACAGACTCGATCTAAACTACGAAAAACTGTAAAATCTCACGAGCAACACGGAAATCTGATACCACTTGATAGAGGCAAAGGTGTCCGTCTTTCGATGAGATGTGGTTTTCGCTTTGGAGGAAGTCGACTTTGGCGATCCGACTACTGAGCGTCTTGAGGGCGTCGCGCCTTAGCAATCGCTAAACCAACTCCGAGGGTTATTGACCACGCGAACACGATCAACGACCACGAGGGCATTTTCCTGCGAGCAAGCGAAGAACAAGCAAGAAACTGAGATTGCAATCTGGATATTGCGAATATAAGATGAAAGCTTTATTGATCAAGGTGGGGTTACTGTGGCGCCTTTATGCAGTCGTTGAACACAAGCGAAATGCTGCGAAGTTGCAGCTATGGCGAACTTTTAATCTAAACAAAACCCAAGGTCTAAGCGGTGCCCTAAGGGCTGTATATATGGAGGAAGAGGGAATTTCGTGGCCCTTGGTGGAGGGTCGAAATCAACCCTAACTCTTGTTCCCCACACATCGGACTCTAAAACAGCCTATACTTAAGTATTTCGAAATTACATGGGCTGGCCCAATAATAAGGTGACGCAGCACCTAGAATAGCCTATGGACGAATATTATGAAGTGGCATCTTGTATATTTCGTCCAAGGCCTCATGCACTCATTAGGGTGGCTTCAAAGTCCTGGAATCATCACTTGTAACTCCGTTCTTGTTCCCCTTAGCATGCCAACATCTCCATGCTTGAACTTGCTCAAGGTTCATCTTTCTTGTCCATGGTAGGCCCTTCATTTGTAAGCAAAACAAATGTATCCAATTTAAGCAGCATCATATTCTCATGAACATTGGAATCATTACCAAGAAGCGAAAGTACGATAATTCAATTGGCGTCTTGTGAGCTCTAGTAATTGGTCCGGTATGTATAGCAGCGGGGGGCTGTGGGTGTAACAATGGTATTGATGTCCTCATCAGTGTGCCAAATACTATTGTTTCAGATCATGATACTAAATTTCTTAGCCACTTTTGGAGATGTTTATGGGCTAAGTTGGGGACTAAACTGCTTTTAGTACTACTTGTCACCCCCAAACTGATGGACAAACTGAAGTAGTCAATAGAACATTGTCTACTATGCTTAGGGCTGTTTTGAAGAATAATAAGAAAATGTGGGAGGAATGCTTGCCTCATATTGAATTTGCTTATAATCGTTCATTGCATTCTACTACTAAGATGTGCCCTTTTGAAGTTGTGTATGGTTTCCTACCTCGTGCACCTATTGATTTGTTGCCTCTTCCATCTTCGAAGAAGGTTAATTTTGATGCTAAAGGACGTGCTGAATTGATTTTAAAAATGCATGAGTTAACTAAGGAAAACATTGAGCGTATGAATGCTAAATATAAACTTCTTTGGGGATAAGGGTAGAAAACATGTTGTGTTTGCACCTCGAGATCTTGTTTGGTTACATTTGCTTGATCTTGGAGCATCCCGATCATCCCCATGGACATACAACCGTCTCATCAAGAGCCAAGAGGACCCATGACACGAGCTAGAGCTAGAGCTCTTGAGAAGCGAGGTGACCTCTTTCCTTATTGATATCACATATGATCCACTCGAGACATGGCTACTACCTAAGTCCGATATGCTATGCATGATTAGGTGTCAAGGGAACCTCCAGGGATGCACGTGAAGATGGACAAGCCGCCAAGTCCATGGATGAAGAGGAACCATGAAGCGGGCGAAATCACCTTCCGGCCCGAACATCCGGCCATGACCCCGGACATCCGGCCCTGGAGTTTCTACATCACCCTCGTAAACTGCCCAAGTACCGGGGCGGACATCCGGCGTCCAAGCCGGACATCCGGCCCCAGCCGGATATCCGGCCCCGGCCGGATATCCGGCCCCAACCGGATATCCGGCTCCGGCCAAATCCGGCGCCCTCTCCAGATTCTGCTGAAGCGGTCACCCCGGCCGGACATCCGGGCTGATAGCCCGGACATCCGGCGCCTCGCGAAGGCCCGGACATCCGGCCCGACGCCTGGACGTTCGGCCTCCCCTGCCTGCGCGCAGTGCCTCAGGGCCTTGTCCCTTGTACCCCTTCGCCCCGAGACTATATATACTTGTTCCCTTTCATCTCTCTAGGGTTAGCTTTGGATTAGCTCATATTTTGGTGTGAGCCTTTGCTCATCCACTTGGCTACTTCTCCTCGGAGATCGGGACCTCTCGGAGAAGATCCCCAAGCGGATTCAAGACCCCCTTCTAGGGTGGACCCCATCAAGACCTCCTCTCGGAGAAGAACGGCTACTCGTGTATCCTTACCTTTGTTGTCCTTGAATCTTGTGCCACTCTATGTGATCGACAATCTAGCACTTGTGTGATTGATTTCTTGTCGGTTGAGTGATCTCTCTCTCTCGTTTTCCCCGTGTTTCCCTCTTGTTCTTCCGCGTGTTCTTCGTGATTCACCGTAGGATCCGCTCCAACGTGAAAGATCGTCCACGTAGGGTTCCGCCCTACATCATCTATGGTATCATGAGCCACGTTGATCACGTTATTGGAGCCCCTACCCCTCTTTTTCTAGCTTGATTTTGTTGTTTTTGTCCTAATTCCGAAAATTTCCCCAAAATTTTTTGTGATTTGTTAGTGTGATGAAGTTTTGTTGGATTTGATCCATGGATTTAGTGTGTTGCGGTAGATCTAGCATTCCCCATCTTTTCCACAATTTCCATCCACAAAATCGCCCAAATTTTGATCCGATTTGACCTCGCCTCGCGGTGTTCTTGGAACCGGACATCCGGCCCGAGCAGCCCGGGACATCCAGCAGCCGGACATCCGCCCGATCAGCCGGACATCCGGCGCCCGGACATCCGACTTCTAGCCCGGTTCCGGCCCTGATAGCAACAATCCCATCCACCACCCGTTCACCGCCTAACTTTCGCCAAATTTTGTCCCATGCCCACATACACTTACACTTACCTCGCCATTTCCATATAACACCACCATAGCCTTACCCACTACCAATTCCGACAATGTTACCAACTTTTGCCTTGAGAATTTGAGTTGGGGTTTTCCGTATCCTTTTGTGTTTCGGCTATCTAGGTACGGTCCAACATCAACATCACCACCGCTCATCTTCGACAAGGACGGTAACATCGTCGACACCTTTGTCATTACTTGCAATTGCATTGATAACCATCATAACCCATCTTTTGCGTTGCTTACCCATCGAGACTAGCCATTGAGTATTGCCGGCAACGTGACTTGTGCACACTAGTGATCATACTCCATAGCATACATACCATACCAACGTGGTGCATATCTTAGCATCAACTTGTGTGTCACAAAGTTGTCATCGCATACACAATTGCTATCTTGGTTAGTGAAGTTTTGCATGAGAAAAGAGCTCAAAGAAAAAGAGCCAATCAAGCTTTTAAGCAAAGAAAGAAAGATAAGCAAAGAGCTTATGAGCAAGAACCATAGCATCATAAAACATTAAGATTGTCATACTTGATCATCTTGGATCAACACATCGAAACACCATACATATAGCATACTTGGGATAGAAGTCGTTGCATTCTTGCTTAGTAGGTTGTGCACAAGTTAAGTATCCGCCTATTGTGCAATAGTGCTAAGCGTCTCTCTAGTGTTGTGCAACAAGAGCATCTTGGTGAATTCCACATTTTGGCTCATCCTTGGTTGCATAACCCCATATTATCTATTTGCGTGTGTTTTCCGTGTAACATATCTTGCTATTGGTCTACTTGTTGCATTTGCAAATTTGTGAATCATTTCCAACTTTATTTAGTATCACTTACAATTGCATCAAATTTTGTGCCACCATCCTAACCGAGCTCCACCATAAGCTTTTATTTGTGTAGGTGTGAGAACCGACAAGAATCGGTACCAATAGTGCTATTTCATTGTCCGCATTTGAGTGAACTTGATTCATTTTCAACATCGGTCAAAGGTACATTGGTATAAGTTCTTTTCCATTCTACCACTCACATCTTGCTTGGAATGATGGATAGGCCAAGTTCTTCTACCAACCCACTCTTCATCGAGCAAGGCGACGACATATCTTCATCGTCACCAAGAGCCACCTCTTGATTGCTGTGACGTTGCACCAAGAACAACAAGCAATGGCGACCGCATCGACAACCTCGCCACCGACTTGCGACTCTCCGAGCAGCGTACAAGAGACTACTTCCGACAACAAGTTCGAGGCTCACAAGCAAGAGAATGATGCAAGAATGGGCGAGATCCGCGCGTTGATGAAAGCCGGCATCATTCCACTTCTTCATCATCAAGGCGGAGCCGCTCGAGTCGACACTCCGACGACACCTTCTCGACTCAAGTACACCTACTTGAACACTCTTCGTCGTGCAGCTCGTCAAGACCGTCATGCATCTCGCAACCCGCTACATGACAAGCATTCACAAGAGCAAGTTGATGATCAAGTTCCTCGTCCTCAATCAAACCATGAGGCTTTTGCTCAAGCTCAAAACGACAACGTCTTAAATGCGCCAACAAGAGGAAGAACGAGCACGTCTTCACCAAGGCGAACAAGGCGCCAAGGCTCAACGTCTTCAACAACAACAACGTGAAGCGCAAGCTCTTGAGCGCAGCGTGCCCTTCAAGAATCAAGTAGAACAATAAGCCAATCGCAATCGCGAACAGCGCAATCAAGAGGAAGCCCTTGAGAAGAAATCCAAGAGAGGAACTACCAACCTCATGTACAACGTCAAGTTCCTCAAGCTCCTCCACAAGCTCGTCAAGCTCCACCTCAACCTCAAGTTCAACAAGAGCAAGTTGATCATGGTCTTCCTCCGTCAAGAGCAACATGAAGGCGAGTACATTCCACGTCAAGGGCGTCATCATCAACATCGCCAACAACACAATGAAGAGCAGCGCTCTGACAAGCTAAAATTCACCATGCCCAAGTTCAATGGAAGCAATGACCCGAAGACTACCTCTCATGGGCATTGAAGGTTGACAAAATCTTCGCTTGCACAACTACGATGAAGCGAAGAAAATCGCTATGGCATCACTTGAGTTCCAAGATTATGTTCTCATATGGTGGGAACAAATCATTGGCGACGACAAGCAAGAGGTGAACCTCCAATCACCACTTGGGCTCAAATGAAGGATGTCATGCGAGCACGTTTTGTGCCAACCTACTACAACCGCGACCTCTTCAAGAAACTCCAACTACTCAAGCAAGGAACAAAGAGTGTTGAAGAATACTACAAGGAAATGGAGATAGCCATGATTGAGCCAATGTCAAGGAAGATGATGAGCAAACTATGGCACGTTTCTTGAATGGACTCAATCATCCCATCAAGAAGATCGCCGACTTCCAACCATACTCATCCCTCATTGAGCTCGTGCATCAAGCTACAAAGGCGGGCATGAAGTGCAAGATGACTTCAAATGCATGAAGTACTCATCCAAGACCTCTGCTTCTCCAACAACCAAGCTTCAACGACTCCTCCAACATCTACATCAACCAAGCTTTCTTCAAACAACGAGCGACAAGTCAAGTTACAAGAAGACATCGACAAGTTCAAGTCGTCCTCCTCCTACTACAAGCAACCTCAAGCCGCGTGCTTCATCCTCTACTCCGACCGATGAGACCATCAAGACAAGCTCCTTCAAATGTTTCACTTGCGGCGGCCGAGGCCACAAGTCATCCGAATGCACCAACAAGCGCACCATGATCCTCAGCAGCGATGGCACATATGACTCCATGAGTGAAGAGGAGATGGAAGCTCTTGAGCAAGTGGCCATGCACCGGCAAGTGAACGAAGACGAAGATGATCAAGTGTTTTGTGATGAGGATTCAAGCCCCGCTCTCGTTGTCTCCAAGGTCTTGACTCTTCAACATCAACAAGAAGAAGACCAACGATGCCACATCTTCCACACAAAAGCCGGCATCAATGGACGGTCCATCAAGGTCATCATCGTTGGAGGTAGTTGCCACAACTTGGCAAGTGAAGAACTATGCTCCAAGCTACAATTGGTCTAGAGGAAGCACCGCACCCTACAAGGTTCAATGGCTAAGTGACTCGGCACTATCTGAGTCGAGCATCGGTCCAAGTCTCCTTCAAAATAGGTGCTTATGAAGACACGTTGGAATGTGATGTGGTCCCAATGACCGTTTGCCACCTACTTCTAGGGCGACCATGGCAATTCGACCGTGGTGTCATCCACAATGGGCGCACCAATCACTATAGCTTCAAGATGAAGGGAAAGAATATGTGCTCGACCTATGTCTCCTAGTCATGTGATAGCCGACAAAAAAGCCACCAATCATAGAGACAAGAGTGAAAGTGACCCACCCAAAAGTGAGTGAGAGCCACAAGCCAAATTTGGCGACTCTTAGCCTAGAGAAAAAACCTCATTCTATTTGCCACCAAAAGTGAGATGAGAGAAGTGTGTGAGAACCCATCTACTGTGATGCACTTTGTCCTTGTGTGCAAGGATGGAGAACCAAAACTAACACCATTCACGAGCTACCTTTGGTGTTTCAATCTCTTTTGCAGGAATTCCAAGATGTTTTCCCGATGAGCTACCTCGGGTCTACCTCCTCTTGAGGCATTGAGCATCGAATCGACCTCATCCCGGGCGCCTCTACCAAACAAAGCCCCATACCGAGTCAATCCGGAAGAAACCAAGGAGATTCAGCGGCAAGTACAACAACTAATCGACAACGGTCATGTGCGTGAAAGCTTAAGCCCTTGTGCCGTTCCGTTATTCTTGTGCCTAAGCCCGATGGAAGTTTCCGCTTGTGTTCGATTGTAGACCTATCAATGCTATTACCGTTCAATATAGGCATCCCATTCCTCGCTTAGATGATATGCTTGATGAACTTAGTGGAGCCAACTTTTCTCAAAATTGATCTTAAAAGTGGCTATTATCAAATCCGCATACAAGAGGGTGATGAATGGAAAACTGCTTTCAAAACCAAATTTGGTTTATATGAATGGTTAGTGATGCCTATGGATCTTCGGAAGCTCCGGTACTTTTGTCGTCTTATGCATCATGTGCTTCGTCCTTATATTGGAGTCTTTGTTGTGGTTTACTTTGATGATATTCTTGTGTTTAGCAAAACCATGGAAGAGCACATCAATCATGTAAAATCTGTGTTGCAAACTCTTACAAGGAAAGCCTTTATGCAAACTTGAAAAAATGCACTTTTGGAGTTGACAAAGTGGTTTTCTTGGGTTTTGTTGTTTCCTCAAAGGGTGTCCATGTTGATGAATCTAAAATTGAAGCAATCAAAACTTGGCCCCAACCCACCAATTTGCAACAAGTGCGAAGTTTTCTTGGTCTTGCGGGTTTCTATAGTCGCTTTGTGAAAGATTTTAGCACAATTGCCGCTCCTTTGCATGCTTTGAGCAAGAAGAATACTCCCTTTGTTTGGGGAACTTTGCAATCAACCGCTTTTGATCAGCTCAAGTCTTTGCTTACTCATGCTCCGATTCTTGCTTTGCCCAATTTTGACAAAACTTTTGAGGTTCATTGTGATGCAAGTGGTACGAAATTGGCGGAGTTTTGATGCAAGAAAAAGCGAGCCATTGCATATTTTAGTGAAAAACTCTCCGTGCTCAACAATTACCCCATCTATGACAAAGAATTGTATGCTTTAGTGCGTGTGCTACATGTTTGGGAACATTACCTTAGACCTCATGAGTTTGTCATCCACCCCGATCATGAAACGCTTAAGTACCTCAAAGGTCAAACTAAATTGAACAAGCGTCATGCAAAATGGAGTGAATTCATTGAATCTTTTCCTTATGTGATAAAGTACATTAAGGGTAAAGAAAATGTAGTTCCGACGCGCTTTCACGCATATCCATGCTTGTCACTCAACTTGAATTGAATGTTATTGGTTTTGAGCATATAAAAGACTTGTATGAGCATGATCCATCTTTTGCTTCTCCTTATGCTAAGTGTTTGACGCATACGTCTTGGGAACAATATTACATCAAGGATGGTTACCTTATGAGAGCTAACAAACTTTGCATTCCCGAGTCTTCTCTTCGTTTGCTCCTTTTGCAAGAGGCTCATGGAGGCGGACTCATGGGACACTTTGGACGCGACAAGACATTGGCCACGCTCTCCACCAACTACTTTTGGCCCAAGATGTTACATGGCGTCTCACGCTTCACCAACCGATGCTATACATGCATAAAAGCTAAGTCAAAAGCTCAATCTCATGGCCTTTACATGCCTCTCCTATTCCATATCAACCATGGGAAGACATTAGTATGGATTTTGTACTTGGCTTGCCTAGGACTCAAAATGGCAAGGATTCTGTCTTTGTTGTTGTGGATAGATTTTCTAAGATGGCACATTTCATACCTTGCAACAAGATGAGCGATGCTTCACATGTTGCCAATCTCTTACAGAAATCTTGCGACTCCATGGCGTACCAAAGACAATCGTCTCCGATCGTGGCGTCAAGTTCTTGAGTTACTTTTGGAAGACCCTATCGCCAAGCTCGGAATCAAGCTCTTGTTCTCCTCGGCATACCATCCTCAAACCGGCGGCCAAGCGGAGGTGACGAACCGCACACTATCCACTCTGCTTGTGTCTTGATCAAGAAGAACATCAAGGAATGGGAAGCATGTCTACCCATCGCCGATCGCCTACAACCGTGCAAGACATTCAACTACCGGCAAGTCCCCTTGAGGTTGTCTACGGTTTCAACCCGTTGTCCCCATTGGACATTCTACCACTTCCTCTCCAAAAGCGCACCAACATGGATGCAAGTGAGCGAGCAAGCTACATCAAGAGGATGCCGCGAAGATACAAGGCACACCATTGGCGCTGATAGGCGAGGTGTCCGATCTTTCGATGAGATGATAACTCTCGATTTGATGGAGTCGACTTTGGCGATCCGACTACAAGCGTGCCTGACGTTGCGCCTTAGCAATCGCTAAACCAATCTCCTTAGAGTTCTTGGCGATGCGGGAAGCACGATCGGCTGACCACGAAGGTCTATTCCTGCAAGCAATCGAAGAGCGAGCAAGAATATGATAAAGCAATCTGAATATTACGAATATATATATGAAGTATTGATAATGGTGGGGATCCGTAAGCGGTCTTGGTGCAGTCGTTGGACACAAGCGAAGTACGCGAAGTTGCAATGGCTAACTTTTAACTAAACAAATCCCGAGGAAAAAGCTACTAGATGGATCTACTTATATAGGAGCAAGGGGTGGCGGCCAAGGAGGTGGGAGGACGTCCCAAGGCAGCCTAAAACTAACCCTAGGTCGTACAAGGCCAATGGGCCCAAGCGGAGGTGACGTAACACCTTTGGACTTGTAGTTTGACTCGGATTCTGCTGCAGCATCAGATTGTTTCGTCCATAACTCCACGCTCCGGACGGATTTTAAGTTGATTCCAATTGGGTTGGAAAATGCACGAAATCTATTTTCCAACAAAAAAAGAATCAACCAATTTGGAGTCCGTATGAAAAAGTTATTGACGTTTTGAGTCAGGTATATGCATGCGGTCCGAATCTGAGTCGAACGTGAGAGACTTGGACTCTATCTTCTCTTGGGCCAAAAGTGACGTGAGAGAACTTTTTGAACAGCAGAGTAAACATCTCTTTCTCCCTTATATTCATATGTGGATTGTACAAATGTCCCATACACCTGCAATTAGACATGGCACAAAAGTTTGTGAAGTATTTATGTCTGGATGACATAAATAAATTATTACATAGTTTGCATTAGAAATCACCTCACAAATATACATGATGCGGAGCATCCTATGGACATCACCATGTCAAGAGTCCGTTCGGCGAGTGACACGTCGACATCTACTTCACATACACAAAGGTGAATCATCTCCTTTACGTGCTCACTTGACCCCTTCGAGGATGGTATACTACTTGACACTCCACTCGTGTGCTGCATAGGTATTGCCGAACACTAAGGGCGGCGAGGAGGAGTCTGGCGCCAAGAACAACTACACCATCCATGAGAAGCACGGAAGTGAAGGCGGAAGAAGACCGGAACGGCGGTACTACCGCCCCGTCAGTACTACCGCTAACCAGTGATACTACCGCCCCCACTGCCGCTTCGCCACTACCGCTCAACCCGACAAGTACTAGTGTTACGCCACGATCCGGGCCAGTACTACCGCTCAGCCCAAGCGGCACTACCGCAGCGGTACTACTGCCCTTGCCCGTACTACCGCCCTTGCAGCCTTGAGTCGGGCGAGGCCCATGTACCCCTCCTCACTTACCCCTTCGTGGACATATGCTATATAAACTCCCCACCTCCTCCTAGCTAGGGTTAGCTTAGGTTTAGCTCATGTTTGTGTGAGAGCCTTTGCTCATCCACTTGGCTACTTCTCCTCGGGCTCGGGACCTCTTGGAGAAAGATCCCCAAGATTCAAGACCCCTTCTAGGGTGGACCCCATCAAGACCTCCTCTCGGAGAAGAACGGCTACCGTTTGTATCGTCCTTTGTTGACCTTGAATCATGTATCTCCCTTTGTGTTCATCGATCTAGCCCCTGTGTGATTGATCTCTTGTCGGTTGAGTGAATTCTCTCTCGTTTTCCCGTGTTTTCCCTCTTGTTCTTCGCGTGTTCTTCGTGATTCACCGTAGGATCCGCTCCAACGTGAAAGATGCGCCCACGTGGGGTTCCGCCCTACATCATCTATAATATCGAGCTTAGGTTGATCACGTTTTGGAGCCCTACCCTCTTTTTCTAGCTTGATTTTGTTGATTTGAGTCCTAAATCCGAAAATCCCCACCAAAAATAGCCCCAAATTTTTTGTGATTTGTTAGTTTTGATGATGTTTTGTTGATTTTGATCCAGTGGATTTGCTTGGTTTCAAGTGGATCTAGCATTCCCCAAGTTTCCCCACTTTCCATCCATGAAATCTCTCAATTTTGACCCGAAATCATCCATTTCCGCCCCAAAATCGCGCCCTATCGGTTTGAAAAATCCCGACCATGGTACTACTACCGCCCTTCAAGCGGTACTACGCTTAGCACCTCAAGCGGTACTACCGCCCTTCAATGCCTTTCTACCGCCCTCGAGCCAGATTTTGCGAAAAAACCCGACCACGCGGTACTACCGCCCATTCAAGCGGTACTACCACTTCTGACGGTACTACCGCCCTCCCGGCGGTACTACCGCCTAGCCATTCAGCCTTCGACTTTCACCGTTTGGCCATAACTAATTCATCCGAGTCCGATTTTGGCGTTCTTTAGCTCGTTTTGAAGCTATTGATATCCCCTTCAATAAAATACTACCATCACCATTTGACTCCATCAAATTTTGTGAACTTTGGCATCTTTGCCTAGGGCTTCCATACATCGTCGCATAACCACCACCGACTTCCATAACCTAACCAATTTTGTTCCCCATAGCATTAGTGGTTGCTTGAGTAGTGATTCGAGTCTCCTAAGGTGTTTGGCTACTTAGGGACGATTGCCTCTTCATCAACCACCACCACCACTTCCACATAACCTTGCCCACCATACACTTGACAACCCAACAGCAATTGTTGATTGAGCTTTTTTGAGTTGTGGCTTGTGTCTCCTAAGGTGTTTGACTGCTTAGGGCGGCAACTTCAACTCCGACACGTGTATATAGCCCATCATTCCACTTCCGCATTGCCAAGTGCAAACCACCACCGCTTTCCGCTACCACCACTTTGACAATTGAAGTTTGAGATTTTGAGTTCGCGGTTTTCCGTTTCCTAAGGTGTTTGGCTACTTAGGGACGAGTCTCCATCATCTTGGTATCTACATCAAGAACACCGCCACTCATCATCGCATGAGGGCGGTAACCTCGGCGACACCATTGTATATTCCCTTGCCATTGCATTGTTAACCCCTAGCCTTACTTTTGCGTTACTTGCCTATCGAGACTAGCCATTTGAGTATTGCTTTAGCAGCGTTACTTGTGCACATTAGTGATCATACTCCATAGCATACATACCATATCATTGTGGTGCATATATTGGTATCATATCTTGTGTCACAAGTTTGTTCCCGCATACACACAATTGCTATCTTGGTTTGTGCATTGTGCAAAGTGGCCATAGAAAAAAAAAGAGAATAAGCTTTTAAGCAAAGAAAGAAAGAGAGCAAAAAGCTTGTAAGCAACTGCCATAGCATCAAACAACATTGCATATAAGATTGTCATATCCGATCATCTTGGATCATCTTGAGAGAAACACAGAACTATACATACATAGCATACTTGGGATAGAAGTTTATCCATTTGCATCTTATAGGTTGTGCACAAGTGTCGTATCCGCCTATTGAGCAATCGTGCTAGCGTCTCTCTTGAGTTGTGCAACACGGCGTTTTAGTGGATTCCACATTTGTGCTCATTCCTTGGTTGCACGACCCCATTTATCTATCCGTGTGTGTGTTTAGTGTGCCATTCTTTGCTAGTGGTCCATTTGTTTCACTTGCAAATTTGTGAATCTCTTTCAACATTATTGACTCTTGCTAACATTTTGCATTAAATTTTTGTGCCACTATCCTCACGAGCTCCTCCATAAGCTTTACTTGTGTAGGTGTGAGAACAGACAAGATTGGTACCAATAGTGCTATTTCATTGTCCGCATTTGAGTGAACTTGATTCATTGTCAACATCGGTCAAGGTACATTGGTATAAGTTGTTCTCTTTCTCCCACTCATATTTGCTCGAGTCTTGTGATGGATAGGCAAG
Organism: Aegilops longissima; assembly: GCA_021605205.1. Classification (NCBI taxonomy): domain Eukaryota; kingdom Viridiplantae; phylum Streptophyta; class Magnoliopsida; order Poales; family Poaceae; genus Aegilops; species Aegilops longissima. The sequence goes on along the minus strand of CM038677.1, from coordinate 364,109,005 downwards.
GCATTTCATCTCCGGTCTTCGACAACAACGGCGGCGTGAACAACTACATCACCAAAGCGTCTCTCTTGATCTACAACGACAAGTGCAAAGCACACAATCAAGATTGCGAGCGCGCCGAGAACATCTCCATCGACATTCATCACTCCGAAGCAAGGAGAAGGGACTACTTCGATGAAGCTTGCCGCACATAAAGAGGAGCAAGATGCAAGGATGGAGGAGATTGAACCTTGATCAAGTCTTCTTCCCTTCGTCATCTTCAAAGGCGGCGACGTTCAAGCCACAAGTCTTGGGCGCCCAAGCGATGCAAATCGTCCTCGTCCACATCTACATGGCGACCACCATCACATTCGTGATCAACATCGTCATGAAGGGCAAGTCACCTCAAGCATCATGTGCCGCGACGACGACGAAGCGACATCTACTACGAGCTCAAGCACGACAACGACATCATCATCATGAAGATGCTCCTGGCGCAAATGCACGAGTCCCAACAAGCCCTACTTCATGCCAAGTCGAGCTTCATAAGCACAAGAGAAGACCGCGAGGCGACCAGCCACCAAGGCGGCGCTACGGCTACATCAACCACTTGGCATCTTAGCCAAGTGTTCTCAAGGCATCTTCGCCTTTGGACGTCGGCATCTTCGCCTACTTCCCGTGTGCGCCTACATCGACTTCATCAAGTCCAAGGCGACCACCTCGGCGAGGCGACACTTCCATCTTGAAGCCCCTCAAGGAAGATGGCCGAGCAAGGAAACTCCCTTCGGTCATGGAGGCGAGCTATGAGGTGCCACATCATATGGGCCTCCAACACCAAGGCGGTGACAAGGCAGTCGAGCAAGGCCATCCCTTTGACCACAGCGGCGCGAACCTCTTCAACAACATGAAGGCAGCGCCCACATTGGACTCATACTCCGAGTCAAGCTCTGCGACGCGCATGGAGACATTGCACCTACATCTTTCCGGCACCCACATGTCGAGATGCCCCAATTGCCATATGAGGAGAGCCACCACCACATGAGTGACATGGTGACTCCACCCTATATGACATTGAGTGCATTTCCTATGAGAGAATGAGTGTGACCACCACTAGTCCCACACATGAGAGCATGCCACACATCCTATGTGAGGTTGGCGCCATTTGGTGACTCCACCCACCATCTGAGTGAGAGCATCCTTGAGGGAGTAAGTGAGCCACAACACTTAGTGAGTGAGGTAGTTGACCACGGCACATGAGGCCCCTATGATTTCTAACGACTTAACCTCTACTCCTAGTGTGTTTTCTTCTTTGGTGCTAGGTCTCCTACATGGCGACATGCCTATCCTTGATGAGTCTATTCCTCCATTGGAGCAGCGATGGCCATGATGGACGATGATACACCCCACATGGTTCCATCAAGATGAAGATGACAGCGAATGGATCGTTGACACCTCACCTACAACACATGAGCGATGCTCCAAAGGTAACATAGGTGATGGTACTTCTCTTGTCCCACTAGTGGACAATCTTGACATTGATTGCTCCCATGATGTCGACCCACCTATTACCATGCTTCATGCTAGTGAAACTTCTTCATGCCTTGACTTACCTATTTATGATGAATATGATGATGAGCATGTTGAGTTGCCTAGTTGTGATGCCATGCTCCATAGGATATCATGTGAAAATTGATTGGTCACTTCATGTTTGACAATCCATTGAACTTGTCATATGCTATGAGTGAGATCTCCCATATTGCCTCATTTCAATCTCAACATAGTAACTATGCATGCCCCATTAAAATAAATCCCATTTGCACTTATGGCATAGATGACGAGATGATGGTCATTGGATTTTGCTTCTCTTGTGATGATATTGCCATGCTTCCTTTACATGATTTATGCAATTCATCTACTATTCCATGCCATGATCACATTGTTCCAAATATGCATTGTTTTGGATGTTGTCAATATTCTCCATGTGATGTATCCATTAATGCTCATGAGGAGACCCCCATAGTTTCCTCATACACATTAGGAGATTTTAATTCATCCCATACTTTGCATGATTCACATAATTGCTTGCACCTTATGCATTCCATGAATAACAATGCTCTACATATTTCTCATGATGCATTACACAATTTGAGTCTCCATTATGCTATACATAACATCAAACCTATCATGATGGATGACATGTTTCTATATCACGCATCTCATTTATTTGAGCATTGGATATTTTGTGCTAACCGACACATGCATGTGCGCATCATGATGGATGATGTGTATATGTACCATGCACACACAATTTTCCTTTGTCTTTGTTTTGTGTAGGTACTCATGCATACTAAATCAACTTCTCAATCCCAAGAGTTGTGGCTTGAGCTCTTGAGAAACAGCGATGACTTGGGATCACGTGGACTTTCATTCCCACCATTCCTTTTGCATAGGACTACAGCATCTCTTCTACTTGGCTCTCCACGGTTTGGGCTATTTACCACTTGTTACCTTATGCCCATTCTATCGTGTTCACTTTGCATGTTATGCTTGCTTCTATGCCTTTGCCATGCAATTGTGACCCTTGCTTGCATATACCCATGATTCACCATTCGTTACTCCTATGTGTATTTGCATGCTTGGTGGAGATCCTTGTTGCTTTTGCCATGTTTATCATGTGCCCCATGCTATTGATGCTATTTTGCTCATATCTTGCCTTCATGCTTGTGACATGTCATGTGAAGTATTCATGCACACTATTTGCACCCATGACATGATTGCCTTGATTCCTTCTAGTCGTTGCATCTTTGCACTACTAGCTTGCTTCACTTGATTGATATGATTGCTTGCTATGTTGCATCACCCATGTTCCACTATTACTTGCTTTCTTGGGTTGATGACATATATGCTCATGCCTCTCACATGATATATCTTGATCATGGTCTCTTGTGTCCATTAGTTGCCTCTCTCATATCCACTTGTATTGAGTGCAACCATACTATGTTATTGATCTTGGAGACTTTGACATATTACTTGTGATGCATGCTTGTTTGATTGCGCCTATTGCATTTGGTTGTTCTTGCATCATATGCCTCCATACTATAAAGCGCTCCTTGTACTTTCTTATGATGAGCATGATGCATACACTTGTTCTGGTATCTTACCACACGAATGATAGGTTTTGCACTTCCGCTAACCTCATTTGTTTTTCAGTGTTTGTCATGTTCTTTCATTTTGAAGGATTCACAAAGGCGGTCTTGATTATCGACATATTGGATATGTGAAGACATACATGATGTCGACTCCAACATCTTTGGGAACTTTTTGAGGTGAACTCCTTCCTTTGAGCCATCCTCAAGTTTGCATATTGGATGGGCCATACTTTCATTGTTGTTTCCTTCTTCTTGTCTACATGATACATATATTGGATGGAGGACCGACATTGGAGATGGACTCTATGGACCTTCACATTGAGGTACCTTGAACTCCACTCATGCCTCGACATGAGCATTGCGACACCTTGGACTACTTGGATTGCGCCATGTCTTCCCGCCGTCCAACTACAAGTTAAATCTCGACAACCGTTTCCATGGTGATGAGGATCATGATCAGGGCGGATCTTTCCCAAGGGAGGGAGATGATGCGGGCATCCTATGGACATCACCATGTCAAAGAGTCCGTTCGGCGAGTGACACGTCGACATCTACTTCACATACACAAGGTGAATCATCTCCTTTACGTGCTCACTTGACCCCTTGAGGATGGTATACTACTTGACACTCCACTCGTGTTACTGCATAGGTATTGTCGGAACACTAAGGACGGCGAGGAGGTCTGGCGCCAGAACAACTACACCATCCATGAGGAAGCACAGAAGTGAAGGCGGAAGAAGCCGGGGCGGCGGTACTACCGCCCCGTGGCGGTACTACTGCTAACCAGTGATACTACCGCCCCCGCTTGCGCTTCGCCACTACCGCTCAACCCGACAAGTACTAGTGTTACACGATCCGGGCCCGTACTACCGCTCAATGGCCCAAAGCGGCACTACAGCAAGCGGTACTCACATGCCGCCCTTGCCGATACTACCGCCACCTTTGTTGCAGTGGGCGGGCGAGGCCCATGTATCCCCTCCTCACTTACCCTTCAGTGGACATATGCTATATAAGCTCCCCACCTCCTCCTAGCTAGGGTTAGCTTAGGTTTAGCTCATGTTTGTGTGAGCCTTTGCTCATCCACTTGGCTACTTCTCCTCGGGCTCGAGGACCTCTTGGAGAAAGATCCAGCGGTTCAAGACCCCCTTCTAGGGTGGACCCCATCAAGACCTCCTCTCGGAGAAGAGCGGCTACCGTTTGTATCGTCCTTTGTTGACCTTGAATCATGTATCTCCCTTTGTGTTCATCGATCTAGCCCTTGTGTGATTGATCTCTTGTCGGTTGAGTGAATTCTCTCGTTTTCCCGTGTTTTCCCTCTTGTTCTTCCGCGTGTTCTTCGTGATTCACCGTAGGATCCGCTCCAACGTGAAAGATCGCCCGTGAGAGGTTCCGCCTACATCAATACATGTATGCAATATTTTGGTGCGTATCCAAGGTAATCATGTCCTCATCAAGCGCCAAGTACAATTTCAAGCAAACAAGCTCCAGCGCCAACAAGCAACCCATCGTCTTCAACATTGGTGATCTAGTGTGGCTACACCTTCATGAGACCGCTTCCCCAAAGAACACAAGTCAAGCTTCTCCCTCGAGCGATGGACCTTTCAAGGTGCTATGCGCTTCTAGCGACAGCGCCTACAAGATCGACCTACCTCGAGACAAATACA
>CM038677.1:363872975-364104116 GCA_021605205.1 Aegilops longissima | reverse complement strand
TGGATATGGTGGAGAAGCTTTCTCTCACCACAAGACCACATCCACATCCTTACTACATCCAATGGTTCAACAACAGCGGCAAGGTTAAGGTAACACGTCTGTTCGTGTGCATTTTAGTATCTCTACATATGCTGATTATGTTGATTGTGATGTGGTACCTATGCAAGCATGTTCCTTATTACTTGGTAGACCATGGCAATTTGATAAAAATTCTGTACACCATGGTAGAAACAATCAGTATACTCTTGTTCACAAGGATAAAAATATTACTTTGCTTCCTATGACTCCTGATTCCATTTTGAAAGATGATATTAATAGAGCTAATAAAGCAAAACAGGAGAAAATAAGAGTGAAAATCAGATTGTGGCAAAAGAATTTGAGCAACAAATGAAGCCTAATAATAAACCATCTAATGTTGCTTCTGAAATTAAACTGAAAAGTGCATGTTTATTTGCCACCAAATCTGATATTGATGAGCTAGATTCTAGCAAATCTGTTTGCTATGCTTTTGTGTGCAAAGAGGCATTATTTTCATTCGAGGACGTGCCTTCCTCTTTGCCCCTCGCTGTCACTCACATTTTGCAGGAGTTCACGACGTCTTCCCACAAGACGTGCCACCGGATTACCACCTATTCGAGGATTGAGCATCAAATTGACTTAATTCCGGTGCATCGCTACCCAACCGCGCACCATACCGCACCAATCCGGAGGAGACGAAGGAGATTATCGTCAATCATGTGAGCTGCTCGACAAAGGTTATATACGCCGAATCTCTTAGTCCTTGTGCTGTTCCTATTATACTAGTGCCTAAAAAGGATGGTACGTCGCGTATGTGTGTTGATTGTAGAGGCATTAATAATATTACTATTCGTTATCGTCATCCTATTCCTAGGCTAGATGATATGCTTGATGAATTGAGTGGCTCTACAATATTCTCCAAAGTTGATTTACGTAGTGGATACCATCAAATTCGTATGAAATTGGGAGATGAATGGAAAACAGCATTTAAAACTAAGTTTGGATTATATGAGTGGTTAGTCATGCCTTTTGGGTTAACTAATGCACCTAGTACTTTCATGAGATTAATGAACGAAGTTTTACGTGCTTTCATTGGACGATTTGTGGTAGTTTACTTTGATGATATACTGATTTATAGCAAATCTTTGGAAGAACATTTGGAACATTTACGTGCTGTTTTTAATGCTCTACGTGATGCACGCTTGTTTGGTAACCTTGGGAAGTGCACCTTTTGCACCGACCGAGTATCTTTTCTTGGCTATGTTGTTACTCCACAGGAATTGAAGTTGATAAAGCCAAGATTGAAGCTATTGAGAGTTGGCCGCAGCCCAAAACGGTCACACAAGTGAGGAGTTTTCTTGGACTCGCTGGTTTCTATAGGCGTTTTGTGAGAGACTTTAGCACCATTGCTGCACCTCTCAATGAGCTTACAAAGAAGGATGTGCCTTTTGTTTGGGGTACCGCATGGAAGAAGCCTTCACGGTATTGAAAGATAAGTTGACACATGCTCCTTTACTCCAACTTCCCGACTTTAATAAGACTTTTGAGCTTGAATGTGATGCTAGTGGAATTGGATTAGAGGTGTGTTATTACAAGATGGCAAACCTGTTGCATACTTTTCGAAAAATTGAGTGGGCCTAGTCTGAACTATTCTACTTATGACAAAGAATTATATGCTCTTGTTCGGACTTTAGAGACATGGCAACATTATTTTTGGCCCAAAGAATTTGTTATACATTCTGATCATGAATCTTTGAAACATATTAAAAGTCAAGCTAAACTGAATCGTAGACATGCTAAATGGGTTGAATTCATTGAGACTTTCCCTTATGTCATTAAACACAAGAAGGGTAAAGAAAATGTTATTCTTGATGCTTTGTCTCGTCGCTATACTATGCTTTCACAACTTGACTTCAAAATATTTGGTTTGGAGACCATCAAAGATCAATATGTGCATGATGCTGATTTTAAAGATGTAATGCAGAATTGTAAAGAAGGAAGAACATGGAACAAGTTCGTTATTAATGATGGTTTTGTGTTCCGTGCTAACAAGCTATGCATTCCTGCTAGCTCGTTAGTCTTTTGTTGTTGCAGGAGGCGCATGGAGGAGGACTAATGGGACACTTTGGCGCCAAGAAGACGGAGGATATACTTGCTACACATTTCTTTTGGCCAAAGATGAGACGGGATGTTGAGCGTTTTGTTGCTCGCTGCACTACATGTCAAAAAGCTAAGTCACGACTCAATCCTCATGGTTTATATATGCCTTTGCCTGTGCCTAGTGTTCCTTGGGAGGATATATCTATGGACTTTGTTCTAGGTTTACCTCGAACAAAGAAGGGGAGGGATAGCATATTTGTTGTCGTGGATAGATTCTCGAAAATGGCACACTTTATACCATGTCATAAAAGCGATGATGTTGTTAATGTTGCTGATTTGTTCTTTCGTGAAATTATTCGCTTGCATGGTGTGCCAAATACTATTGTTTCAGATCGTGATACTAAATTTCTTAGCCACTTTTGGAGATGTTTATGGGCTAAGTTGGGGACTAAACTGCTTTTAGTACTACTTGTCACCCCAAACTGATGGACAAACTGAAGTAGTCAATAGAACATTGTCTACTATGCTTAGGGCTGTTTTGAAGAATAATAAGAAAATGTGGGAAGAATGCTTGCCTCATATTGAATTTGCTTATAATCGTTCATTGCATTCTACAACTAAGATGTGCCCTTTTGAAATTGTGTATGGCTTCCTACCTCGTGCACCTATTGATTTGTTGCCTCTTCCATCTTCGGAGAAGGTTAATTTTGATGCTAAAGAACGTGCTGAATTGATTTTAAAATGCATGAGATAACTAAGGAAAACATTGAGCGTATGAATGCTAAATATAAACTTTTTGGAGATAAGGGTAGAAAACATGTTGTCTTTGCACTGGAGATCTTGTTTGGTTACATTTGCGTAAGGATAGGTTTCCTAATTTGCATAAATCAAAGCTAATGCCACGTGCTGATGGTCCATTTAAGGTGTTAGAGAAAATAAATGATAATGCATATAAACTTGAGCTGCTGCAGATTTTGGGGTTAGTCCCACTTTTAACATTGCAGATTTGAAGCCTTATTTGGGTGAGGAATATGAGCTTCCGTCGAGGACGACTTCATTTCAAGAAGGGAGGATGATGAGGACATCAATACCATTGTTACACCCACAGCCCCTACTGCTACATATCTTGGACCAATTACTAGAGCTCGCAAGACGCCAATTAAATTATCGGTACTTTCGTTTCTTGGTAATGATTCTAATGTTCATGAGAATATGATGCTGCCTAAATTGGATACATTTGTTTTGCTTACAAATGAAGGCCCTAGCTTGGAGAAGGATGGACATTGGAGCAAGAACAAGCATGGAGATAATGCCATGCTAAGGGGAACAAGAACGGAGTTACAAGTGATGATTTCAGGACTTTGAAGCCACCATAATGGATGCATGAAGCCTTGGACGAAATATACAAGATGCTACTTCATAAATGTCGTCCCGAGGCTATTCTAGGTGCTGCGTCACCTTATTAGTGGGCCAGGCCCATGTAATTTCGAAATACTTAAGTATAGGCTGTTTTAGAGTCCGTATGTGTGGGGAAACAAGAGTTAGGGTTGATTTGGACCCCTCCACCAAGGGCCACGAAATTCCCCCTCTTCCTCCATTTATACAGCCCTTAGGGCACCGCTTAGAGCTTGGGTTTTGTTTAGATTAAAAGTTCGCCATAGCTGCAACTTCGCATTTCGTTTGTGTTCAACGACTGCACAAAGGCGCCACAGAACCCCACCTTGATCAATAAAGTTTTCATCTTATATTCGCAATATCCAGATTGCAATCTCAGTTTCTTGCTTGTTCTTCGCTTGCTCGCAGGAAACAGGCCCTCGTGGTCGTTGATCGTGCTCGGCGTGGTCAATAACCCTCGGAAGTTGGTTTAGCGATTGCTAAGGCGCGACGTCTCGCACGTTCGTAGTCGGATCGTCAAGGTCGAATCCCACAGAAACGATAGCCACCATCTCATCGAAACATCGGGACACCTTTGCCTCTATCAGCATACATACTATATCTTCGTGGTGCATATATTGCTATCATATCTTGTGTCACAAGTTTGTTCCCGCATATACACAATAGCTATCTTGGTTTGTGCATTGTGCAAAAGTGGCCATAGAAAAAATAAATAAGAGAATAAGCTTTTAAGCAAAAGAAAGAGAGCAAAGAAGCTTGTAAGCAAGTGCCATAGCATCATACCACATTGCACATTAGATTGTCATATACGATCATCTTGGATCATCTTGAGAGAAACACCGGGAACCATACATACATAGCATACTTGGCATAGAAGTTTATCCATTTTGCATCTTATAGGTTGTGCACAAGTGTCGTATCCGCCTATAGAGCAATCGTGCTAGCATCTCTCTTGAGTTGTGCAACACGAGCGTTTTCCGTGGATTCCACATTTTGTGCTCATTCCTTGGTTGCACAACCCCATTTATCTATCCGTGTGTGTGTTTCCGTGTGCCATTCTTTGCTATTGGTCCATTTGTTTCACTTGCGAATTTGTGAATCTCTTTCAACATTATTGACTCTTGCTAACATTTTGCATTAAATTTTTGTGCCACTATCCTCACCGAGCTCCTCCATAAGCTTTACTTGTGTAGGTGTGAGAACCGACAAGGATTGGTACCAATAGTGCTATTTCATTGTCCGCATTTGAGTGAACTTGATTCATTGTCAACATCGGTCAAGGTACATTGGTATAAGTTCTTCTCTTTCTCCCACTCATATTTGCTTGAGTCTTGTGATGGATAGGCAAGGCATTTCATCTCCGGTCTACGACAACAACGACGGCGTGAACAACTACATCACCAAAGCGTCTATCTTCGATCTACATCGACAAGTGCAAGGCGCACAATCAAGATTGCGAGAGCGCATCGCGAACATCTCCATCGACATTCGTCACTCCGAAGCAAGGAGAAGGGACTACATCGACAAGAAGCTTGCCGCACATAAAGAGGAGCAAGGTGCAAGGATGGAGGAGATTCGAACCTTGTTGATGTAGGGCGGAACCCTACGTGGACGATCTTTCACGTTGGAGCGGATCCTACGGTGAATCACGAAGAACAAGAGGGAAAATGATGAGGACATCAATACCATTGTTACACCCACAGCCCCTGCTGCTATACATACTGGACCAATTACTAGAGCTCGCGCACGCCAATTGAATTATCAGGTACTTTCGTTTCTTGGTAACGATTCCAATGTTCATGAGAATATGATGCTGCCTAAATTGGATACATTTGTTTTGCTTACAAATGAAGGGCCTACCATGGACAAGAAAGATGAACCTTGGAGCAAGTTCAAGCATGGAGATGTTGGCATGTGCAAGGGGAACAAGAACGGAGTTACAAGTGATGATTCCAGGACTTTGAAGCCACCCTAATGAGTGCATGAGGCCTTGGACGAAATATACAAGATGCCACTTCATAATATTCGTTTATAGGCTATTCTAGGTGCTGCGTCACCTTATTATTGGGCCAGGCCCATGTAATTTCGAAATACTTAAGTATAGGCTGTTTTTAGAGTCCGTATGTGTGGGGAAACAAGAGTTAGGGTTGATTTCGGACCATTCCACCAAGGGCCACGAAATTCCCCTCTTCCTCCATATATACAGCCCTTAGGGCACCGTTTAGAGCTTGGGTTTGTTTAGATTAAAAGTTCGCCATAGCTGCAACTTCGCGCATTTCGTTTGTGTTCAACGACCGGACAAAGGCGTCACAGAACCCCACCTTGATCAATAAAGCTTTCATTTTATATTCGCAATATCCAGATTGCAATCTCAGTTTCTTGCTTGTTCTTCGTTTGCTCGCAGGAAACAGGCCCTTGTGGTCAGGTTGATCGTGCTCCGGCGTGGTCAATAACCCTCGGAAGTTGGTTTAGCGATTGCTAAGGCGCGACGTCTCGCACGTTCGTAGTCGGATCCGTCAAGGTCGACTCCCACAGAAACGATAGCCACCATCTCATCGAAACGTCGGGACACCTTTGCCTCTATCAGAAAACACGGGGAAAACGAGAGAGAAATCACTCAACCGACAAGAGGTCAATCACACAAGTGCTAGATTATCGATCACATAAGGTGGCACAAGATTCAAGATCAACAAAGGAAAGATACAAATGGTAGCCGTTCTTCTCCGTGAGGAGGTCTTGATGGGGTCCACCCTAGAAGGGGGTCTTGAATCCGCTTGGGGGATCTTCTCCGTAGAGGTCCTGATCTCCGAGGAGAAGTAGCTAAGTGGATGAGCAAAGGCTCTCACACAAGAATATGAGCTAATCCAATGCTAACCCTAGAGAGAGGAGGGGATCAAGTATATATAGTCTCGGGGCGAAGGGGTACAAGGGACAAGTCCTGAGGCCTGACGCAGTGGCAGGGAGGCCGGACGTCCGGGCGTTGGGCGGATGTCCGGGCCTTGAGGCGCCGGATGTCCGGTTGGGCGACCGCTTCGCAGAATCGGTGAGGGAGCGGATTTCGGGCCAGGCGGATATCCGGCTGGGGGCCGGATGTCGGGCTTGACGCCGGATGTCCGGCCTGGAGACTTGGGCAGTTTGGAGCATGTTGAGGTAGAAGCTCCGGGGCGGATGTCAGGGGCCCGAAGTTGATCTTGCTCGTTTCGCTGGTTCTCTTCATACGTGGACTTGGCGGCTTGTCCATCTTCACGCAAGCGTCCCCGGAGGTTCCCTTGACACCTAATCATGCATAGCATATCGGACTTAGGTAGTAGCCATGTTTCGAGTGGATCATATGTGATATCAATAAGGAAAGAAGTCACCTCGTTCTCGAGAGCTCTAGCTCTAGCTCATGTCAAGGGTCCTCTTGGCTCTTGATGAGACGGTTGTAGGTCCATGGGGATGATCGTGGGATGCTCCGCATCATCTCCCCCCCCCCCTTGGGAGAGATCCGACCTCGGATCAAAAGCTTCATCTCCATGGAAAGGTGCGAGGTCCTTGACGTTGAAGATGTCGCTCACGTTGTACTTGTCTCGAGGTATGTTGATCTTGTAAGCGTTGTCGTTGTAGCGTGCTAGCACCTTGAAAGGTCCATCGGCTCGAGGGAGAAGCTTGGACTTGCGTTCTTTGGGGAAGCGGTCCTTGCGAAGGTGTAGCCACACTAGATCACCAATGTTGAAGACGATGGGTTGTTTGTTCGCGTTGAGCTTGTTTGCTTGACGTTGTACTTGGCGCTCAATGGTGTGCCTTGTATCTTCGTGCATCTTCTTGATGTAGCTTGCGCGTTCACTTGCATCCATGTTGGTGCGCTCTTGGAGAGGAAGTGGTAGAATGTCCAATGGGGACAAGGGGTTGAAACCGTAGACGACCTCGAAGGGGGACTTGCCGGTAGTTGAATGTCTTGCACGATTGTAGGCGTACTCGGCGATGGGTAGACATGCTTCCCATTCCTTGATGTTCTTCTTGATCAAGACACGAAGTAGAGTGGATAGTGTGCGGTTCATCACCTCCGTTTGGTCGTCGGTTTGAGGATGGTATGCCGAGGAGAACAAGAGCTTGATTCCGAGCTTGGCACATAGGGTCTTCCAAAAGTAACTCAAGAACTTGACGTCACGATCAGAGACGATTGTCTTTGGTACGCCATGGAGTCGCAAGATTTCCCTACAAAAGAGATTTGCAACATGTGAAGAATCGTCTATCTTGTTGCAAGGAATGAAATGTGCCATCTTAGAAAATCTATCCACAACAACAAACACGGCGTCCTTGCCATTTTGAGTTCTAGGCAAACCAAGTACAAAATCCATACAAATGTCTTCCCATGGTTGATATGGAATAGGAAGAGACATGTAAAGACCATGAGATTGGGCTTTAGACTTAGCTTTGCGACATGTATAGCATCGGTTGGTGAAGCGTGAGACGTCGCGGAACATCTTGGGCCAAAAGTAGTTGTTGGAGAGCGTGGCGAATGTCATGTCGCGTCCAAAGTGTCCCATGAGTCCGCCTCCATGAGCCTCTGATGAGGACATCAATACCATTGTTACACCCACAACCCCTACTGCTACATATACTGGACCAATTACTAGAGCTCAGACGCCAATTAAATTATCGGTACTTTCGTTTCTTGGTAATGATTCTAATGTTCATGAGAATATGATGCTGCCTAAATTGGATACATTTGTTTTGCTTACAAATGAAGGCCCTAGCTTGGAGAAGGATGGACATTGGAGCAAGAACCAGCATGGAGATAATGCCATGCAAGGGGAACAAGAACGGAGTTACAAGTGATGATTTCAGGACTTTGAAGCCACCATAATGGTTGCATGAAGCCTTGGACGAAATATACAAGATGCTACTTCATAAATGTCGTCCCGAGGCTATTCTAGGTGCTGCGTCACCTTATTAGTGGGCCAGGCCCTTGTAATTTCGAAATACACAAGTATAGGCTATTTTTAGAGTCCGTATGTGTGGGGAAACAAGAGTTAGGGTTGATTTCGGACCCCTCCACCAAGGGCCACGAAATTCCCCTCTTCCTCCATATATACAGCCCTTAGGGCACCGTTTAGACCTTGGGTTTTGTTTAGATTAAAAGTTCGCCATAGCTGCAACTTGGCGTGCCGTTGGTGTTCAACGACTGCACAAAGCGCCACAGAACCCCACCTTGATCAATAAAGCTTTCATCTTATATTCGCAATATCCAGATTGCAATCTCAGTTTCTTGCTTGTTCTTCGTTTGCTCGCAGGAAGCAGACCCTCGTGGTCAGGTTGATCGTGCTCGGTGTGGTCAATAACCTCTCGGAGTTGGTTTAGCGATTGCTAAGGCGCGACGTCCTCAAGACGTTCGTAGTCGGATCGTCAAAGTCGACTTCCTCCAAAGAGAAACCACATCTCATCGAAAGGCGGGACACCTTTGCCTCTATCAAGTGGTATCAGATTTTCAGGTTGCTCGGTGAGATTTTACAGTTTTTCGAGATTAGATCGAGTCTGTTCTTCATACCTAAAGTCCACGAAAAAGCCACAAAAAAATTAGGGTTAGTTCATCATATCCGAACCAATCTGAGCCTTTGCATAATCTTTTTAGGGTTTTGCTTTGTTGAATTTGCGGTTGCATCGTCGTGTCAAGTTGCTGGTCTTAGAGTCTAGTCTTTTAGAGTTTCGAGTTCTAGTCATAAGTTGTCACGCCGCCGCCGCACCATCATCATCGCCTTGCCATCTACCACCATTGCTTATCCGCCACCGCTCTGAATCCGTATCCATATACCACCACCAATCCGTATCCATATACCACCACCGCTACCATATACCACCACCGCTGTCATATACCACCACCATATATCCACCACCAATCCGAGTTCCTTGCATATTAGGTTTGTGATGTAGGGCGGAACCCTACGTGGGCGATCTTTCACGTTGGAGCGGATCCTACGGTTAATCACGAAGAACACGCGGAAGAACAAGAGGGAAAACATGGGGAAAACGAGAGAGATTTCACTCAACCGACAAGAGATCAATCACACAAGTGCTAGATCGATGACACACAAAGGGAGATACATGATTCAAGGTCAGCAAAGGACGATACAAACGGTAGCCGTTCTTCTCCGAGAGGAGGTCTTGATGGGGTCCACCCTAGAAGGGGGTCTTGAATCCGCTTGGGGGATCTTCTCCGAAGAGGTCCTGAGCTCCGAGGAGAAGTAGCCAAGTGGATGAGCAAAGGCTCTCACACAAACATGAGCTAAACCTAAGCTAACCCTAGAAAGGAGGGGGAGGTGGTCTATTTATAGTCTAAGCCACGAAGGGGTAAGTGAGAGGGGGGATACAAGGCCAAAGGCCCCCACGGGTTAAGACAAGCAGAGCGGTAGTACCGCTTGGGAGGGCGGTAGTACCGCTGTAAGCGTAGTGCCGCTTGGACCGGGCGGTAGTGGGACCCGGTCGCTCGAGCACAGGAGTTTGTCGGGTTGAGCGCAAGAGAGCGGAAGTTCGCGGTAGTGCCGCTCGGGGCCTTTAGCGGTAGTACCGCTTGGTGTTGGCGATAGTACCGCCGCCTGGTCTTCTTTCTTCTTCTCCTTCCTTCGCTCACAAGACGCTGGCCTTGGTCCTTGGGCTCTCCATGGTCTCCTCGGGTGTACCTGAGTATGCACAAGGTCCGCTCTTGAAGTAGCATCCATGTCTTACATGCGGAAAGGGAAGATTCGGAAAGGAGCGAGTTCACCTTAGGTCCAATGGCGCAAAGTCGAGGTCTCATCTTATGTATCCTTGGGGCTTGGAGAGTACATGGAGTGTACATGGGGATGAACGTGGGATGCTCCGCATCATCTCCCCTCCCTTGGGAAAGATCCGACCTCGGATCGTGATCCTCATCACCATGGAAACGGTTGTCGTAGACGGACTTGTAGTTGGACGAAGTTGAAGACATAGCGCAATCCAAGTAGTCCACGGTGTCGCCGGAGTGATAGACATGCAAAAAGAGCAAACACAAGCAACACTCGGAAATACAATGGTTAGCGCACACAAAGTGTCCATCATGCAAGAATGAGTCCGTGCGGCAAGATTGGTCGTGACAAAGCGCATGAAGCTTATCAAGTTGATCTAGAATGAGATGCAAAGCATTCATGGGAGGAAAAGCAATCATTGTGTACACAAATGTGTTATGAATATGAGCAATGCAACCACAATGCAAAATGATGTCATAATGGGATGGTTTATCAAATGCATGAACATGGCAATAGATGCTCAACATGTGGATATTATCATGCAATTGATGATGGACAATATGATTATGATGTATGAATATGCCATCAAGGAAGATCACAACAAATTTGCTAAGGAAATGCACAAGCTCATATATCATGGATGACATGGAAATAGATGCAACAAGACAAGCATAATGTGAGTCAATCCATGCATAGCGTGCAAACTTGTGGTGAGTATGATATGTCCATCGAGCATGACATGTATGAGCACAATCAACAAATATGGAGGTGTTGGTGTACCAAAGCTCGATGTCGAGGCCTGAGTGGAGTTTTGAAGGTGCATCCAAGAAGTGCGAGCGCTCCTCAATGTGAAGGTCCATGTAGCCAATCTCCAATGTTGTTTCTCCGTTCACTAGATGTAACATGTAGACAACAAGAAGGAAACAACAATGAAAGAGTGACCCATCCAATATGCGTATTTGAGGATGACTCAAAGAGAAGGAGTTCACCTTTAGGAGTGTCTCAAGGATGATGTAGTTGCGCATTGAGTATGCCTTCTCATAACCAAAATGTCTCCTGACGGTAATGCCTTGTGAATACTTCAAAATGAAAGAACATGACAAACACTCGGAAAAACAAATGAGGTTAGCGAAAGTGCAAAACCTATCATTCGTGTGGTAAGATACCAAACAAGTGTATGCATCATGCTCATCATTAGAAAGGACAAGGGAGCATTGCATAGTATGAAGGCATATGATGCGAGAACAACCAAATGCAATAGTCTCATTCAAACAAGCATGCATCACAAGTAATATGTCAAAGTATCCAAGATCAATAAGCATAGTATGGTTGCACTCAATACAAGTGGATATGAAAGAGGCAACTAATGGACACAAGAGACAATGATCAAGATATATCATGTGAGAGGCATGAGCATATATGTCATCAACCCAAGAAAGCAAGTAATAGTGGAACATGGGTGATGCAACATACCAAGCAATCATAGCGATCAAGTCAAACAAGCTAGTAGTGCGAAGATGCAACATACTAGGAGGAATCATGGCAGGCATGTCATGTGTGCCAATAGTGCGCATGAATAATTCACATGTCATAGCACAAGCATGAAAGCAAGATATGAGGAAAGTAGGTTCATGGTATTGGCAAGAAGTCATATGTAAATAGCAATGTAACATCATGACTCTCCCAACACAAGAATCAACAATAGTATGAGGCACATGATAAACATGGCAATAGCAACAAGGATCTCCACCAAGCATGCAAATACACATAGAAGTATCATAATGGTGAATCATGGGTAGATGCAAGCAAGGGTCACAATTGCATGGCAAATGCATAGAAGCAAGTATAACATGCAAAGTGAACACGGGAAAATGAGCATAAGGTGACAAGTGGTAAATAGCCCATAGCCGTGTGAGAGCCAAGTAGAAGAGGTGCGCGTAGTCCTTGCGCGAAGGGAATGGTGGTAAGGATAGTCCACGGGATCCCAAGTTATCATTGCTCTCAAGAGCTCGTTTCGTCAACTCATGGGATTGAGATGTTGACGAGTGTATGTGGGTACCTACACAAAACAAAGACAAAGAGAAAATTGTGTGTGCGTGGTAGATGTACGCATCATCCATCATGATGCATACGTGCGTGTGTTTGTTAGCACAAAATATCCAATGCTCAAATAAATGAGATGCGTGATATAGAAACATGTCATCCATCATGATAGGTTTGTTATTATGTACGGCATAATGGAGACTCAAATTGTGTAATGCATCATGAGCAATATCTAGAGCATTGTTATTCATGGAATGCATATGGTGCAAGCAATTATGTGAATCATGAAAAGTATGGGATGAATTAAAATCTCCTAATGTGTATGAGGAAACTATGGGGGTCTCCTCATGAGCATTAATGGAAACATCACATGGAGAATATTGACAACATCCAAAACAATGCATATTTGGAACAATGTGATCATGGCATGGAATAGTAGATGAATTGCATAAATCATGTAAAGGAAGCATGGCAATATCATCACAAGTGAAGCAAAGGCCAATGACCATCATCTCGTCATCTATGCCATAAGTGCAAATGGGATTTATTTTAATGGGGCATGCATAGTTACTATGTTGAGATTGAAATGATGCAATATGGGAGATCTCACTCATAGCATATGACAAATTCAATGGATTGTCAAACATGAAGTGACCAATAGAATTTTCACAAGATATCCTATGAAGCATAGCATCACATCTAGGCAACTCAACATGCTCATCATCATATTCATCATAAATAGGTAAGTCAAGGCATGAAGAAGTTTCACTAGCATGAAGCATGGTAATAGGTGGGTCGACATCATGGGAGCAATCGATGGTAAGGGAGTCCACTAGTGGGACAAGAGAAGCACCATCACCTATGTTACCATTGGAGCGTCGCTCATGTGTTGTAGGTGAGGTGTTGAAGATCGTCTCATTGTCATCTTCATCTTGATGGAACCATGTGGGGGGTGCATCATCGTCCACCATGGCCATCGTCGTCTCCAATGTAGGGATGGACTCATCGAGGATAGGCATGTCGTCATGTAGGAGACCTAGCACCAAAGAAGAAAACACACTAGGAGTAGAGGTTAAGTCGTTAGAAGTCATAGTGGCCTCATGTGTCGTGTCAACTACCTCACTCACTAAGTGTTGTGGCTCACTCACTCCCTCAAGGATGCTCTCACTCGTATGGTGGGTGGAGTCACTCAAATGGCGCTCAACCTCACATAGGATGTGTGGCATGCTCTCATGTGTGGGGCTAGTGGTGGTCACACTCATCCTCTCATAGGAAATGCTCTCAATGTCACGTATGGTGTAGTCACTCATGTGGTGGTGGCTCTCCTCACATGGCAATTGGGGCATCTCGACATATGTGGGTGCCGAGAGATGTAGGTGCAAATGTCTCCATGCTGTGGTCGCGTAGCTTGACTCGAGTATGATTCCAATGTGGGCGCCGTCTTCATGTTGTTGAAGAGGTTCGCGCTCGTCGCCGTGGTCGAAGGGGATGGCCCTTGCTCGACCGTCTTGTCACCGTCTTGGTGTTGGAGGCCCATATGATGTGGCACCTCATAGCTCGTCTCCATGACCGAAGGAATGTCCAATGCTCGCCATCTTCCTTGAGGGCTTCGAAAATGGAAGTGTCGCCCTCGTCAGAGGTGGTCGCCTTGGACTTGATGAAGTCGATGTAGGCGCACACGTGGGAAGTAGGCGAAGATGCCGACGTCCAAAGGCGAAGATGCCTTGAGAACACTTGGCGAAGATGCCGAAGTGGTTGATGTAGCCGTAGCGCCGTCTTGGTGGTGGTCGTCTCGCGGTCTTCTCTTGTGCTTATGAAGCTTCGACTTGGCATGAAGTAGGGCTTGTTGGGACTCGTGCATTTGCGCTTGTGGAGCATCTTCATGATGATGATGTCGTTGTCGTGCTTGAGCTCGTAGTAGATGTCGTTCGTCGTCGTCGTGCACATGATGCTTGGAGGTGACTTGTCCTTCATGACGATGTTGATCACGAACGTGATGGTGGTCGCCATGTAGATGTGGACGAGGACGATTTGCACTTGCATCTTTTCGCTTCAAGACTTGTGGCTTGAATGTCGCCGCCTTGAAGATGACGAAGGGAAGAAGACTTGATCAAGGCCGAATCTCCTCCATCCTTGCATCTTGCTCCTCTTTATGTGCGGCAAGCTTCTTGTCAAGTAGTCCCTTCTCCTTGCTTGAGTGATGAATGTTGATGGAGATGTTCTCGGCGCGCTCTTGCAATCTTGCTTGTGTGCCTTGCACTTGTCGTTGTAGATCAAGAGAGACGCTTTGGTGATGTAGTTGTTCACGCCGTCGTTGTTGTTGTAGACCGGAGATGAAATGCCTTGCCTATCCATCACAAGACTCGAGCAAATATGAGTGGGAGAAAGAGAAGAACTTATACCAATGTACCTTGACCGATGTTGAAAATGAATCAAGTTCACTCAAATGCGGACAATGAAATAGCACTATTGGTACCAATCCTTGTCGGTTCTCACACCTACACAAGTAAAGCTTATCGAGGAGCTCGGTGAGGATAGTGGCACAAAAATTTAATGCAAAATGTTAGCAAGAGTCAATAATGTTGAAAGAGATTCACAAATTCGCAAGTGAAACAAATGGACCAATAGCAAAGAATGGCACACGGAAACACACACGGATAGATAAATGGGGTCGTGCAACCAAGGAATGAGCACAAAATGTGGAATCCACGGAAAACGCTTCGTGTTGCACAACTCAAGAGAGACGCTAGCACGATTGCTCAATAGGCGGATCGACACTTGTGCACAACCTATAAGATGCAAAATGGATAAACTTCTATCCCAAATATGCTATGTATGTATGGTTCCCGGTGTTTCTCTCACAATGATCCAAGATGATCAAGTATGATACCATATGATATATTTGGATGCTATGGCTATTGCTTACAAGCTCTTTGCTATTTCTCTTTTGCTTAAAAGCTTATTCTCTTTTTTTTGTATGTATGGCCACTTTTGCACAATGCACAAACCAAGATAGCTTTTGTGTATATGCGGGAACGATATTGTGACACAATGGATGATATGATGATACCAAGATGATATGGTATGTATGCAATGGATGGTATGATCACAAAAGTGCACAAGTAACGTTGCCGGCAATACTCAAATGGCTAGTCTCGATAGGCAAGTAGCATAAAAAGTAAGGCTAGGGGTTAACAATGCAATGGCAAGGGAATATACAATGGAGGGATACCACGATACCAAGATGATATGGAGGTTACCGTCCAGTGATGATGAGTAGCGGTGTTCTTGATGTGGATACCAAGATGATGGAGACTCGTCCCTAAGTAGTCAAACACCTTAGGAAGCGGAAAACCGCGAACTCAAAATCTCAACGTCAAATGTCAAAATGGTGGTAGCGGGAATGCGGTGGTGGTTTGCACTTCGCAACGCGGAAGTGGAATGATGGGCTATACACGTGTCGGAGTTGAAGTTGCCGTCCCTAAGTAGCCGAAACACCTTAGGAGACACAAGCCGCAACTCGAAAAAGCTCAATCAACAATTGGGTTAAGTTGGGTTGTCGGAAGTGTATGGTGGGCAAGGTTATGTGAAAGTGGTGGTGGTGGTTGATGAAGAAGCAATCGTCCCTAAGTAGCCGAAACACCTTAGGAGACTCGAATCACTACTCAAGCAACCACTAATGCTATGGGGAACAAAATTGGTTAGGTTGCGGAAGTCGGTGGTGGTTATGCGGAGGATGTGGCGGATGCCCTAGGCAAAGATGCCAAAGTTCACAAAATTTGATGGAGTCAAATGGTGATGGTAGTATTTTTATGGGAAGGGGGATGTCAATAGCTTCAAAACGAGCTAAAGAACGTCAAAATCGGACTTCGGATGAATTAGTTATGGGCAAAACGGTGAAACTCGGAAAGCTGAAACTGGGTAGGGCGGTAGTACGCTCGGGAGGGCGGTAGTACCGCTCGTAAGCGGTAGTACCGCTTGGAACGGGCGGTAGTACCGCTCGTGTCGGGTTTTTTCGCAAAATCTGGCTCTAGGAGGGGCGGTAGTGCCGCTTGGAAGGGCGGTAGTACCGCTTGGAGGTGCTAAGCGGTAGTACCGCTCGTGTCGGGATTTTTCGCAAATCCGGATAGGGGCGCGATTTTGGGGCGGAAATGGATGATTTCGGGGTCAAAATTGGAGAGATTTCGTGGATGGAAAGTGGGGAAACTTGGGGGAATGCTAGATCCACTTGAAACCAAGCGAATCCACGGATCAAAATCAACAAAACATCATCAAAACTAACAAATCACAAAAAAATTTGGGGCTATTTTTGGTGGGGATTTTCGGATTTAGGACGAAATCAACAAAATCAAGCTAGAAAAAGAGGGGTAGGGGCTCCAATAACGTGATCAACGTGGCTCATGATACCATAGATGATGTAGGGCGGAACCCTACGTGGGCGATCTTTCACGTTGGAGCGGATCCTACGGTGAATCACGAAGAACACGCGGAAGAACAAGAGGGAAAACACGGGGAAAGCGAGAGAGAATTCACTCAACCGACAAGAGATCAATCACACAAGTGCTAGATCGATGACACACAAAGGAGATACATGATTCAAGGTCAGCAAAGGACGATACAAGCGGTAGCCGTTCTTCTCCGAGAGGAGGTCTTGATGGGGTCCACCCTAGAAGGGGTCTTGAATCCGCTTGGGGATCTTCTCGAAGAGGTCCTGAGCTCGAGGAGAAGTAGCCAAGTGGATGAGCAAAGGCTCTCACACAAACATGAGCTAAACCTAAGCTAACCCTAGAAAGGAGGGGAGGTGGTCTATTTATAGTCTAAGCCACGAAGGGGTAAGTGAGAGGGGGATACAAGGCCAAAGGCCCTGGTTACAAGACACAGGCAGAGCGGTAGTACCGCTTGGGAGGGCGGTAGTACCGCCAAGCGGTAGTGCCGCTTGACCGGGCGGTAATACGGACCCGGTCGCTCGAGCACGAGGAGTTTGTCGGGTTGAGCGGCAGAGAGCGGAAGTTCGGCGGTAGTGCCGCTCGGGGCCTTTAGCGGTAGTACCGCTTGGTGTTGGCGGTAGTACCGCTCATACAGGTCTTCTTTCTTCTTCTCCTTCCTTCGCTTCGCAGACGCTTGGCCTTGGTCCTTGGGCTCTCCATGGTCTCCTCGGGTGTACTGAGTATGCACAAGGTCCGCTCTTGAAGTAGCATCCATGTCTTACATGCGGAAAGGGAAGATTCGGAAAGGAGCGAGTTCACCTTAGGTCCAATGGCGCAAAGTCGAGGTCTCATCTTATGTATCCTTGGGGCTTGGAGAGTACATGGAGTGTACATGGGGATGAACGTGGGATGCTCCGCATCAGTTTGTTTTCGAGATCCATCTAGTTTCCGATTTGTGTTTTCCTTGCCGGAGTAGGTTTCGGAAAAAAAAAAGAGTCTGAAAACCACCCTCCGTTTAGGCCCAAAATTTTCCGAAAACGCACTTGTCGAAAAATTTTCTGGCTATCCTATTTTTAGGTGTTTCTAAGTGTATTGAGACAGTCGCCATTATAGAAAGTTTTTTGACCCGTTTCAGCTTTTGGGTCCGGCAAAAAAAAAAAAATTTTGGTCGAAAAAATTTCGTGCCCATCCTGTCGGTTTGACTGGGAAGAGTTTTGAGACACTCGCCATTATAGTGATTTTTCAAAAAAAAAGCAGCAGCAAAAAAAAAAGCGCAAAAAAAAAAAAGCGAAAAAAAATTATTCCAGTGTGCTTTTCCGTTGTTTCCGCAGCAGCGCCGTGATTTTTTAGTGTTCTAGGCTCGCGTCTCTAGCACGGTCTAGCCTAGGACCAACAAGACTGCCGTCGTTGAGCGTTTATTCAACTTTGCATCTCTGAATTGATTATTGTCAACCTTTTGCTACCATATTATAAGCCTTCCCAGCTCCACATACATCTACATCGTATCGCTTGACTCTCCCGGTAATCGCTCTATCCAAGCTTTGAGAGTTTTGACTACATCGGTTGCCGATCACCTTCGCTGGGTAAGAACTGGTAAGAATTTGAGATTTGCTTGACGGATTTGTGATCGTCCACCACACCACCCCACCACTTCCTAGTAGTCTGTCAATCATATTCTTGTGTGTTTCTATTGTTGCTAACCATGGCAGGATCACAAGTCGACGAGACCGACTTGGAGAACATGACAAACAAAGCGCTACATGATAAGTTTCAACAAATGATGAGTGGGCAGGTGGACGATGTGCTAAATAGATTTGAAGAGGCCATGGAGAAGATAGATGGCATTGAGAAGGCGTTCGAAACAAAGCTCGATAACAAGTTTAATGAATTGCTCACGCGTCTACCACCACCACCACCGGCTGCACCTAACGCACCTCTACTACAACAACATGGACTACCTCCACATCGCTGAAACAGCCCTCCGCCGAAGCTTCCCGTGTCCCTCTTCACCGCCAAGCTGCTGGTGCTCTTTGTTGATACTTCTGTGGCTCCTGCTGCTGCGGTGGGGGAGGATGATTATGTGAGAGCTTACGAGGATGAGGTTGATCAACATCAGAACTACGTGCAACCACCAGCACCACAACCACCAGGTCGTCCACATGCAAATAATGGCAATGTTAGGGCTCCCCTTCAGTACGAGATCATGACCATCTCCCTAAACTGAAATTGAATATTCCACCATTTGAGGGTAGATATGTTCACGATATATATCTTACTTGGGAGTTAGAAACTGAACAACGATTTACATGTTTACAATATCCCGAGGAGAGACGTGTTCTGCTGCTGCGTTTGTGCTTTCACTAGCTTTGCATGTGTTTGGTGGTCTGAACATTGTAGATTATATCCTGTTCCAGCTACTTGGGCTGCTTTGAAAACTGCTATGCGTGCTCGTTGGGTTCAACCATATTATCAACGTGAATTACTTCAAAATTGCAGCGCTTAAGACAAGGAAAAATTCGGTAGAAGAATATTATCAGGAATTACAAACTGGCTTGATTAGATGTGGTATTGTTGAGGAGAATGAAGCTATGCTTGCACGTTTTCGGGTGGATTAAATAGAGAGATTCAGACCATTCTAGACTACAAGGATTATAATAATATCACTCGATTATTCCATCTTGCTTGTAAAGCTGAACGTGAAGTGCAGGATCGATGTGCCTTGGCGCGGACTAACTTTCTCGCAGGTCGACCTTCATCATGGACACCGTGCATCATCTAATTCCACACGTTCTACTACACGGCACATCCGCCGCTGCCACCTCCAACCGTGATACAAGAAAGCAGGCACAACCACCACTATCTCGCCAAGAGTACACTGCTGGGCCTACAGAGCTCTTCTTCTTCCATGGCGTCAATAGGGCACACAAGTGATATTATTTGTCGTCGTTATAAGGGAAGAGGACATTTTGCGAGAGAATGCACATCTCAGCGTGTGATGATTGCTACTGAGGATGGTGGGTATGAGTCTGCTAGTGACTATGATGAAGAGACTTTGGCTCTTATTACACATGAAGAACACGGTGGAGATGATTCGATCCCGAGACGCAATACATGGCTGCTGAAGATGCTGACAGGTATGAATGTTTAGTTGCTCAACGTGTTTTGAGTGTGCAGGTTACACAAGCTGAGCAAAATCAGAGGCATAACTTGTTCCATACAAAGGGAGTTGTGAAGGAACGTTCTATTCAGCGCCATCATAGATGGAGGAGCTGCAACAACTTGGCTAGCATGGATATGGTGGAGAAGCTTTCTCTCACCACAAGACCACATCCACATCCTTACTACATCCAATGGTTCAACAACAGCGGCAAGGTTAAGGTAACACGTACTGTTCGTGTGTATTTTAGTATCTCTACATATGCTGATTATGTTGATTGTGATGTGGTACCTATGCAAGCATGTTCCTTATTACTTGGTAGACCATGGCAATTTGATAAAAATTCTGTACACCATGGTAGAAACAATCAGTATACTCTTGTTCACAAGGATAAAAATATTACTTTGCTTCCTATGACTCCTGATTCCATTTTGAAAGATGATATTAATAGAGCTAATAAAGCAAAACAGGAGAAAATAAGAGTGAAAATCAGATTGTGGCAAAAGAATTTGAGCAACAAATGAAGCCTAATAATAAACCATCTAATGTTGCTTCTGAAATTAAACTGAAAAGTGCATGTTTATTTGCCACCAAATCTGATATTGATGAGCTAGATTCTAGCAAATCTGTTTGCTATGCTTTGGTGTGCAAAGAGGCATTATTTTCATTCGAGGACGTGCCTTCCTCTTTGCCCCTCGCTGTCACTAACATTTTGCAGAGTTCACGACGCCTTCCCACAAGACGTGCCACCGGATTACCACCTATTCGAGGGATTGAGCAACAAATTGACTTAATTCCGGTGCATCGCTACCCAACCGCGCACCATACCGCACCAATCCAGAGGAGACGAAGGAGATTATGCGTCAAGTACAGGAGCTGCTCGACAAAGGTTATATCGCGAATCTCTTAGTCCTTGTTCTATTCCTATTATACTAGTGCCTAAAAAGGATGGTACGTCGGCAGATGTGTGTTGATTGTAGAGGCATTAATAATATTACTATTCGTTATCGTCATCCTATTCCTAGGCTAGATGATATGCTTGATGAATTAAGTGGCTCTACAATATTCTCCAAAGTTGATTTGCGTAGTGGATACCATCAAATTCGTATGAAATTGGGAGATGAATGGAAAACATCATTTAAAACTAAGTTTGGATTATATGAGTGGTTAGTCATGCCTTTTGGGTTAACTAATGCACCTAGTACTTTCATGAGATTAATGAACGAAGTTTTACGTGCTTTCATTGGACGATTTATGGTAGTTTACTTTGATGATATACTGATTTATAGCAAATCTTTGGAAGAACATTTGGAACATTTACGTGCTGTTTTTAATGCTCTACGTGATGCACGTTTGTTTGGTAACCTTGGGAAGTGCACCTTTTGCACCGACCGAGTATCTTTTCTTGGCTATGTTGTTACTCCACAGGGAATTGAAGTTGATAAAGCCAAGATTGAAGCTATTGAGAGTTGGCCGCAGCCCAAAACGGTCACACAAGTGAGGAGTTTTCTTGGATTCGCTGGTTTCTATAGGCGTTTTGTGAGAGACTTTAGCACCATTGCTGCACCTCTCAATGAGCTTAAAAGAAGGATGTGCCTTTTGTTTGGGGTACCGCACAGGAAGAAGCCTTCACGGTATTGAAAGATAAGTTGACACATGCTCCTTTACTCCAACTTCCTGACTTTAATAAGACTTTTGAGCTTGAATGTGATGCTAGTGGAATTGGATTAGGAGGTGTGTTATTACAAGATGGCAAACCTGTTGCATACTTTTCTGAAAAATTGAGTGGGCCTAGTCTGAACTATTCTACTTATGACAAAGAATTATATACTCTTGTTCGGACTTTAGAGACATGGCAACATTATTTATGTCCCAAAGAATTTGTTATACATTCTGATCATGAATCTTTGGAACATATTAAAAGTCAAGCTAAACTGAATCGTAGACATGCTAAATGGGTTGAATTCATTGAGACTTTCCCTTATGTCATTAAACACAAGAAGGGTAAAGAAAATGTTATTCTTGATGCTTTGTCTCGTCGCTATACTATGCTTTCACAACTTGACTTCAAAATATTTGGTTTGGAGACCATCAAAGATCAATATATGCATGATGCTGATTTTAAAGATGTAATGCAGAATTGTAAAGAAGGAAGAACATGGAACAAGTTCGTTATTAATGATGGTTTTGTGTTCGTGCTAACAAGCTATGCATTCCTGCTAGCTCTGTTCGTCTTTTGTTGTTGCAGGAGGCGCATGGAGGAGGATTAATGGGACACTTTGGCGTCAAGAAGACGGAGGATATACTTGCTACACATTTCTTTTGGCCAAAGATGAGACGGGATGTTGAGCGTTTTGTTGCTCGCTGCACTACATGTCAAAAAGCTAAGTCACGACTCAATCCTCATGGTTTATATATGCCTTTGCTGTGCCTAGTGTTCCTTGGGAGGATATATCTATGGACTTTGTTTTAGGTTTACCTCGAACAAAGAAGGAGGGATAGCATATTTGTTGTCGTGGATAGATTCTCGAAAATGGCACACTTTATACCATGTCATAAAAGCGATGATCTTTGTTAATGTTGCTGATTTGTTCTTTCATGAAATTATTCGCTTGCATGGTGTGCCAAATACTATTGTTTCAGATCGTGATACTAAATTTCTTAGCCACTTTTGGAGATGTTTATGGGCTAAGTTGGGGACTAAACTGCTTTTTAGTACTACTTGTCACCCCAAACCGATGGACAAACTGAAGTAGTCAATAGAGCATTGTCTACTATGCTTAGGGCTGTTTTGAAGAATAATAAGAAAATGTGGGAAGAATGCTTGCCTCATATTGAATTTGCATATAATCGTTCATTGCATTCTACTACTAAGATGTGCCCTTTTGAAATTGTGTATGGGTTCCTACCTCGTGCACCTATTGATTTGTTGCCTCTTCCATCTTCGGAGAAGGTTAATTTTGATGCTAAAGAACGTGCTGAATTGATTTTAAAAATGCATGAGATAACTAAGGAAAACATTGAGCGTATGAATGCTAAATATAAACATCTTTGGAGATAAGGGTAGAAAACATGTTGTCTTTGCACCTGGAGATCTTGGTTGGTTACATTTGCGTAAGGATAGGTTTCCTAATTTGCGCAAATCAAAGCTAATGCCACGTGCTGATGGTCCATTTAAGGTGTTAGAGAAAATAAATGATAATGCATATAAACTTGAGCTGCCTGCAGATTTTGGGGTTAGTCCCACTTTTAACATTGCAGATTTGAAGCCTTATTTGGGTGAGGAATATGAGCTTCCGTCGAGGACGACTTCATTTCAAGAAGGGGAGGATGATGAGGACATCAATACCATTGTTACACCCACAGCCCCTACTGCTACATATCTTGGACCAATTACTAGAGCTCATGACGCCAATTAAATTATCGGTACTTTCGTTTCTTGGTAATGATTCTAATGTTCATGAGAATATGATGCTGCCTAAATTGGATACATTTGTTTTGCTTACAAATGAAGGCCCTAGCTTGGAGAAGGATGGACATTGGAGCAAGAACCAGCATGTAGATAATGCCATGCAAGGGGAACAAGAACGGAGTTACAAGTGATGATTTCAGGACTTTGAAGCCACCATAATGGGTGCATGAAGCCTTGGACGAAATATACAAGATGCTACTTCATAAATGTCGTCCCGAGGCTATTCTAGGTGCTGCGTCACCTTATTAGTGGGCCAGGCCCTTGTAATTTCGAAATACACAAGTATAGGCTATTTTTAGAGTCCGTATGTGTGGGAAACAAGAGTTAGGGTTGATTTCGGACCCTCCACCAAGGGCCACGAAATTCCCCTCTTCCTCCATATATACAGCCCTTAGGGCACCGCTTAGACCTTGGGTTTTGTTTAGATTAAAAGTTCGCCATAGCTGCAACTTCGCGTGATTTCGCTTGTGTTCAACGACTGCATAAAGGCGCCACAGAACCCCACCTTGATCAATAAAGCTTTCATCTTATATTCACAATATCCAGATTGCAATCTCAGTTTCTTGCTTGTTCTTCGTTTGCTCGCAGGAAACAGACCCTCGTGGTCAGGTTGATCGTGCTCCGGTGTGGTCAATAACCTCTCGGAGTTGGTTTAGCGATTGCTAAGGCGCGACGTCCTCGCACGTTCGTAGTCGGATCGTCAAAGTCGACTTCCTCCAAAGCGAAAACCACATCTCATCGAAAGACGGGACACCTTTGCCTCTATCAGCCTCTTGCAAAAGGAGCAAACAAAGAGAAGACTAGGGAATGCAAAGTTTGTTTGCTCTCATAAGATAACCATCCTTGATGTAATATTGTTCCCAAGACGTATGCGTCAAACACTTAGCATAAGGAGAAGCAAAAGATGGATCATGCTCATACAAGTCTTTTATATGCTCAAAACCAATAACATTCAACTCAAGTTGAGTGACAAGCATACATATGCGTGAAAGCGCGTCAGCAACTACATTTTCTTTACCCTTAATGTACTTGATCACATAAGGAAAAGATTCAATGAATTCACTCCATTTTGCATGACGCTTGTTTAACTTAGTTTGTCCTTTTAAGTACTTAAGCGTTTCATGATCTGTATGGATGACAAACTCATGAGGTCGAAGGTAATGTTCCCAAACATGTAGCACACGCACTAAAGCATACAATTATTTGTCATAGATGGGATAATTAAGTTGAGCACTGGATAGTTTTTCACTAAAATAAGCAATGGCTCGTTTTTCTTGCATCAAAACTCTGCCAATTCCGGTACCACTTGCATCACAATGAACCTCAAAAGTTTTGTCAAAATTGGGCAAAGCAAGAATCGGAGCATGAGTAAGCAAAGACTTGAGCTCATCAAAAGCGGTTGATTGCAAAGTTCCCCAAACAAAGGGAGTATTCTTCTTGCTCAAAGCATGCAAAGGAGCGGCAATTGTGCTAAAATCTTCCACAAAGCGACGATAAAAGCCCGCAAGACCAAGAAAACTTCGCACTTGTTGCAAATTGGTTGGTTGGGGCCAAGTTTTAATTGCTTGAATTTTAGATTCATCAACATGGACACCCTTTGAGGATACTACAAAACCCAAGAAAACCACTTTGTCAACTCCAAAAGTGCATTTTTTCAAGTTTGCATAAAGGCTTTCTTTGCGAAGAGTTTGCAACACAGATTTTACATGATTGATGTGCTCTTTCATTGTTTTGCTAAACACAAGAATATCGTCGAAGTAAACCACAACAAAGACTCCAATGTAAGGACGAAGCACATGATGCATAAGACGCACAAAAGTACCGGGAGTCTCCGAAAGACCCATAGGCATCACTAACCACTCATATAAACCAAATTTGGTTTTGAAAGCAGTTTTCCATTCATCACCCTCTTGTATGCGTATTTGATAATAGCCACTTTTAAGATCAATTTTTGAGAAAAAGTTGGCTCCACTAAGTTCATCAAGCATGTCATCTAAGCGAGGAATGGGATGCCTATATCGAACGGTAATAGCATTGATAGGTCTACAATCGGAACACAAGCGGAAACTTCCATCGGGCTTAGGCACAAGAATAACCGGAACGGCACAAGGGCTTAGGCTTTCACGCATACATGGCCGTTGTCGATGAGTTGTTGTACTTGCCGCTGAATCTCCTTGGTTTCTTCGGGTTGACTCGGTATGGAGCTTTGTTTGGTAGAGGCGCCCGGGATGAGGTCGATTCGATGCTCAATGCCTCAAGAGGAGGTAGACCCGGAGGTAGCTCATCGGGGAAAACATCTTGAAATTCCTGCAAAAGAGATTGAAACACCAAAGGTAGCTCGTGAATGGTGTTAGTTGTTGGATCTCCATCCTTGCACACAAGGACAAAGTGCATCACACTCGATGGGTTCTTACACACTTCTCTCATCTCGCTTTTGGTGGCAAATAGGATGAGGTTTTTCACTCTAGGCGAAGAGTCGCTCAAATTTGGCTTGTGGCTCTCACTCACTTTTGGGTGGATCACTTTCTCACTCTTGTCTCTATAATGTGTGGCTTGCTTGTCAGCTATCACTTGACTAGGAGACATAGGTCGTAGCACATATTCTTTCCCTTTCATCTTGAAGCTATAGTGATTGGTACGCCCATTGTATATGACACCACGGTCGAATTGCCACGGTCGACCAAGAAGTAGGTGACAAACGGTCATTGGGACCACATCACACTCCAAAGTGTCTTCGTATGCACCAATTTTGAAAGATACTAGGACCGTATGCTCAACTCGTATAGTGCCGGATTCACTTAGCCATTGGACCTTGTAGGGATGCGGGTGCTTCCTCTTTGCCAATTGGAGCTTGGAGCATAGTTCTTCACTTGCCAAGTTGTGGCAACTACCTCCATCGATGATGACCTTGATGGACCGTCCCTTGATGCCGGCTTTTGTGTGGAAGATGTGGCATCGTTGGTCTTCTTCTTGTTGATGTTGAAGAGTCAAGACCTTGGAGACAACGAGAGCGGGGCTCGAATCCTCATCACAAAAGACTTGATCATCTTCGTTTTCATTTACTTGCCGGTGCATGGCCACTTGCTCAATGGCTTCCATCTCCTCTTCACTCATGGAGTCATATGTGCCATCGTCGTTGAGGATCATGGTGCGCTTGTTGGTGCATTCGTATGACTTGTGGCCTCGGCCGCCGCAAGTGAAACACTTGAAGGAGCTTGTCTTGATGGTCTCATCGGTCGGAGTAGAGGATGAAGCACGCGGCTTGATGTTGCTTGTAGTAGGAGGAGGGCGACTTGAACTTGTTGAAGTCTTCTTGTAACTTGACTTGTCGTCGTTTCTTGAAGAAAGCTTGGTTGATGTAGATGTTGGAGGAGTCGTTGAAGCTTGGTTGTTGGAGAAGCCGTAGGTCTTGACCACTTGATAGAGGCAAAGGTGTCCCGATGTTTCGATGAGATGGTGGCTATCGTTTCTGTGGGAGTCGACCTTGACGATCCGACTATTTAACGTCGCGAGACGTCGCGCCTTAGCAATCGCTAAACCAACTTCCGAGGGTTATTGACCACGCCGAGCACGATCAACCGACCACGAGGGCCTGTTTCCTGCGAGCAAACGAAGAACAAGCAAGAAACTGAGATTGCAATCTGGATATTGCGAATATAAGATGAAAGCTTTATTGATCAAGGTGGGGTTCTGGACGCTTTGTCCGGTCGTTGAACACAAACGGCACGCAGCGAAGTTGCAGCTATGGCGAACTTTTAATCTAAACAAAACCCAAGGTCTAAACGGTGCCCTAAGGGCTGTATATATGGAGGAAGAGGGGGAATTTCGTGGCCCTTGGTGGAGGGGTCCAAATCAACCCTAACTCTTGTTTCCCACACATACGGACTCTAAAAACAGCCTATACTTAAGTATTTCGAAATTACATGGGCCTGGCCCACTAATAAGGTGACGCAGCACCTAGAATAGCCTCGGGACGACATTTATGAAGTAGCATCTTGTATATTTCGTCCAAGGCTTCATGCACCCATTATGGTGGCTTTAAAGTCCTGAAATCATCACTTGTAACTCCGTTTGTTCCCTATGCATGGCATTATCTCCATGCTTGTTCTTGCTCCAATGTCCATCCTTCTCCAAGCTAGGGCCTTCATTTGTAAGCAAAACAAATGTATCCAATTTAGGCAGCATCATATTCTCATGAACATTAGAATCATTACCAAGAAACGAAAGTACCGATAATTTAATTGGCGCATGCGAGCTCTAGTAATTGGTCCAAGATATGTAGCAGCAGGGCTGTGGGTGTAACAATGGTATTGATGTCCTCATCATCCTCCCTTCTTGAAATGAAGTCGCCCTCGACGGAAGCTCATATTCCTCACCCAAATAAGGCTTCAAATCTGCAATGTTAAAAGTGGGACTAACCCCAAAATCTGCAGCAGCTCAAGTTTATATGCATTATCATTTATTTCTCTAACACCTTAAATGGACCATCAAGACGTGGCATTAGCTTTGATTTATGCAAATTAGGAAACCTATCCACGCAAATGTAACCAAACAAGATCTCCGGTGCAAAGACAACATGTTTTCTACCCTTATCTCCAGCAAGTTTATATTTAGCATTCATACGCTCAATGTTTTCCTTAGTTATCTCATGCATTTTAAAATCAATTCAGCACGTTCTTTAGCATCAAAATTAACCTTCTCCGAAGATGGAAGAGGCAACAAATCAATAGGTGCACGAGGTAGGAAGCCATACACAATTTCAAAAGGGCACATCTTAGTAGTAGAATGCAATGAACGATTATAAGCAAATTCAATATGAGGCAAGCATTCTTCCCACATTTTCTTATTATTCTTCAAAACAGCCCTAAGCATAGTAGACAATGTTCTATTGACTACTTCAGTTTGTCCATCAGTTTGGGGGTGACAAGTAGTACTAAAAGCAGTTTAGTCCCCAACTTAGCCCATAAACATCTCCAAAAGTGGCTAAGAAATTTAGTATCACGATCTGAAACAATAGTATTTGGCACACCATGCAAGCGAATAATTTCACGAAAGAACAAATCAGCAACATTAACAAAGATCATCGCTTTTATGACATGGTATAAAGTGTGCCATTTTGAGAATCTATCCACGACAACAAATATGCTATCCTCCCTTCTTTGTTCGAGGTAAACCTAAAACAAAGTCCATAGATATATCCTCCCAAGGAACACTAGGCACAGCAAAGGCATATATAAACCATGAGGATTGAGTCGTGACTTAGCTTTTTGACATGTAGTGCAGCGAGCAACAAAACGCTCAACATCCCGCCTCATCTTTGGCCAAAAGAAATGTGTAGCAAGTATATCCTCCGCCTTCTTGACGCCAAAGTGTCCCATTAATCCTCCTCCATGCGCCTCCCGCAACAACAAAAGACTAACAGAGCTAGCAGGAATGCATAGCTTGTTAGCACGGAACACAAAACCATCATTAATAACGAACTTGTTCCATGTTCTTCCTTCTTTACAATTCTGCATTACATCTTTAAAATCAGCATCATGCACATATTGATCTTTGATGGTCTCCAAACCAAATATTTTGAAGTCAAGTTGTGAAAGCATAGTATAGCGACGAGACAAAGCATCAAGCAATAACATTTTCTTTACCCTTCTTGTGTTTAATGACATAAGGGAAAGTCTCAATGAATTCAACCCATTTAGCATGTCTACGATTCAGTTTAGCTTGACTTTTAATATGTTTCAAAGATTCATGATCAGAATGTATAACAAATTCTTTGGGCCATAAATAATGTTGCCATGTCTCTAAAGTCCGAACAAGAGCATATAATTCTTTGTCATAAGTAGAATAGTTCAGACTAGGCCCACTCAATTTTTCGAAAAGTATGCAACAGGTTTGCCATCTTGTAATAACACACCTCCTAATCCAATTCCACTAGCATCACATTCAAGCTCAAAAGTCTTATTAAAGTCAGGAAGTTGGAGTAAAGGAGCATGTGTCAACTTATCTTTCAATACCGTGAAGGCTTCTTCCGTGCGGTACCCCAAACAAAAGGCACATCCTTCTTTGTAAGCTCATTGAGAGGTGCAGCAATGGTGCTAAAGTCTCTCACAAAACGCCTATAGAAACCAGCGAGTCCAAGAAAACTCCTCACTTGTGTAACTGCTTTGGGCTGCGGCCAACTCTCAATAGCTTCAATCTTGGCTTTATCAACTTCAATTCCTCGTGGAGTAACAACATAGCCAAGAAAAGATACTCGGTCGGTGCAAAAGGTGCACTTCCCAAGGTTACCAAACAAACGTGCATCACGAGAGCATTAAAAACAGCACGTAAATGTTCCAAATGTTCTTCCAAAGATTTGCTATAAATCAGTATATCATCAAAGTAAACTACCACAAATCGTCCAATGAAAGCACGTAAAACTTCGCTCATTAATCTCATGAAAGTACTAGGAGCATTAGTTAACCCAAAAGGCATGACTAACCACTCATATAATCCAAACTTAGTTTTAAATGCTGTTTTCCATTCATCTCCCAATTTCATACGAATTTGATGGTATCCACTACGCAAATCAACTTTGGAGAATATTGTAGAGCCACTCAATTCATCAAGCATATCATCTAGCCTAGGAATAGGATGACGATAACGAATAGTAATATTATTAATGCCTCTACAATCAACACACATACGCCGACGCACCATCCTTTTTAGGCACTAGTATAATAGGAACAGCACAAGGACTAAGAGATTCGCGATATAACCTTTGTCGAGCAGCTCCTGTACTTGACGATAATCTCCTTCGTCTCCTCCGGATTGGTACGGTATGGTGCGCGGTTGGTAGCGATGCACCGGAATTAAGTCAATTTGATGCTCAATCCCACTAATAGGTGGTAATCCGGGCACGCCTTGTGGGAAGACGCGTGAACTCCCGCAAAATGTTAGTGACAAGAGGGGCAAAGAGGAAGGCACGTCCTCGAATGAAAATAATGCCTCTTTGCACACAAAAGCATAGCAAACAGATTTGCTAGAATCTAGCTCATCAATATCAGATTTGGTGGCAAATAAACATGCACTTTTCGGTTTAATTTCAGAAGCAACATTAGATGGTTTATTATTAGGCTTCATTTGTTGCTCAAATTCTTTTGCCACAATCTGATTGTCACTCTTATTTTTCTCCTGTTTTGCTTTATTAGCTCTATTAATATCATCTTTCAAAATGGAATCAGAGTCATAGGAAGCAAAGTAATATTTTTATCCTTGTGAACAAGAGTATACTGATTGTTTCTACCATGGTGTACAGAATTTTTATCAAATTGCCATGGTCTACCAAGTAATAAGGAACATGCTTGCATAGGTACCACATCACAATCAACATAATCAGCATATGTAGAGATACTAAAATGCACACTAACAGACGTGTTACCTTAACCTTGCCGATGTTGTTGAACCATTGGATGTAGTAAGGATGTGGATGTGGTCTTGTGGTGAGAGAAAGCTTCCACCATATCCATGCTAGCCAAGTTGTTGCAGCTCCCTCCATCTATGATGACGCTGAATAGAACGTTCCTTCACAACTCCCTTTGTATGGAACAAGTTATGCCTCTGATTTTGCTCGGCTTGTGTAACCTGCACACTCAAAACACGTTGAGCAACTAAACATTCATACCTGTCAAGATCTTCAAAGCAGCCATGTATTGCGCCTCAGATCGTAATCATCTCCACCGTGTTCTTCATGTGTAATAAGAGCCAAAGTCTCTTCATCATAGTCACTAGCGACTCATACCCACCATCCTCGTAGCAATCATCACACGCTGAGATTGGCATTCTCTCAAAATGTCCTCTTCCCTTACAACGACGACAAATAATATCACTTGTGTGCCCTGTTGACGCCATGGAAGAAGAAGAGCTCTGTGTAGGCCCAGCAGGTGTACTCTTGGCGATAGTGGTGGTTGTGCTGCTTTCTTGTATCACGGTTGGAGGTGGCAGCCGACGGAGGTGCCGTGTAGTAGAACGTGGAAGTAGATGATGCACGTGGTGTCCATGATGAAGGTCGACCTGCAGAAAAGTTAGTCCGCGCCAAGGCCTGCCGATCCTGCACTTCACGCTCAGCTTTACAAGCAAGATGGAATAATCGAGTGATATTATTATAATCCTTGTAGTCTAGAATGGTCTGAATCTCTATTTAATCCACCCAGAAAACGTGCAAGCATAGCTTCATTCTCCTCAACAATACCACATCTAATCAAGCCAGTTTGTAATTCCTGATAATATTCTTCACCGAATTTTTCCTTGTCTTAAGCGCTGCAATTTTGAAGTAATTCACGTTGATAATATGGTGGAACCCAACGAGTATGCATAGCAGTTTTCAAAGCAGCCCAAGTAGCTGGAACAGGATATAATCTACAATGTTCAGACCACCAAACACATGCAAAGCTAGTGAAAGCACAAACAGCAGCAGAACACGTCTCTCCTCGTGATATTGTAAACATGTAAATCGTTGTTCAGTTTCTAATTCCCAAGTAAGATATATATCAGAACATATCTACCCTCAAATGGTGGAATATTCAATTTCAGTTTAGGGAGATGGTCATGATCTCGCACCAAGGGGAGCCCAACATCGCCATTATTTGCATGTGGACGACACGGTGGTTGTGGTGCTGGTGGTTGCACGAGTTCGATGTTGATCAACCTCATCCTCGTAAGCTCTCACATAATCATCGCCCCCGCCGCAGCAGCAGGAGCCCATGTATATCAACAAGCAGCACCAAAGCAGCTTGGCCAGTGAAGAGGGACACGGAAGCTCGGCGGAGGGCTGTTTCGCGATGTGGAGGTAGTCCGTGTTGTTGTAGTAGAGGTGCGTTAGGTGCAGCCGGTGGTGGTGGTGGTAGACGCGCGAGCAATTCATTAAACTTGATATCGAGCTTCGTTTCGAACGCCTTCTCAATGCCATCTATCTTCTCCATGGCCTCTTCAAATCTATTTAGCACATCGTCCACCGCCCACTCATCATTTGTTGAAACTTATCATGTAGCGCTTTGTTTGTCATGTTCTCCCGTCAGTCTCGTCGGCTTGTGATCCTGCCATGGTTAGCAGCAATAGAAACACACAAGAATATGATTGACAGACTACTAGGAAGTGGTGGTGATGGTGTGGTGGATGATCACAAAACCGTCAGCAAATCTCAAAGTCTTACCAGTTCTTACCCAAAGAAGAAAGCGGTGATCGCAACCGATGTAGTCAAAACTCTCAAAGCTTGGATAGAGCGATTACTGGGAGAGTCAAACGACGATGTAGATGTATGTGGAGCTGGGAAGGCTTATAATATGGTAGCAAAAAAGGTTAGCAATAATCAATTCAGAGATGCAAAGTTGAATAAACGCTCAACGACGCAGATCTTGGTTGGTCCTAGGCTAGACCGTGCTAGAGACGCGAGCCTAGAACACTAACAAAATCACGGCGCTGCACGTAAACAAGGGAAAAGCACACTCTGGAATTTTTTTTTCGCTTTTTTTTTGCTGCCTTTTTTTTTTGCGCTTTTTTTTTTTTTTGAAAAAATCACTATAATGGCGAGTGTCTCAAAACTCTTCCGAGGTCAAACCGACAGATGGGCACGAAATTTTTGACCAAAAAATTTTTTTTTCGAACGCCCGGACCCAAAAACTGAAACGGGTCAAAAAACTTTCTATAACGGCGATCGTCTCAATACGCTTATAAACACCTAAAATAGGATAGCCAAAATTTTTTTTGACAAGTACGTTTTCGGAAAATTTTGGGCCTAAACGGAGGGTGGTTTCCAGACTCTTTTTTTTTTTGACAAGACCTACTCCGGCAAGGAAACACGAATCGGAAACTAGATGGATCTCGAAAACAACCCTAATATGCAAGGAACTCGGATTGGTGGTGGATATATGGTGGTGGTATATGGCAGCGGTGGTGGTAGCGGTGGTAGTATATGGATATGGATCGGTGGTGGTATATG
Source organism: Aegilops longissima (assembly GCA_021605205.1). NCBI lineage: Eukaryota > Viridiplantae > Streptophyta > Magnoliopsida > Poales > Poaceae > Aegilops > Aegilops longissima. Next base: position 364,070,785 of record CM038677.1, on the reverse strand, counting down.
GACACGGATTGGTGGTGGTATATGGATACGGATTCGAAGCGGTGATGGTAGGTGGCAGGGCGATGATGATGGTGCGGTATGGCGTGACAACTTATGACCGTAACTCAAACTCTAAAAGACTAGACGCTAAGACCAGCAACTAGACACGACGATGCAACCGCAAATTCAACAAAGCAAAACCCTAAAAAGATTATGCAAAGGCTCAGATTGGTTCGGATATGATGAACTAACCCTGAGTACTTGGCGTACTTGAAGTCATCTTGCACTTGGCGTTCCGCCTTTGTAGCTTGATGCACGAGCTCAATGAGGGATGAGTATGGTTGGAAGTCGGCAATCTTCTTGATGGGATGATTGAGTCCATTCAAGAAACGTGCCATAGTTTGCTCATCATCTTCTTTGACATTGGCTCGAATCATGGCTATCTCCATTTTCTTGTAATATTCTTCGACACTCTTTGTTCCTTGCTTGAGTAGTTGGAGTTTCTTGAAGAGGTCGCGGTTGTAGTAGGTTGGCACAAAACGTGCTCGCATGACATCCTTCATTTGAGCCCAAGTGGTGATTGGAGGTTCACCTCTTACTTGTCGTTGCTCAATGATTGGTTCCCACCATATGAGCACATAGTCTTGGAACTCAAGTGAGGCCATAGCGATTTTCTTTGCTTCATCGTAGTTGTGCAACCGGAAGATTTTGTCAACCTTTAATGCCCATGAGAGGTAGTTTTCGGGGTCATTGCTTCCATTGAACTTGGGCATGGTGAATTTTAGCTTGCCGTAGCGTTGCTCTTCATTGTGTTGTTGGCGATGTTGATGATGACGTCCTTGACGTGGATTGTAATCGTCTTCATGTTGCTCTTGGCGCGGAGGAAGACCATGATTAACTTGCCCTTGTTGAACTTGAGGTTGAGGTGGAGCTTGACGAGCTTGTGGAGGTTCTTGAGGAGCTTGTGGATTTCTTCTCGAAGGGCTTCCTCTTGATTGCGCCGTTCTCGATTGCGGTTGGCGAAGGCTCTACTTGATTCTTGAAGGGCACGGTGCGCCTCAAGAGCTTGTGCCTCACGTTGTTGTTGTTGAAAATGTTGAGCCTTGGCGTCTTGTTCGTTTTGGTGAAGACGTGCTCGTTCTTCCTCTTGTTGGCGACGGAGATGTTGTCTTTCTTGAGCTTGAGCAAAAGCCTCTTGGTTTGATTGAGGACGAGGAGCTTGATCATCAACTTGCTCTTGTGAATGCTTGTCATGTAGCGGGTTGCGAGATGCATGACGGTCTTGACGAGCGGCACGACGAAGAGTGTTCGAAGTAGGTGTACTTGAGTCGTAGAAGGTGTCGTTGAGTGTCTACTCGAGCGGCTCCGTCTTGATGATGAAGAAGTTGAATGATGCGGTTTCTCATCAAAGCGCGGATCTCGCCCATTCTTGCATCATTCTCTTGCTTGTGAGCCTCGAACTTGTTGTCGGTTGTCCCTTGTACGCTGCTCGGAGAGTCACAAGTCGGTGGCGAGGTTGTCGATCGCGGTCGCTCATTGCTTGTTGTTCTTGGTGCAACGCTTGTTGCACCAAAGAGGTGGCTCTTGGTGACGTATGTAGACATGTCGACGTCTTGCTCGATGAAGAGTGGGTTTGTAGAAGAACTTGGCCTATCCATCATTCCAAGCAAAATGTGAGTGGTAGAACGGAAAAGAACTTATACCAATGTACCTTTGACCGATGTTGAAAATGAACCAAGTTCACTCAAATGCGGACAATGAAATAGCACTCTTGGTACCGATTCTTGTCGGTTCTCACACCTACACAAGTAAAAGCTTATGGTGGAGCTCGATTAGGATGGTGGCACAAAATTTGATGCAATTGTAAGTGAGACTCAATAAAGTTGGAAATGATTCACAAAATTAGGAAGTGCAACAAGTAGACCAATAGCAAGATATGGTACACGGAAACACACACGCAAATAGATAATATGGGGTTATGCAACCAAGGATGAGCCAAAATGTGGAATTCACCAAGGTGCTCTTGTTGCACAACACTAGAGAGACGCTAGCACGATTGCACAATAGGCGGATACGAACTTGTGCACAACCTACTAAGCAAAAATGCAACAACTTCTATCCCAAGTATGCTATATGTATGGTGTTTCGATGTGTTGATCCAAGATGATCAAGTATGACAATCTTAATGTTGTATGATGCTATGGTTCTTGCTCATAAGCTCTTTGCTTATCTTCCTCTCTTTGCTTAAAAGCTTGATTGGCTCTTTCTCTTTTGAGATCTTTTCTCATGCAAAACTTCACGAACCAAGATAGCAATTGTGTATGCGATGACAACTTTGTGACACACAAGTTGATGCTAAGATATGCACCACTTTGGTATGGTATGTATGCTATGGAGTATGATCCCTAATGTGCACAAGTCACGTTGCCGGCAATACTCAATGGCTAGTCTCGATGGGTAAGCAACGCAAAGGATGGGTTATGATGGTTATCAATGCAAGTGCAAGTAATGTCAAAGGTGTCGACGATGTTACCGTCCTTGGCGAAGATGAGCGGTGGTGATGTTGATGTTGAATCGTACCTAGATAGCCGAAACACAAAAGGATACGGAAAACCACAACTCAAATTCTCAAGGCAAAAGTTGGCAACATTGTCGGAATTGGTAGTGGAAAAGGCTAAGGTGGTGTTATGCGGAAGTGGTGGAGGTAAGTGGAAGTGTATGTGGGCACGGGACAAAATTTGGCGAAAGTTAGGCGGTGATTGGGGTGGTGGATGGGATTGTTGTTATCAGGGGCCGGAAATCCGGGCTGGAAGCCGGGTGTCCGGGGCGCCGGATGTCCGGGCTGGTCGGGCCGGATGTCCGAGGTGCCGGATGTCCGGGCTGTTCGGGCCGGATGTCCGGGCTCGAAGAACACCGCGAGGAAAGGTCAAATCCGGTCAAAATTTGGGCGATTTTGTGGATGGATATTGTGGAAAAGATGGGGGAAAGATAGATCTACCTGCAACACACGAAATCCACGGATCAAATCCAACAAAACTTCATCACACAAATAAATCACAAAAAAAATTTGGGGCTATTTTTGTGGGGAATTTTCGGAATTAGGACAAAAACAACAAAATCAAGCTAGAAAAAGAGGGGTAGGGGCTCCAATAACGTGATCAACGTGGCTCATGATACCATAGATGATGTAGGGCGGAACCCTACATGGACGATCTTTCACGTTGGAGCGGATCCTACGGTGAATCACGAAGAACAAGAGGGAAAACACGGGGAAAACGAGAGAGAAATCACTCAACCGACAAGAGGTCAATCACACAAGTGCTAGATTATCGATCACATAAGGTGGCACAAGATTCAAGATCAACAAAGGAAAGATACAAACGGTAGCCGTTCTTCTCCGTGAGGAGGTCTTGATGGGGTCCACCCTAGAAGGGGGTCTTGAATCCGCTTGGGGGATCTTCTCCGTAGAGATCCTGATCTCCGAGGAGAAGTAGCTAAGTGGATGAGCAAAGGCTCTCACACAAGAATATGAGCTAATCCAATGCTAACCCTAGAGAGAGGAGGGGATCAAGTATATATAGTCTCGGGGCGAAGGGGTACAAGGGACAAGTCCCGGAGGCACCTGACGCAGCAGGGAGGCCGGACGTCTGGCGTCGGGCGGATGTCCGGCCTTCGCGAGACGCCGGATGTCCGGGCTCTCAGCCGGATGTCCGGGTGAAGCGACTGCTTCAGAGAATCGGGTGAGGGAGCCGGATTTCCGGGCTTCAGGCCGGATATCCGGGCTGGGGGCCGGATGTCCGGGCTTGGACGCCGGATGTCCGGGCCCTGGAGACTTGGGCAGTTTGGAGCATGTTGAGGTAGAAGCTCTAGGGGCCGGATGTCCGGGGCCATGGCCGGATGTCCGGGGCATGGAAGTTGATCTTGCTCGTTTCCGTTGGTTCTCTTCATACGTGGACTTGGCGGCTTGTCCATCTTCACGTGCGTCCTCGGGAGGTTCCCCTTGACACCTAATCATGCATAGCATATCGGACTTAGGTAGTAGCCATGTTTCGAGTGGATCATATGTGATATCAATAAGGAAAGAGGTCACCTCGTTCTCGAGAGCTCTAGCTCTAGCTCGTGTCATGGGTCCTCTTGGCTCTTGATGAGACGGTTGTAGGTCCATGGGGATGATCGTGGGATGCTCCGCATCACTTGTCCAAGTCGACTTCCCCTTCATCTTCTTCAAGAAGGCAACATTCAAGCCACAAGTCTTCGGAGCGCGAAAAAGATGCAAGTGCAACTCGTCCTGGTCCACATCTCCATGGCGACCACCATCACGTTCATGATCCACATCGTCATGAAGGGCAAGTCACCTCCAAGCATCATGTGCACGACGACGACGAACGACATCTACTACGAGCTCAAGTGCGACAACGACACCATCAACATGAAGATGCTCCACAAGCGCAAATGCACAAGTCCCAACAAGCCCTACCTAACGCCAAGTCCAAGCTTCATGAGCATAAGAGAAGACCGCGAGACGGCCACCACCAAGATGGTGCTACGACTACAACAACCACTTCGGCATCTTCGCCAAGTGCTATCAAGGCATCTTCGCCTTTGGACGTACGGCATCTTCGCCTACTTCCCACGAGCACGCTACTACGACTTCATCAAGTCCAAGGCGACCTCCTACGAGCGAGGGCGACACTTACATGTTCGGAAGCCCCTCAAGGAAGATGGCCGAGCATGGGACATTCCCTTCGGTCATGGAGACGAGCTACGAGGTGCCACACCATATGGGCCTCCAACAACAAGACGACGACAAGAAGGTCGAGCAAGGGCCACCCCCTTCGACCACGGCGATAGGAGTTGAACACGGAGACATTTGCACCTACATCTCTCCGACACCGACATATGTCGAGATGCCCCATTTGTCATGTGAGGAGAGCCACCACCCCATGAATGACATGAGTGACTCCACCATACGTGACACTGAGAGCATTTCCTATGAGAGGATGAGTGTGACCACCACTAGCCCCACACATGAGAGCATGCCACACATCCTATGTGAGGTTGAGCCCCATTTGAGTGACTCCACCAACCATATGAGTGAAAGCATCCTTGAGGGAGTGAGTGAGCCACAACACGTAGTGAGTAAGGTAGTTGAGACGGCATGTGAGGCCACTATGATTTCTAACGACTTAACCTCTACTCCTAGTGTGTTTTCTCCTTTGGTGCTAGGCCTCCTACATGACGACACGCCTATCCTTGATGAGTCTATTCCTCCACTGGAGACGACGATGGCCATGGTGGACGATGATGCACCCCCCACATGGTTCCATCAAGATGAAGATGACAATGATTGGATCTTCAACACCTCACCTACAACGCATGAGCTACGCTTCGAAGGTAACATAGGTGACGGTGCTTCTCTTGTCCCACTAGAGGACTATCTTACCAATGATTGCTCCCATGATGTTGATCCACCTATTACCATGCTTCATGCTAGTGAAACTTCTTCATGCCTTGAATTACCTATTTATGATGAATATGATGATGAGCATGTTGAGTTGCCTAGTTGTGATGCTATGCTTCATAGGATATCTTGTGAAAATTCTATTGGTCACTTCATGTTTGACAATCCTTTGACCTTGTCATATGCTATGAGTGAGATCTCCCATATTGCATCATTACAATCTCAACATAGTAACTATGCATGCCCCATTAAAATCAATCCCATTTGCACTAATGGCATAGATGACGAGATGATGGTCATTGGCTTTTGCTTCTCTTGTGATGATATTGCCATGCTTCCTTTACATGATTTGTGCAATTCGTCTACTATGTCATGCCATGATCACATTGTTCCGAATATGCATTGTTTTGGATGTTGTCAATATTCTCCATGTGATGTTTCCATTAATGCTCATGAGGAGACCCCCATAGTTTCCTTATACATATTAGGAGATCTTGATGCATTTCATACTTTGCATGATTCCCATGATTGTGTACACCATATGCATTCCATGAACAACAATGCTCTAGATATTTCTCATGATGCATTACACAATTTGAGTCTCCATTATGCTATACATCATAACAAACCTCTCATGATGGATGACATGTTTCTATATCGCGCATCTCATTTATTTGAGCATTGGCTATTTTGTGCTAACAAACACACGCACTTGCACATCATGATGGATGATGTGAATATCTACCACGCACACACAATTTTCCCTTTGTCTTTGTTTTGTGTAGGTACGCACGTATACTCGTCAACATCTCAATCACATGAGTTGACGAAACGAGCTCTTGAGAGCAATGATGACTTGGGATCCCGTGGACTATCCTTACCACCGTTCCCTTCGCGCAAGGACTACGCGCATCTCTTCTACTTGGCTCTCACACGGCTATGGGCTATTTACCACTTGTCACCTTATGCTCATTTTACCGTGTTCACATTGCATGCTATGCTTGCTCCTATGCCTTTGCCATGCAATTGTGACCCTTGCTTGCATCTACCCATTATTCACCATTATGATACCTCTATGTGTATTTGCATGCTTGGTGGAGATCCTTATTGCTATTGCCATGTTTATCATGTGCCCCATGCTATTGATGCTATTTTGCTCATATCTTGCCTTCATGCTTGTGACATGTCATGTGAAGTATTCATGCACACTATTTGCACCCCTGACATGATTGCCATGATTCCTTCTAGTACGTTGCATCTTCGCACTGCTAGCTTGCTTGACTTGATTGATATGATTGCTTGCTATGTTGCATCACCCATGTTCCACTATTACTTGCTTTCTTGGGTTGATGACATATATGCTCATGCCTCTCACATGATATATCTTGATCATTGTCTCTTGTGTCCATTAGTTGCCTCTCTCATATCCACTTGTATTGAGTGCAACCATACTATGCTTATTGATCTTGGAGACTTTGACATATTACTTGTGATGCATGCTTGTTTGATTGCGCCTATTGCATTTGGTTGTTCTTGCATCATATGCCTCCATACTATGAAATACTCCCTTGTCATTTCTTATGATGAGCATGATACATACACTTGTTGGGTATCTTACCACACGAATGATTGGTTTTGCCATTTCGCTACCCTCATTTGTTTTTCCAAGTGTTTGTCATGTTCTTTCATTTTGAAGGATTTACATGGCGGTACCACCACGAGACATATTGGTTATGTGAAGGCATACATGATGTAGAACTCCAACATCTTTGGGAACTTTCTTGAGGTGAACTCCTTCCCTTTGAGCCATCCTCAAATACGCATATTGGATGGGTCACTCTTTCATTGTTGTTTCCTTCTTGTTGTCTACATGATACATCTATTGGATGGAGGACCGACATTGGAGATCGACTCTATGGACCTTCACATTGAGGAGCGCTCGGACTTACTGGATGCACCTTCGGAAATCCACTCATGCCTTGACATCGAGCTTTGGTACACCAACACCTCCATATTTGTTGATTGTGCTCATACATGTCATGCTCGATGGACATATCATACTAAGCACAAGTGATGCGGAGCATCCCACGTTCATCACCATGTACACTCCGACACTCTCCAAGCCCCAAGGATACATGAGATGAGACCTCGACTATTCGCCATTGTACACGAGGTGAACCCTTTCCTAAATGCTTCCCCTTTCCATTCGTGTGAGACATGGTTGCTACCTAAGGCGAGGACTCTATGCATTCCTAGGTACCAAGGAGACCCTCTCGGAGATGCTCGGAATGATGGACAAGTCCCCAAGTACAAGGATGAAGGAACATGATGAGAGGAACCAGAGAAAGTCTGCAGAGCCGGACATCCGCGCCGGCCGGACATCCGCCCTTCCAGAAGCCCCGGACATCCGCCCCAGCCGGACATCGGCGCCCATCACACCAGCCAAAACTACAGGCCGGACATCCGCCCCCAGCCCGGACATCCGGCCTCCGACAAAGCCGGATATCCGCCCTCGCCCGAAATCCGGCGCCCTGACCGAATCGACAAGTCTACCCCGCCAGCCGGACATCCGCCCCTAGCCGGACATCCGGCGTCTCGAAAGCTTGGGACATCCGCCCGACGCCGGACATCCGCCTCCCCCCTGCGTGTAGTGCATCCGGCCGAGGCCCTTGTACCCTTCGCCCCTAGACTATATATACTCCATCCCTTCCTCTTTCTAGGGTTAGCTTAGGTTTAGCTCATGTTTGTGTGAGAGCCTTGCTCGTCCACTTGGTTACTTCTCCTGAGCTCGGGACCTCTTGGAGAAGATCCCCAAGCGGATTCAAGACCCCCTTCTAGGGTGGACCCCATCAAGACCTCCTCACGGAGAAGAACGGCTACCGTTTGTATCGTCCTTTGTTGACCTTGAATCATCTATCTCCTTTTGTGTTCATCGATCTAGCACTTGTGTGATTGATCTCTTGTTGGTTTAGTGATTTCTCTCTCGTTTTCTCCGTGTTTCCATCTTGTTCTTCCGCGTGTTCTTCCTGATTCCCCCATAGGATCCGCTCCAACGTGAAAGATCATCCACGTAGGGTTCCGCCCTACATCATCTTGGTATCATGAGCCACGTTGATCACGTTTTTGGAGCCCCTACCCCGTGATTTCTAGCTTGATTTTTTGATTTCGTCCTAAATCCGAAAATCCCCACCAAAAATAGCCTCAATTTTTTTTGTGTGATTTGTTAGTTTTGATGATGTTTTGTTTATTTTGATCCATGGATTTGCTTGGTTTCGAGTGGATCTAGCATTTCCCCAAGTTTCCCCACTTTCCATCCACGAAATCTCTCCAATTTTGACCTTGAAAACATCAATTTCCGCCCCCAATTCAAAAATTTCCGCCCCAAACGAGATTTAGATTCGTCGGGCCGGACATCCGGGCCATCTGGCCGGACATCCGGCTCCTGGAGCGCCAAATCTGCTCGGTTCTGGACATACACCCCCGGAAATCCGGCCCCTGGGATTTCAGTTTTTTCCGTTTCACCGTTTCGGCCATAACTAATTCATCCGGAGTCCGATTTTGACGTTCTTTAGCTCGTTTTGAAGCTATTGACATCCCCCATCCCACAAAAATACCACCAACACCATTTGACTCCATCAAAATTTCCAAATTTTGGCAAGTTTGCCTAGGCCCTCCACCATATCCTCCGCATAACCACCACTGACTTCCGCAACCTAACCACTTTTGTTCCCCTTTGCATTTGAGGTTGTTTGAGTTGTGATTCGAGTCTCCTAAGGTGTTTAGGCTACTTAGGGACGGTTACATCTTCATCAACCACCACCACCACCATAACTTCCTCATAGGCTTGCCCACCATACACTTCAACCACCTCAACTTAACCCAATAGTTGTTTGAGATTGTTTGAGTTGTGGCTTGTGTCTCCTAAGGTGTTTCGGCTACTTAGGGACGGCAACTTCAACTCCGACACGTGTATAGCCCATCATTCCACTTCCGCATTGCCAATTGCAAACCACCACCGCATTCCCGCTACCACCATTTTGACATTTGACGTTTGAGATTTTGAGTTCGCGGTTTTTCCGCTTCCTAAGGTGTTTCGCTACTTAGGGACGAGTCTCCATCATCTTGGTTTCTACATCAAGAACACCGCTACTCATCATCGCGGACGGTAACCTCCATATCATCTTAGTATCGTGGTATCCTCCATTGTATATTCCCTTGCCATTGCATTGTTAACCCCTAGCCTTACTTTTATGTTATTTGCCTATCGAGACTAGCCATTTGAGTATTGCCGCAACGTTACTTGTGCACATTAGTGATCATACCTTCCATTACATACCATACAATATCATATTGGTATCATATCATCCATTGTGTCTCAAGTTTGTTCCCGCATATACACAATTGCTATCTTGGTTTGTGCATTGTGCAAAATTGGCCATACAAAAAAAAGAAAAGAAAAATAAAGCTTTTAAGAAAAAGAGAGCAAAGAAGCTTGTAAGAAAGTACCATAGCATCATACCACATTGCATATAAGATTGTCATATCCGATCATCTTGGATCATCTTGAGAGAAACACCGGGAACTATATATACATAGCATACTTGGGATAGAAGTTTATCCATTTTGCATCTTATAGGTTGTGCACAAGTGTCGTATCCGCCTATTGAGCAATCGTGCTAGCGTCTCTCTTGAGTTGTGCAACACGAGCGTTTTCCGTGGATTCCACATTTTGTGCTCATTCCTTGGTTGCACGACCCCATTTATCTATCCGTGTGTGTGTTTCCGTGTGCCATTCTTTGCTGTTGGTCCATTTGTTTCACTTGCGAATTTGTGAATCTCTTTCAACATTATTGACTCTTGCTAACATTTTGCATTAAATTTTTGTGCCACTATCCTCACCGAGCTCCTCCATAAGCTTTACTTGTGTAGGTGTGAGAACCGACAAGGATTGGTAATAATAGTGCTATTTCATTGTCCGCATTTGAGTGAACTTGATTCATTGTCAACATCGGTCAAGGTACATTTGTATAAGTTCTTCTCTTTCTCCCACTCATATTTGCTAGAGTCTTGTGATGGATAGGAAAGGCATTTCATCTCCGGTCTTCGACAACAACGACGGCGTGAACAACTACATCACCAAAGCGTCTATCTTCGATCTACAACGACAAGTGCAAGGCACACAATCAAGATTGCGAGCGATCGAGAACATCTCCATCGACATTCATCACTCCGAAGCAAGGAGAAGGGACTACTTCGACAAGAAACTTGCCGCACATAAAGAGGAGCAAGATGCAAGGATGGAGGAGATTAGAGCCTTGATCAAGTCTACTTCCCCTTCATCATCTTCAAGACGGCGACGTTCAAGCCACAAGTCTTCGGAGCGCCCAAGCGATGCAAGCGCAAGTCGTCCACATCTCCATGGCGACCACCATCACATTCGTGATCCTCATCGTCATGAAGGGCAAGTCACCTCAAGCATCATCGCACGACGACGATTTAACGACATCTTCTACGAGCTCAAGCACGACAACGACACCATCATCATGAAGATGCTCCACAAGCGCAAATGCACAAGTCCCAACACGCCAAGTCGAAGCTTCATGAGCATAAAAGAAGACCGCGAGACGACCACAACCAAGACGGCGCTACGACTACAACAACCACTTCGGCATCTTCGCCAAGTGCTATCAAGGCATCTTCGCCTTTGGACGTACGACATCTTCGCCTACTTCCCACGTGTACGCCTACATCGACTTCATCAAGTCCAAGGTGACCACCTACGAGCGAGGGCAACACTTCCATCTTCGGAAGCCCCTCAAGGAAGATGGCCGAGCATGGGAAACTCCCTTCGGTCATGGAGACGAGCTACGAGGTGCCACATCATATGGGCCACCAACACCAAGACGGTGACAAGACGGTCGAGCAAGGGCCATCCCCTTCGACCACGGCGACGAGCGCGAACCTCTTCAACAACATGAAGACGACGCCCACATTGGACTCATACTCCGAGTCAAGCTACGCGACGCAAGCATGGAGACATTTGCACCTACATCTCTCCGGCACCCACATATGTCGAGATGCCCCAATTGCCATGTGAGGAGAACCACCACCCCATGAGTGACATGAGTGACTCCACCATACGTGACATTGAGAGCATTTCCTATGAGAGGATGAGTGTGAGCATCACTAGCCCCACACATGAGAGCATGCCACACATCCTATGTGAGGTTGAGCGCCATTTGAGTGACTCCACCCACCATACGAGTGAGAGCATCCTTGAGGGAGTGAGTGAGCCACAACACTTAGTGAGTGAGGTAGTTGACACGGCACATGAGGCCACTATGATTCCTAACGAATTAACCTCTACTCCTAGTGTGTTTTCTTCTTTGGTGCTAGGTCTCCTACATGATGACATGCCTATCCTTGATGAGTCTATTCCTCCATTGGAGACGACGATGGCCATGGTGGATGATGATGAACCCCCCACATGGTTCCATCAAGATGACGATGACAACGAGACGATCTTCAACACCTCACCTACAACTCATGAGCGACCTTCAAAAGGTAACATAGGTGATGGTGCTTCTCTTGTCCCACTAGTGGACTCTCTTGACATCGATTGCTCCCATGATGTTGACCCACCTATTAACATGCTTCATGCTAGTGAAACTTCTTCATGCCTTGACCTACCTACTTATGATGAATATGATGATGAGCATGTTGAGTTGCCTAGTTGTGATGTTATGCTCCATAGGATATCATGTGAAAATTCTTTTGGTCACATCATGTTTGACAATCCATTGAACTTGTCATATGCTATGAGTGAGATCTCTCATATTGCCTCATTTCAATCTCAACATAGTAACTATGCATGCCCCATTAAAATCAATCCCATTTGCACTTATGGCATAGATGACGAGATGATGGTCATTGGCTTTTGCTTCTCTTGTGATGATATTGCCATGCTTCCTTTACATGATTTGCGCAATTCATCTACTATGTCATGCCATGATCACATTGAACCAAATAGGCATTGTTTTGGATGTTATCAATATTCTCCATGTGATGTTGCTACTCATGCTCACGAGGAGACCCCCATAGTTTCCTCATATATATTAGGAGATTTTGATTCATCCCATCCTTTGCATGATTTTCATGATTGCTTGCACCATATGCATTCCATGAATAACAATGCTCTAGATATTTCTCATGATGCATTACATCCTTTGAGTCTCCATTATGCAATACAAAATAACAACCCTATCATGATGGATGACATGTTTCTATATCACGCATCTCATTTATTTGAGCATTGGCTATTTTGTGCTAACCGACACATGCATGTGCGCATCATGATGGATGATGTGTACATCTACCACGCACACACAATTTTCCATTTGTCTTTGTTTTGTGTAGGTTGTCACATACACTCGTCAACATCTCAATCCCATGAGTTGACGAAACGAGCTCTTGAGAGAAAGGATGCTTTGGGATCCCATGGACTATACTCACCAACGTCCCCTTCGCACAAGGACTACGCGCAACTCCTCTACTTGGCTCTCACACGGCTATGGGCTATTTACCACTTGTCACCTTATGCTCATTTTACCGTGTTCACATTGCATGCTATGCTTGCTCCTATGCCTTTGCCATGCAATTGTGACCCTTGCTTGCATTTACCCATGATGCACCATTATGATACTCCTATGTGTATTTGCATGCTTGGTGGAGATCATTGTTGCTTTTGCCATGTTTATCATGTGCCCCATGCTATTGTTGATTGTTGTGTTGGGAGAGTCATGATGTCACATTGCTATTTACATATGGCCTCTCGCCAATACATTGATGATAATTTTCTCATATCTTGCTTTCATGCTTGTGCTATGCCATGTGAATTATCCATGCCCACTATTTGCACACATGACATGCTTGCCATGATTCCTTCTAGTACGTTGCATCTTCGCACTACTAGCTTGCTTGACTTGATCTCTATGATTGCTCGCTATGTTGCATCACCCATGTTCCACTATCACTTGCTTTCTTGGGTTGACGACATATATGTTCATGCCTCTCACATGATATATCTTGATCATTGTCTCTTGTGTCCATTAGTTGCCTCTCTCATATCCACTTGTATTGAGTGCAACCATACTATGCTTATTGATCTTGGAGACTTTGACATATTACTTGTGATGCATGCTTGTTTGATTGCGCCTATTGCATTTGGTTGTTCTTGCATCATATGCCTCCATACTATGAAACACTCCCTTGTACTTTCTTATGATGAGCATGATGCATACACTTGTTGGGTATCTTACCACTCGAATGATAGGTTTTGCATTTCCGCTAACCTCATTTGTTTTTCCGAGTGTTTGTCATGTTCTTTCATTTTGGAGGTTTCACAAGGCGATGCCGTTATGCGACAACTTGGTTATGTGAAGGCATACACGATGTGCAACACCATCATTTGCGAGAATCTACTAAAGGTGAACTCCTTCCCTTTGAGCCATCCTCAAGTTTGCATATTGGATGGGTCACTCTTTCATTGTTGTTTCCTTCTTATTGTCTACATGATACATCTATTGGATGGAGGACCGACATTGAGATCGACTCTATGGACCTTTACATTGAGGAGCGCCGGACTTATTGGATGCACCTTCGGTTTTCCACTCTTGCCACAACATCGAGCATTGGTATACCAACACCTCCATATTTGTTGACTGTGCTCATACTCATGCTCGATGGACATATCATACTCACCACAAGTTTGCACCCTATGCATGGATTCACTCACATTATGCTTGCCTTGTTGCATCTATTTCCATGACATCCATGATATATGAGCTTGTGCACTTCCTTAGCAAATTTGTTGTGATATTTCTTGATGGCATATTCATACATCATGATCATATTGTCCATCATCAATTGCATGATAACATACACATGTTGAGCATCCATTGCCATATTCATGCTATTGATAAACCGTCTCACTATGACATCATTTTGCACCATGGTTGCATTGCTCATACTAATAACACAATTGTGTGCACATTGATTGCATTTGTCCCCATGAATGCTTTACATCTCATTACATATTATCTTGCTAAGCTTCATGTGCTTTCTCATGAACAATCTTGCCTCACGGACTCATTCTTACATGATGGACACTTTGTGTGCGCTAACCATTGTATTTCGAGTGTTTCTTGTGTTTGCTCTTTTGCATATCTATCACTCCATGACGCCTTGGACTACTTGGATTGCGTCATGTCTTCAACTTCGTCCAACTACAAGTCCGTCTACGACAACCGTTTCCATGGTGATGAGGATCACGATCCGAGGTCGGATCTTTCCCAAGGGAGGGGAGATGATGCGGAGCATCCCACGTTCATCCCCATGTACACTCCGACACTCTCCAAGCCCCAAGGATACATGAGATGAGACCTCGACTATTCGCCATTGTACACGAGGTGAACCCGTTCCTAAATGCTCCCCCTTTCCATTCGTGTGAGACATGGTTGCTACCTAAGGCGAGGACTCTATGCATGCCTAGGTACCAAGGAGACCCTCTCGGAGATGCTCGGAATGATGGACAAGTCCCCAAGTACAAGGATGAAGGAACATGACGAGAGGAACCGGAGAAAGTCTGCAGAGCCCGGACATCCGGCCCTTCCCGCAAGCCCGGACATCCGGCCTCAGCCCCGACATCCGGCGCCCATCACAGCAGCCGCAAAACTACAGGGCCCGGACATCCGGCCCCTCGCCCGGAAATCCGGCGCCCCGCACCCGAATCGACAGAAGTCTACCCCGCCAGCCCGGACATCCGGCCCCCTAGCCCGGACATCCGGCTTCTCGGGAAAGCCCGGACATCCGGCCCGACCCCCCGACATCCGGCCTCCCCTGACTATGAAACACTCCCTTGTACTTTCTTATGATGAGCATGATGCATACACTTGTTGGGTATCTTACCACTCGAATGATAGGTTTTGCATTTCCGCTAACCTCATTTGTTTTTCCGAGTGTTTGTCATGTTCTTTCATTTTGGAGGTTTCACAAGGCGATGCCGTTATGCGACAACTTGGTTATGTGAAGGCATACACGATGTGCAACACCATCATTTGCGAGAATCTACTAAAGGTGAACTCCTTCCCTTTGAGCCATCCTCAAGTTTGCATATTGGATGGGTCACTCTTTCATTGTTGTTTCCTTCTTATTGTCTACATGATACATCTATTGGATGGAGGACCGACATTGGAGATCGACTCTATGGACCTTTACATTGAGGAGCGCTCGGACTTATTGGATGCACCTTCGGTTTTCCACTCTTGCCACAACATCGAGCATTGGTATACCAACACCTCCATATTTGTTGACTGTGCTCATACTCATGCTCGATGGACATATCATACTCACCACAAGTTTGCACCCTATGCATGGATTCACTCACATTATGCTTGCCTTGTTGCATCTATTTCCATGACATCCATGATATATGAGCTTGTGCACTTCCTTAGCAAATTTGTTGTGATATTTCTTGATGGCATATTCATACATCATGATCATATTGTCCATCATCAATTGCATGATAACATACACATGTTGAGCATCCATTGCCATATTCATGCTATTGATAAACCGTCTCACTATGACATCATTTTGCACCATGGTTGCATTGCTCATACTAATAACACAATTGTGTGCACATTGATTGCATTTGTCCCCATGAATGCTTTACATCTCATTACATATTATCTTGCTAAGCTTCATGTGCTTTCTCATGAACAATCTTGCCTCACGGACTCATTCTTACATGATGGACACTTTGTGTGCGCTAACCATTGTATTTCCGAGTGTTTCTTGTGTTTGCTCTTTTTGCATATCTATCACTCCGGCGACGCCTTGGACTACTTGGATTGCGTCATGTCTTCAACTTCGTCCAACTACAAGTCCGTCTACGACAACCGTTTCCATGGTGATGAGGATCACGATCCGAGGTCGGATCTTTCCCAAGGGAGGGGAGATGATGCGGAGCATCCCACGTTCATCCCCATGTACACTCCGACACTCTCCAAGCCCCAAGGATACATGAGATGAGACCTCGACTATTCGCCATTGTACACGAGGTGAACCCGTTCCTAAATGCTCCCCCTTTCCATTCGTGTGAGACATGGTTGCTACCTAAGGCGAGGACTCTATGCATGCCTAGGTACCAAGGAGACCCTCTCGGAGATGCTCGGAATGATGGACAAGTCCCCAAGTACAAGGATGAAGGAACATGACGAGAGGAAGGAGAAAGTCTGCAGAGCCGGACATCCGCCCTTCCCGCAAGCCCGGACATCCGCCTCAGCCCGACATCCGGCGCCCATCACAAGAGCAAGAAACTACAGGGTCGGACATCCGCCCTCGCCCGAAATCCGGCGCCCGCACCAATCGACAGAAGTCTACCCCGCCAGCCGGACATCCGCCCCTAGCCCGACATCCGGCTTCTCGAAAGCCGGACATCCGCCCGACCCCCGACATCCGCCTCCCCCGCTGCGTAAGGCATCCGGCCGAGGCCCTTGTACCCTTCGCCCCTAGACTATATATACTCCATCCCTTCCTCTTTCTAGGGTTAGCTTAGGTTTAGCTCATGTTTGTGTGAGAGCCTTGCTCGTCCACTTGGTTACTTCTCCTCGGAGCACAGGACCTCTTGGAGAAGATCCCCAAGCGGATTCAAGACCCCTTCTAGGGTGGACCCCATCAAGACCTCCTCACGGAGAAGAACGGCTACCGTTTGTATCGTCCTTTGTTGACCTTGAATCATGTATCTCCCTTTGTGTTCATCGATCTAGCACTTGTGTGATTGATCTCTTGTTGGTTTAGTGATTTCTCTCTCGTTTTCTCCGTGTTTCCCTCTTGTTCTTCCGCGTGTTCTTCGTGATTCCCCCGTAGGATCCGCTCCAACGTGAAAGATCATCCATGTAGGGTTCCGCCCTACATCAACAAGTTTGCAACCCATGCATGGATTGACTCACATTATGCCTGTCTTCTTGCATCTATTTCCATGTCATCCATGATATATGAGCTTGTGCACTTCCTTAGCAAATTTGTTGTGATCTACCTTGATGGCATATTCCTACATCATGACCATTTTGTCCACAATCAATTGCATGATAACATACACATGTTGAGCATCCATTGCCATATTCATGCTATTGATAAACCGTCTCACTATGACATCATTTTGCACCGAGGTTGCATTAATCATATTTACAACACATCTGTGTGCATAATGATTGCATTTTCTCCCATGAATGCTTTGCATCTCATTCTAGATCAACTTGATAAGCTTCATGCGCTTAGTCACGACCAATCTTGCCGCACGAACTCATTCTTACATGATGGACACTTTGTGTGCGCTAACCATTGTATTTCCGAGTGTTGCTTGTGTTTGCTCTTTTTGCAGGTCTCTCACTCCGGCGACACCTTGGACTACTTGGATTGCGCCATATCTTCAACTTCGTCCAACTACAAGTCCGTCCACGACAACCGTTACCATGGTGATGAGGATCACGATCCGAGGTCGGATCTTTCCCAAGGGGGGGAAATGATGCGGAGCATCCCACGTTCATCCCCATGTACACTCTGACTACTCCCCAAACCCCAAGAGGACATATGACGAGACCTCAAACATACGCCATGGGACACAAGGTGAACTCGCTCCTCTCCGAACCGTCACTTTCTGGTGAGGACATGACTACCTTGGATGAGACCAAAAATATTGCATACATGCATATTTCTCAGGTGATTTCTAGTGCAAACTATTCAATAATATATTTATGTTATCCAGAACAAAAATACTTCACATACTTTTGTGTATTGTCTAATTGCAGGTGTATGGGACATTTGTACAATCCACATATGAAGATAAGGGAGAAAGAGATGTTTACCTGCTGTTCAAAAAGTTCTCTCACGTCACTTTTGGCCCAAGAGAAGATAGAGTCCAAGTCTCTCACGTTCGGACTCAGATTCGGACCGCACAGACATACCTGACTCAAAACGTCTATAACTTTTTCATACGGACTCCAAATTGGTTGATTCTTTTTTTGTTGGAAAATAGATTTCGTGCATTTTCCAACCCAATTGGAATCACCTTAAAATCCGTCCGGAGCGTTGATTTATAGACGAAACAATCTGATGCTGCAGCAGAATCCGAGTCAAACTACAAGTCCAAAGGTGTTACGTCACCTCCGCTTGGGCCCATTGGCCTTGTACGACCTAGGGTTAGTTTTAGGCTGCCTTGGGACGTCCTCCCACCTCCTTGGCCGCCACCCCTTGCTCCTATATAAGTAGATCCATCTAGTAGCTTTTTCCTTGGGATTTGTTTAGTTAAAAGTTAGCCATTGCAACTTCGTGTACTTTGTTTGTGTCCAACGACCAGACCAAGACCGCTTACGGATCCCCACCATTATCAATACTTCATATATATATTCGCAATATTCAGATTGCTTTATCATATTCTTGCTTGTTCTTCGATTGCTTGCAGGAATAGACCTTTGTGGTCAGGTTGATCGTGCTCCAGCGTGGTCAATAACCTCTCGGAGTTGGTTTAGCGATTGCTAAGGCGCAACGTCGTGCACGTTTGTAGTCGGATCGTCAAAGTCGTCTCCACCAAATCGATAGTTATCATCTCATCGAAAGATCGGGACACCCGCCTCTATCAAGTGGTATCAGTTTTCAGGTTGCTCGGTGAGAATTTCCAATTATCCTAGATTAGATTTATTTTCTTACCTATTGTCCAAGAAAAGCCACAAAAAAGTTAGATCTATTCATCCTTTGTCCAAGCCAGTCCGAGCCTTTGCAGTTTTCTTTTCATTGTTTGCATTATTGAATTATCGGTTGCATCGTCGTGTCGAGTTGCTGGTCTTAGTGTCTAGTTCGTTTAGAGTTTCGAGTTCTGTTCACATTAGTCACGCCGCTGCATCGTTATCCCTTCCGTTGATCACCATCCATCCATCAATTTCCACCACGTGCTACCCACCGCTCATTGTCATAACCATAGTTGAGATCGTTCACATCTTCGCTTTGATCCAATCTGCATCTTATCCAGTTTGTCTTGGAAAGAGGAGAAAAAGATAGAGAAAAAAAAGAGAAAAAGGAAAAAAAAGAAAAACAGAGAGAAGAAAAGAAAAAAAGCGTGAGAAAAAAAAAGGAAAAAAAAACCGGATCTATCTAGAATCAATCTCGTACCTGAATTCGGATTGGAATCTGTTTTTTGCACTGTTCAGTAAAACAGGTGTATCTTCCTCATACGAAGTCCGTTTTGACTCCGTGAGTACTCAAATTAAAGCTAGAGACGAGGCGCATCTAAATAGTTGCAGAAGCTAGTTCAATATTTGACACCTCAAAATCGGCTTCTAGATAGGTGTTTTGCCCTCTGAAGTTCGTGAACACAGCTTGTTCCAATTTTTCAGGCCAGTTTTAGAATTCTTTGACTCCTCATATCAACTCGAATTGAGTGATTCTTTTTGCATTGGAAAGCTTGAGTTAGTAGCATTCCTTGAAAGAATTTATCAGAAAATTGGCTCAAACTTTTCAAGAGGAAAGTTGAGAGAGAGTTGTTGTATGTCCTGCTTGGCGGTTGTTTTCATCATTATCTTCACTGCCGTTGTGATCTTCACTTATATCTTGCTGTCAAGAGCTACTTAGTATCCTTCATTGATGCTAGTTGTGCTATGCCGTGACCTCATTAGTGTTCTAGGCTCGCGTCTCTAGTCCGGTCTAGCCTAGGACCAGACAAGATCCGTCGTTGAGCGTTTATTCAACATTGCATCTTTGAATTGATTATTGCTAATCTTTTGCTACCATATATAGCCAACCCAGCTCCACATATTTCTACACGTGTATCGTGACGCTCCCCGCAATCGCTTTACTCAATATTCGAGTTACTTGACACCGCTGGTTGCCGATCACCGCCGCTGCATGGTAAGAACTTGTAAGACATTGATATTTGCTTTCTTGTGAGCGTTTTACCACCACATCCTAGTAGTTATAGGAACATTATTTTTGGATTTTGTTTCTTGTTCTACTAATCATGACAGGATCGAGTCAATTCATGGGCTTTGTCGATCGCGGAGACATGCCACCACCTATGCAAATACCACAACCGTCACGAGAGGTGCACAAACATCCAAATGCACATGATCAGGTTCATGTTTCTATACCACCATTTAATGGCCGTTTTAGACCTCCTTTATATATTGAATGGGAGTTAGACATAAATAATATATTTGCTTCCCATAATTTTGATGAACGTAAAAAAGTTATGGTTGCGGTTGGTTCTTTCACTGGTTATGCTCTAGTTTGGTGGATTGAATATTGTTGGTTACACCCTGATTATGTACCTAATACTTGGGATGATTTAAAACATGTCATGAGAGATAGATTAAATCGATGTTTATTATACTCGTGGCATGATTAAAAAACTGGAACATTTAAAACAAGGTAGTGACACCGTAACAAAATATTATGATGATTTACAAACTACCTTGTTGCACTCATTTTTAGAAGAAAGTGAAGAAGATTTTATGGATAGATTTTGGGGAGGATTAAACCATAATATTCAGGAGATACTAATTCATGAAGAGTGTTATCCTATGGACCATTTGTTTCATCTTGCTTGCAAAGCTGAACAGGAAATAAAACGACGTGTTGCCCACAAGGAGAACAAGCGCACGGTGCACATTCCAACTGTTGATACAGATGTTTATTCAACTACTAGGCGTACTATGACAACCACATCCATTGTTGCGAGGACTACATCATCTCCACCATGTGACACATCACCATCGAGAGTGCCTGCATCATCTGAGTTGACTATAAGAGGTAATGACAAAGGTACAGATTTTCCACTTTTACATGAGAATGATGCATGCCTAGTTAACTTGAATACATCATGTGTTGAGCTACCCACTACTTTGATCACACCACCTATTTTAGAGGATTATATTGATAATTTGACTTTGCCATGTGATCAAACAACTGAAATACCAACAATTTTGAGAGCACCCATTGAATTAACTATTGATGCAAAAGAATCAATGTTTAATCATTTTGATACGACCTCTAATCTTGGTGATGATTCTGTGTCGAATGACTCATTGCATGTTTGCTTATCTAAGCATGTTGTAGCATGTAAATTTGATTCAAATAAGGTTTATTCACCAATGTTGGGATGGTTTAATGATGAACATTGTCAATCTCTTGAAATAAATAAGAGTTTCACTTATATGTGCAAACTGAGTTGCAGTATTTTCAAGCCTTCTAGTTCTTGTGCTAATTTGTTGGCTTTCATCTTATATTCACCACAGAAACGATAGCCCCCATCTCATCGCTTGATAGAGGCGAGGGTGTCCCGATCTTTCGATGAGATGATAACTCTCGATTTGATGGAGTCGACTTTGACGATCCGACTACAAACGTGCTGTCGTTGCGCCTTAGCAATCGCTAAACCAATCTCCTTAGAGTTCTTGGCGATCGCTGGGAAGCTTCCCGATCAGCGACCAGAAGGTCTAAGGAGATTGGTTTAGCGATTGAATAGGCGCAACGTCAGGCACGCTTGTAGTCGGATCGCCAAAGTCGACTCCATCAAATCGAGAGTTATCATCTCATCGAAAGATCGACACCTCGCCTATCAAGTGGTATCGATTTCAGGTTGCTCGGTGAGAATTTCCAATTATCCTAGATTAGATTTATTTTCTTACCTATTGTCCAAGAAAAGCCAAAAAAAAGTTAGATCTATTCATCCTTTGTCCAAGCCAGTCCGAGCCTTTGCAGTTTTCTTTTCATTGTTTGCATTATTGAATTATCGGTTGCATCGCCGTGTCGAGTTGCTGGTCTTAGTGTCTAGTTCGTTTAGAGTTTGAGTTCTGTTCACATTAGTCACGCCGCCGCTGCATCGTTATCCCTTCCGTTGATCACCATCCATCCATCAATTTCCACCACGTGCTACCCACCGTTCATTGTCATAACCATAGTTGAGATCGTTCACATCTTCTTTGATCCAATCTGCATCTTATTCAGTTTGTCTTGGAAAGAGGGAGAAAAAAGAGAGAAAAAAAGAGAAAAAAAAGAGAGAAGAAAAGAAAAAATAAGTGTGAGAAAAAAAAAACAAAGTTCGGATCTATCTAGACTCAATCTCGTAGCTGAATTCGGATTGGAATCTGTTTTGTGCACTGTTCAGTAAAACAGGCATAACTTCCTCATACGAAGTCCGTTTTGGCTCCGCGAGTACTCAAATTAAAGCTAGAGACGAGCCGCATCTAAATAGTTGCAGAAGCTAGTTCAATATTTGGCACCTCAAAATCGGCTCCTAAATACGTCTTTTTGCCCGCCGAAGTTCGTGAACACAACTTATTCCAGTTTTTCAAACCAGTTTTCGAATTTTTTGACTCCTCATATCAACTCGGAATTGAGTGATTCTTTTTGAATTGGAAAGCTTGAGTTAGTAGCATTCTTTTAAAAAAATTTATCAGAAAATTGGCTCACACTTTTCAAGAGGAAAATTGGAGAGAGAGTTGTTTTATATCCTGCTTGGCAGTTGTTTTTCATCATTATCTTTACTGCCGTTGTGATCTTCATTTATATCTTGCTGTCCAGAGCTACTTATTATCCTTCATTGATGCTAGTTGTGCTACGCCGTGACCTCATTAGTGTTCTAGGCTCGCGTCTCTAGTCCGGTCTAGCCTAGGACCAGCACAGACCGTCGTTGAGCGCTTATTCAACATTGCATCTCTGAATTGATTATTGATAATCTTTTGCTACCATATATAGCCAACCCAGCTCCACATATTTCTACACCGTGTACGACGTTCCCCGGCAATCGCTTTACACAATCTTCGTAGTTATTTGACATTGCTGGTTGCCTGTCACCACCGCTGCATGGTAAGAACTTGTAAGATATTGATATTTGCGATATTGTGAGCGTTTTACCACCACATCCTAGTAGTTCATAGGAACATTATTCTCGAATTTTGTTTCTTGTTTCTACTAATCATGACAGGTTCGGAGATAGAAGTTCTTGGATGACGGACACATCTCCACCATCACGAGAGTTGGGACAACACACACAAGCATATGGTCAGGTTATGTCTTTACCATCATTTGAGGGTAGATTTAATCCTGCTATTTATCTAGCTTGGGAGCTTGAATTAGAAGAAGATTTTAGTCACCATGATTTTTCTGAACTTGAGAGAGTACGAGCTACCACTAGAGCATTTACTGGTTTTGCTTCATTTGGTGGAGTGTACATTGTAAGAAAAACATTGATAACCAACCCACAACTTGGAAAGTTTTGAAAGCTGTAATGAGACAACAATTTTTTCCTCCTTACTATCGTCGTGAATTGCTTCGCAAATTGGAACAATTAAAACAAGGTAGTAACACTGTTCATGCTTACTACCAAGAGTTCAAATCTTATATGCGTCATTGTGACATAGAAGAATCTGAGGATGATACAATGAATAGATTTTTTGGTGGTTTGAACCATGATATCCGTGCAAGATTTCACTATATTCCTCGTTGCATTACTTGGTATGTATGTTCGCTTGTACCTTTGAGAGACAGATCTGAGGAGGATGCATTGGGTGACTACAACAACTACTATTCCAGTTCATGCTCACCATCGCGGTTGGTTCCTCCACCGTTGCACCAACTAGAGCAGCCCCACCCAGATTGTGAGCGACATCATCTCAAGTGTATGGTGCATTGTCAACGCCCGTACCTACATCACCTATGTCTTTGCGACAAGGTAACAGTAAAGGTATTAATGATATAACTTCACATGAGAATGATGCATCCCTAGTTAACTTGAATGCATCATGTGTTGAGTTAACTGGTGATTTGAGCACATCACTGATTTTAGAGAATCTTGATACTATCATGAATGCGTCATGTGATCAAACAACTGAAATACCAACAATTTTGAGTGCACCCATTGAATTAACTATTGATGCAAAAGAATCAATGTTTAATCATTTTGATATGACCTCTAATCTAGGTGATGATTCTGTGTCGAATGACTTATTGCATGTTTGCTTATTTAAGCATGTTGTAGCATGTAAACTTGATGCAAGTAAGGTTTATTCACCAATGTTGGGATGGTTTAATGATGAACATTGTCAATCTTTTGAAATGAATAAGAGCTTCACCTATATGTGCAAACTGAGTTGTAATATTTTCATGCCTTCTACTTCTTGTGATAATGTTTTAGCTTTAGATTTTATGAACTATGCAAGTTACTCATCTATTCATGTGTCATATGTGCAAAAAGCAAGGGAAGTAAAAATGGATGACATATACATATACAACATGTACACCTTGTCTCTTTTGTTAGCCATATTTCAGACTAAGCAACGCCGAGGACGGCTTTGTTTTCAAGAAGGGAGGATGATGAGGACATGATTACCTTGGATACGACCAAAATATTGCATACATGTATATTTGTGAGGTGATTTCTAATGCAAACTATGCAATAATTTATTTATGTCATCCAAGACAAAAATACTTCACAAACTTTTGTGCCATGTCTAATTGCAGGTGTATGGGACATTTGTACAATCCACATATGAATATAAGGGAGAAAGAGATGTTTACCTGCTGTTCAAAAGTTCTCTCACGTCACTTTTGGCCCAAGAGAAGATAGAGTCCAAGTCTCTCACGTTCGGACTCAGATTCGGACTGCACAGACATACCTGACTCAAAACGTCTATAACTTTTTCATACGGACTCCAAATTGGTTGATTCTTTTTTTGTTGGAAAATAGATTTCGTGCATTTTCCAACCCAATTGGAATCACCTTAAAATACGTCCGGAGCGTTGAGTTATAGACGAAACAATCTGATGCTGCAGCAGAATCCGAGTCAAACTACAAGTCCAAAGGTGTTACGTCACCTCCGCTTGGGCCCATTGGCCTTGTACGACCTAGGGTTAGTTTTAGGCTGCCTTGGGACGTCCTCCCACCTCCTTGGCCGCCACCCCTTGCTCCTATATAAGTAGATCCATCTAGTAGCTTTTTCCTTGGGTTTTGTTTAGATTAAAAGTTCGCCATAGCTGCAACTTCGCGCGTTTCGCTTGTGTTCAACGACCAGACAAAGGCGTCACAGAACCCCACCTTGATCAATAAAGCTTTCATCTTATATTCGCAATATCCAGATTGCAATCTCAGTATTTTCAAGCTTTCATCTTATATGTGCAAACTGAGTTGCAGTACTTTCCACATATGAGACTTGGTTACTACCTCAAATGTATGTGCTATGCATGACCAGGAACAAGGAGGAAGACCATGGACAAGACGGCGAGGACACCGACCGTGAAGTTCAAGGAGGCGATCTGCCCAGCCTGGAAGGACCGGAACAACCGCCCGGGCGGTACAACCGGTCGACTACCGCCCAACAACCGGCCACCATTCTGTGATCAAGCGGTGCAAGGCCGGTACAGCACCGGATGTACCAGTAATTACCGAATGACCGGAACTACCGGCCCAACGACCGGTACAACCGCTGGGGGCCCCGACGACCATCTGCAGAAGCCAGCACCTGACCCCAGCGGTAGTACCGCCTTCCTCGACCGGTACTTCCGCCCTCCCTGAGTCGCCAGCGGTACAACCGCCCCCTTGATCGGTACAACCGGCCTGTCTGCGCACAGTGTAACGGGCCAAGCCCATGTACCCCTTCGCCCTCACTTACCCCTTCGTGGCTCTAGACTATATATACTCCTCCACCTCCTCCTAGTTAGGGTTAGCTTTGGTTTAGCTCATGTTTGTGTGAGAGCCTTGCTCATCCACTTGGTTACTTCTCCTCGGAGCTCAGGACGTCTACGGAGAAGATCCCCCAAGCGGATTCAAGACACCCTTCTAGGGTGGACCCCATCAAGACCTCCTCTCGGAGAAGAATGGCTACTCGTGTATCCTTACCTTTGTTGATCGTGGATCATATGTATCTCTTTGTGTTCGGTGATCTAGCACTTGTGTGATTGATTCCTTGTTGGTTAAGTGATATCTCTCTCGTTTCCTCCGTGTTTTCCTTTTGTCTTCTACGTGTTCTTCGTGATTCCCCATAGGACCCACTCCAAACGTGAAAGATCGTCCACATAGGGTTCCGCCCTACATCAGTAGGTCTTGTTGGGACTTTTGCACTTGCGCTTGTGGAGCATCTTCATGATGATGATGTCGTTGTCGTGCTTGAGCTCGTAGTAGATGTCCTTCGTCGTCGTCGTGCACATGATGCTTGGAGGTGACTTGCCCTTCATGACGATGATGTGCATCACGAACGTGATGGTTGTCGCCATGTAGATGTGGACGAGGACGATTTGCACTTGTATCGCTTCGTCGCTCCGAAGACTTGTGGCTTGAATGTCGCCGCCTTGAAGATGACGAAGGGGAAGAAGACATGATCAAGGCTCTAATCTCCTCCATCCTTGCATCTTGCTCCTCTATGTGCGGAAAGCTTGTGATGTAGTCCCTTCTCCTTGCTTCAGAGTGACGAATGTCGATGGAGATGTTCTCGATGCGCTCTCGCAATCTTGATTGTTCGCCTTGCACTTGTCGTTGGACATCGAAGATAGACGCTTCGGTGATGTAGTTGTTCACGCCGTCGTTGTTGTCGAAGACCGGAGATGAAATGCCTTGCCTATCTGATGTAGGGTGGAACCCTATAGCGTCGATCTTTCACGCTTGGAGTGGATCCTACGGGGAGACACGAAGAACGAGCGGAAGAACACGAGGAAATCACGGGGAGGAACGAGGGAAAACACTCAACCAACAAGGAATCGGTCACACAAATGCTAGATCAAAGAACACAAAGGGAGATACATGATTCAAGGTCAACAAAGGACGATACAAACGGTAGCCGTTCTTCTCCGTGAGGAGGTCTTGATGGGGGCCACCCAAGAGGGGGTCTTGAATCCAAGGTGGATCTTCTCCGAAGAGGGGCCTCGGTCCCTCTCGTGGAGTAGATTCGGTATGGATGAGCGAAGCTCTCTCTAACAATGAGCTAAATCAACGCTACTCTAGAAAGAGGAAGGGGATGGAGTATATAGTCTAGGGGGGGCGAAGAGGTACATGGGTCTCGGCCCTTATTGGCTTGTGAGACAGCGGAGCCGGATGTCGGCGTCGGCCCGGATGTCCGGGAGCCGAGGCGCCGGATGTCCGGCTGGGGCGGATGTCCGGCTGGCCTGGTCTTCCAGACGATTGGTGCGGGGCGCCGGATTTCGGGCGAGGGGCGGATATCCGGGGCCGTGGGAGGCCGGATGTCCGGGGCTGGGGCGGATGTCCGGCCCTGTAGGGTTCTTGGCTGTGATGGGCGCCGGATGTCCGGCTGGGGGCGGATGTCCGGCTTATGGGAAGGGCGGATGTCCGGCTGCCGCCGGATGTCCGGCTCTGCGAAGCTTTCTCCGGTTCCTCTCGTCGTGTTCCTTCATCCTTGTACTTGGGGACTTGTCCATCATTCCGAGCATCTCCGAGAGGGTCTCCTTGGTACCTAGGCATGCATAGAGTCCTCGCCTTAGGTAGCAACCGTGTCTCACACGAATGGAAAGGGGAAGCATTTAGGAACGGTTCACCTTGTGTCCAATGGCGAATGGTCGAGGTCTCATCTTATGTGTCCTTGGGGCTTGGAGAGTAGTTGGAGTGTACATGGGGATGAACGTGGTATGCTCCGCATCATCTCCCCTCCCTTGGGAAAGATCCGACCTCGGATCGTGATCCTCATCACCATGGAAACGATTGTCGTAGACGGACTTGTAGTTGGACGAAGTTGAAGATATGGCGCAATCCAAGTAGTCCAAGGTGTCGCCGGAGTGATAGACATGCAAAAAGAGCAAACACAAGCAACACTCGGAAATACAATGGTTAGCGCACACAAAGTGTCCATCATGTAAGAATGAGTCCGTGCGGCAAGATTGGTCGTGACAAAGCGCATGAAGCTTATCAAGATGATCTAGAATGAGATGCAAATCATTCATGGGAGGAAATGCAATCATTGTGCACACAAATGTGTTGTGAATATGATGAATGCAACCACGGTGCAAAATGATGTCATAGTGAGACGGTTTATCAATAGCATGAATATGGCAATGGATGCTCAACATGTGTATGTTATCATGCAATTGATGATGGGCAATATGATCATGATGTATGAATATGCCATCAAGGAAGATCACAACAAATTTGCTAAGAAAATGCACAAGTTCATATATCATGGATGACATGGGAATAGGTGCAACAAGACAATCATAATATGTGTCAATCCATGCATAGGGTGCAAACTTGTGGTGAGTATGATATGTCCATCGAGCATGACATGTATGTGCACAAACAACAAATATGGAGGTGGTGGTATACCAATGCTCGAAGTCGTGGCAAGAGTGGAATTCCGAAGGTGCATCCAAGTCCAAGCGCTCCTCAATGTAAAGGTCCATAGAGCCAATCTCCAATGTCGATCCTCTATCCAATAGATGTATCATGTGGACAATAAGAAGGAAACAACAATGAAAGAATGACCCATCCAATATGCAAACTTGAGGATGGCTCAAAGGGAAGGAGTTCACCTTTAGTAGATTCTCGCAAATGTTGGTGTTGCACATCGTGTATGCCTTCGCATGACCAAGTTGTCACATAACGGCATCGCCTTTTGAAACCTCCAAACTGAAAGAACATGACAAACACTCGGAAAAACAAATGAGGTTAGCGGAAATGCAAGTGTATGCATCATGCTCATCATAAGAAAGTACAAGGGAGCATTTCATAGTATGGAGGCATATGATGCGAGAACATCCAAAAACAAGAGGCTCAATCAAACAAGCATGCATCACAAGTAAAGTATCAAAGTCTCCAAGATCAATAAGCATAGTATGGTTGCACTCAATACAAGTGGATATGAGAGAGGCAACTAATGGACACAAGGGATAATGATCAAGATATATCATGTGAGAGGCATGAACATATATGTCATCAACCCAAGAAAGCGAGTAAGAGTGGAACATGGGTGATGCAACCAAGCAACCAATCATAGCAATCAAGTCAAGCAAGCTAGTAGTGCGAAGATGCAACATACTAGGAGGAATCATGGCGAGCATGTCATGTGTGCAAATAGTGGGCATGAATAATTCACATGGCATAGCACAAGCATGAAAGCAAGATATGAGAGAATTATCATCAATATATTGGCGAGAGGCCATATGTAAATAGCAATGGGACATCATGACTCTCCCAACACAACAATCAATAATAGCATGGGGCACATGATAAACATGGAAAAAGCAACAAGGATCTCCACCAAGCATGCAAATACGCATAGGAGTATCATAATGGTGAATCATGGGTATATGCAAGCAAGGGTCACAATTGCATGGCAAAAGCATAGAAGCAAGCATAGCATGCAATGTGAACACGGTAAAATGAGCATAAGGTGACAAGTGGGAAATAGCCCATAGCCGTGTGAGAGACAAGTAAAAGAAATGCGCGTAGTCCTTGCGCAAAGGGAACGGTGGTAAGGATAGTCCACGGGATCCCAAAGCATCGTTGCTCACAAGAGCTCGTTTCATCAACTCATGGGATTGAGATGTTGACGAGTATACGTGCGTACCTACACAAAACAAAGACAAAGGAAAAATTGTGTGTGCGTGGTAGATGTACGCATCATCCATCATGATGCATACGTGCATGTGTCGGTGAGCACAAAATAGCCAATGCTCAAATAAATGAGATGCGTGATATAGAAACATGTCATCCATCATGA
This sequence comes from Aegilops longissima, assembly GCA_021605205.1. Lineage (NCBI taxonomy): Eukaryota > Viridiplantae > Streptophyta > Magnoliopsida > Poales > Poaceae > Aegilops > Aegilops longissima. The sequence goes on along the minus strand of CM038677.1, from coordinate 364,040,575 downwards.
TAGGTTTATTGTTATGCATGGCATAATGGAGACTCAAATTGTGTAATGCATCATGAGAAATATCTAGAGCATTGTTATTCATGGAATGCATATGGTGCAAGCAATTATGTGAATCATGCAAAGTATGGGATGAATCAAAATCTCCTAATATGTATGAGGAAACTATGGGGGTCTCCTCATGAGCAAGAGTAGAAACATCACGTGGAGAATATTGACAACATCCAAAACAATGCATATTTGGAACAATGTGATCATGGCATGTCATAGTAGACGAATTGCGCAAATCATGTAAAGGAAGCATCGCAATATCATCACAAGAGAAGCAAAAGCCTGTGATCATCATCTCGTCATCTATGCCATAAGTGCAAATAGGGTTTATTTTAATGGGGCATAGATAGTTACTATGTTGAGATTGAAATGATGCAATATGGGAGATCTCACTCATAGCATATGACAAGTTCAAAGGATTATCAAACATAATGTGACCAAAAGAATTTTCACAAGATGTCCTATGGAGCATAGCATCACAACTAGGCAACTCAACATGCTCATCATCATATTCATCATAAATAGGTAAGTCAAGGCATGAAGAAGTTTCACTAGCATGAAGCATGGTAATAGGTGGGTCAACATCATGGGAGCAATCGAAGTCAAGAGAGTCCACTAGTGGGACAAGAGAAGCACCATCACCTATGTTACCGTTGGAGCGTCGCTCATGTGTTGTAGGTGAGGTGTTGAAGATCGTCTCGTTGTCATCTTCATCTTGATGGAACCATGTGGGAGGTGCATCATCGTCCACCATGGCCATCGTCGTCTCTAATGGAGGAATAGACTCGTCAAGGATAGGCATGTCGTCATGTAGGAGACCTAGCACCAAAGAAGAAAACACACTAGGAGTAGAGGTTAAGTCGTTAGAAATCATAGAGGCCTCACATGCCGTGTCAACTACCTCACTCACTAAGTGTTGTGGCTCACTCACTCTCAATATGATGCTCTCACTCGTATGGTTGGTGGAGTCACTCAAATGGCTCTCAACCTCACATAGGATGTGTGGCATGCTCTCATGTGTGGGGCTAGTGGTGGTCACACTCATCCTCTCATAGGAAATGCTCTCAATGTCATGTATGGTGGAGTCACTCATGTCACTCATGGGGTGGTGGCTCTCCTCACATGGCAATTGGGGCATCTCGACATATGTGGGTGCCGGAGAGATGTAGGTGCCAATGTCTCCATCTTGTGGTCGCGTAGCTTGACTCGGAGTATGAGTCCAATGTGGGCGTCGTCTTCATGTTGTTGAAGAGGTTCGCGCTCGTCGCCGTGGTCGAAGGGGATGGCCCTTGCTCGACCGTCTTGTCACCGTCTTGGTGTTGGAGGCCCATATGATGTGGCACCTCATAGCTCGTCTCCATGACCGAAGGGAGTTTCCCATGCTCGGCCATCTTCATTGAGGGGCTTCCGAAGATGGAAGTGTCGCCCTCGCTGATGAGGACATCAATACCATTGTTACACCCACAGCCCCTACTGCTACATATACTGGACCAATTTCTAGAGCTCGCGCACGCCAATTAAATTATCAGGTACTTTCGTTTCTTGGTAATGATTCTAATGTTCATGAGAATATGATGCTGCCTAAATTGGATACATTTGTTTTGCTTACAAATGAAGGCCCTAGCTTGGAGAAGGATGGACATTGGAGCAAGAACCAGCACGGAGATAATGCCATGCGCAAGGGGAACAAGAACGGAGTTACAAGTGATGATTTCAGGACTTTGAAGCCACCATAATGGGTGCATGAAGCCTTGGACGAAATATACAAGATGCTACTTCATAAATGTCGTCCCGAGGCTATTCTAGGTGCTGCGTCACCTTATTAGTGGGCCAGGCCCTTGTAATTTCGAAATACACAAGTATAGGCTATTTTTAGAGTCCGTATGTGGGGAAACAAGAGGTAGGGTTGATTTGGACCCCTCCACCAAGGGCCACGAAATTCCCCTCTTCCTCCATATATACAGCCCTTAGGGCACCGTTTAGACCCTGGGTTTTGTTTAGATTAAAAGTTCGCCATAGCTGCAACTTCGCGTGCATTTCGTTTGTGTTCAACAACCAGACAAAGGCGTCACAGAACCCCACCTTGATCAATAAAGCTTTCATCTTATATTCGCAATATCCAGATTGCAATCTCAGTTTCTTGCTTGTTCTTCGTTTGCTCGCAGGAAACAGGCCCTCGTGGTCGAGTTGATCGTGCTCGGCGTGGTCAATAACCCTCGGAAGTTGGTTTAGCGATTGCTAAGGCGCGACGTCTCGCACGATCGTAGTCGGATCGTCAAGGTCGACTCCCACAGAAACGATAGCCACCATCTCATCGAAACATCGGGACACCTTTGCCTCTATCAAGTGGTATCAGATTTTCAGGTTGCTCGGTGAGATTTTACAGTTTTTCGTAGATTAGATCGAGTCTGTTCTTCATACCTAAAGTCCACGAAAAAGCCACAAAAAAATTAGGGTTAGTTCATCATATCCGAACCAATCTGAGCCTTTGCATAATCTTTTTAGGGTTTTGCTTTGTTGAATTTGCGGTTGCATCGTCGTGTCTAGTTGCTGGTCTTAGCGTCTAGTCTTTTAGAGTTTCGAGTTTTGGTCATAAGTTGTCACGCCGCCACCGCACCATCATCATCGCCCCTGCCACCTACCATCACCGCTCCGAATCCGTATCCATATACCACCACCAATCCGTGTCCATATACCACCACCGATCCATATCCATATACTGCCACCGCTACCACCACCGCTGCCATATACCACCACCATATATCACCACCAATCCGAGTTCTTCTCATATTAGGTTTGTTTTCGAGATCCATCTAGTTTCCGATTTGTGTTTTCCTTGCCGGAGTAGGTTTCTGGAAACCACCCTCCGTTTAGGCCCAAAATTTTCCGAAAACGCACTTGTCGAAAAATTTTCTGGCTATCCTGTTTTTAAGTGTTTCTAAGTGTATTGAGACAGTCGCCGTTATAGAAAGTTTTTTTTGACCCGTTTCCAGTTTTTGGGTCCGGGCAGTCGAAAAAAAAAAATTTTGGTCGAAAAAATTTCGTGCACATCCTGTCAGTTTGACCTCGGAAGAGTTTTGAGACACTCGCCATTATAGTGATTTTTCGCAAAAAAAAAAAAAAAGAGCAGAAAAAAAAAGAGCAGCAAAAAAAAAAAAAAGCGAAAAAAAAATCCAGTGTGCTTTTCCCTTGTTTACGTGCAGCGCCGTGATTTTGTTAGTGTTCTAGGCTCGCGTCTCTAGCACGGTCTAGCCTAGGACCAGACAAGAGATCGTCGTTGAGCGTTTATTCAACTTTGCATCTCTGAATTGATTATTGCTGACCCTTTTTGCTACCATATTATAAGCCTTCCCAGCTCCACATACATCTACATCGTGCGTTTGACTCTCCCTGGTAATCGCTCTATCCAAGCTTTGAGAGTTTTGACTACATCGGTTCTTGATCACCGCTTCTTCTTTGGGTAAGAACTGGTAAGACTTTGAGATTTGCTTGACGGATTTGTGACTGTCCACCACACCACCACCACCACTTCCTAGTAGTCTGTCGAATCATATTCTTGTGTGTTTCTATTGCTGCTAACCATGGCAGGATCACAAGCCGACGTAACTGACTGGGAGAACATGACAAACAAAGCGCTACATGATAAGTTTCAACAAATGATGAGTGGGCAGGTGGAAGATGTGCTAAATAGATTTGAAGAGGCCATGGAGAAGATAGATGGCATTGAGAAGGCATTCGAAACAAAGCTCGATAACAAGTTTAATGAATTGCTCGCGTCTACCACCACCACCACCGCTGCACCTAACGCACCTCTACAACAACAAGGATTACCTCCACATCGTGAAACAGCCCTCCGCCGAGCTTCCGTGTCCCTCTTCACTGGCCAAGCTCTTTGGTGCCGCTGTTGATACTTCTGTGGCTCCTGCTGCTGCGGCGGGGGAGGATGATTATGTGAGAGCTTACGAGGATGAGGTTGATCAACATCAGAACTACGTGCAACCACCAGGTCGTCCACATGCAAATAATGGCAATGTTAGGGCTCCCCTTCAGTACGAGATCATGACCATCTCCCTAAACTGAAATTGAATATTCCACCATTTGAGGGTAGATATGTTCTGATATATATCTTACTTGGGAGTTAGAAACTGAACAACGATTTACATGTTTACAATATCCCGAGGAGAGACGTGTTCCTGCTTTGTTTGTGCTTTCACTAGCTTTGCATGTGTTTGGTGGTCGAACATTGTAGATTATATCCTGTTCCAGCTACTTGGGCTGCTTTGAAAACTGCTATGCGTGCTCGTTGGGTTCCACCATATTATCAACGTGAATTACTTCAAAAATTGCAGCGCTTAAGACAAGGAAAAATTCGGTAGAAGAATATTATCGGAATTACAAACTGGCTGGATTAGATGTGGTATTGTTGAGGAGAATGAAGCTATGCTTGCACGTTTTCGGGTGGATTAAATAGAGATTCAGACCATTCTAGACTACAAGGATTATAATAATATCACTCGATTATTCCATCTTGCTTGTAAAGCTGAGCGTGAAGTGCAGGATCGATGTGCCTTGGCGCGGACTAACTTTTCTCGCAGGTCGACCTTCCTCATGGAAACCACGTGCATCATCTACTTCCACACGTTCTACTACACGGCACCTCCGTCGGCTGCCACCTCCAACCGTGATACAAGAAAGCAGGCACAACCACCACTATCTTCCAAGAGTACACTGCTGGGCCTACAGAGCTCTTCTTCTTCCATGGCGTCAACAGGGCACACAAGTGATATTATTTGTCGTCGTTGTAAGGGAAGAGGACATTTTATGAGAGAATGCCAATCTCAGCGTGTGATGATTGCTAACGAGGATGGTGGGTATGAGTCCGCTAGTGACTATGATGAAGAGACTTTGGCTCTTATTACACATGAAGAACACGGTGGAGATGATTACGATCATGACACGCAATACATGGCTGCTGAAGTAGGTGACAGGTATGAATGTTTAGTTGCTCAACGTGTTTTGAGTGTGCAGGTTACACAAGCTGAGCAAAATCAGAGGCATAACTTGTTCCATACAAAGGAGTTGTGAAGGAACGTTCTATTAGCGGCCATCATAGATGGAGGAGCTGCAACAACTTGGCTAGCATGGATATGGTGGAGAAGCTTTCTCTCACCACAAGACCACATCCACATCCTTACTACATCCAATGGTTCAACAACAGCGGCAAGGTTAAGGTAACACGCATCTGTTCGTGTGTATTTTAGTATCTCTACATATGCTGATTATGTTGATTGTGATGTGGTACCTATGCAAGCATGTTCCTTATTACTTGGTAGACCATGGCAATTTGATAAAAATTCTGTACACCATGGTAGAAACAATCAGTATACTCTTGTTCACAAGGATAAAAATATTACTTTGCTTCCTATGACTCCTGATTCCATTTTGAAAGATGATATTAATAGAGCTAATAAAGCAAAACAGGAGAAAAATAGGAGTGAAAATCAGATTGTGGCAAAAGAATTTGAGCAACAAATGAAGCCTAATAATAAACCATCTAATGTTGCTTCTGAAATTAAACTGAAAAGTGCATGTTTATTTGCCACCAAATCTGATATTGATGAGCTAGATTCTAGCAAATCTGTTTGCTATGCTTTTGTGTGCAAAGAGGCATTATTTTCATTCGAGGACGTGCCTTCCTCTTTGCCCCTCGCTGTCACTAACATTTTGCGGGAGTTCGCCGACGTCTTCCCACAAGACGTGCCACCGGATTACCACCTATTCGAGGGATTGAGCATCAAATTGACTTAATTCCGGTGCATCGCTACCCAACCGTGCACCATACCGTACCAATCCAGAGGAGACGAAGGAGATTATCGTCAAGTCAGAGAGCTGCTCGACAAAGGTTATATACGCGAATCTCTTAGTCCTTGTGCTGTTCCTATTATACTAGTGCCTAAAAAGGATGGTACGTCGCGTATGTGTGTTGATTGTAGAGGCATTAATAATATTACTATTTATTATCGTCATCCTATTCCTAGGCTAGATGATATGCTTGATGAATTGAGTGGCTCTACAATATTCTCCAAAGTTGATTTGCGTAGTGGATACCATCAAATTCGTATGAAATTGGGAGATGAATGGAAAACAACATTTAAAACTAAGTTTGGATTATATGAGTGGTTAGTCATGCCTTTTGGGTTAACTAATGCACCTAGTACTTTCATGAGATTAATGAGCGAAGTTTTACGTGCTTTCATTGGACGATTTGTGGTAGTTTACTTTGATGATATACTGATTTATAGCAAATCTTTGGAAGAACATTTGGAACATTTACGTGCTGTTTTTAATGCTCTACGTGATGCACGTTTGTTTGGTAACCTTGGGAAGTGCACCTTTTGCACCGACGGGTATCTTTTCTTGGCTATGTTGTTACTCCACAGGAATTGAAGTTGATAAAGCCAAGATTGAAGCTATTGAGAGTTGGCCGCAGCCCAAAACGGTCACACAAGTGAGGAGTTTTCTTGGACTCGCTGGTTTCTATAGGCGTTTTGTGAGAGACTTTAGCACCATTGCTGCACCTCTCAATGAGCTTACAAAGAAGGATGTGCCTTTTGTTTGGGGTACCGCATGGAAGAAGCCTTCATGGTATTGAAAGATAAGTTGACACATGCTCCTTTACTCCAACTTCCGACTTTAATAAGACTTTTGAGCTTGAATGTGATGCTAGTGGAATTGGATTAGGAGGTGTGTTATTACAAGATGGCAAACCTGTTGCATACTTTTACGAAAAATTGAGTGGGCCTAGTCTGAACTATTCTACTTATGACAAAGAATTATATGCTCTTGTTAGGACTTTAGAGACATGGCAACATTATTTATGGCCCAAAGAATTTGTTATACATTCTGATCATGAATCTTTGAAACATATTAAAAGTCAAGCTAAGCTGAATCGTAGACATGCTAAATGGGTTGAATTCATTGAGACTTTCCCTTATGTCATTAAACACAAGAAGGGTAAAGAAAATGTTATTGCTGATGCTTTGTCTCGTCGATATACTATGCTTTCACAACTTGACTTCAAAATATTTGGTTTGGAGACCATCAAAGATCAATATGTGCATGATGCTGATTTTAAAGATGTAATGCAGAATTGTAAAGAAGGAAGAACATGGAACAAGTTCGTTATTAATGATGGTTTTGTGTTCCGTGCTAACAAGCTATGCATTCCTGGTAGCTCTGTTCGTCTTTTGTTGTTGCAGGAGGCGCATGGAGGAGGATTAATGGGACACTTTGGCGTCAAGAAGACGGAGGATATACTTGCTACACATTTCTTTTGGCCAAAGATGAGACGGGATGTTGAGCGTTTTGTTGCTCGCTGCACTACATGTCAAAAAGCTAAGTCACGACTCAATCCTCATGGTTTATATATGCCTTTGCTCGTGCCTAGTGTTCCTTGGGAGGATATATCTATGGACTTTGTTTTAGGTTTACCTCGAACAAAGAAGGGAGGATAGCATATTTGTTGTCGTGGATAGATTCTCGAAAATGGCACACTTTATACCATGTCATAAAAGCGATGATCTTTGTTAATGTTGCTGATTTGTTCTTTCGTGAAATTATTCGCTTGCATGGTGTGCCAAATACTATTGTTTCAGATCGTGATACTAAATTTCTTAGCCACTTTTGGAGATGTTTATGGGCTAAGTTGGGGACTAAACTGCTTTTAGTACTACTTGTCACCCCCAAACTGATGGACAAACTGAAGTAGTCAATAGAACATTGTCTACTATGCTTAGGGCTGTTTTGAAGAATAATAAGAAAATGTGGGAAGAATGCTTGCCTCATGTTGAATTTGCTTATAATCGTTCATTGCATTCTACTACTAAGATGTGCCCTTTTGAAATTGTGTATGGCTTCCTACCTCGTGCACCTATTGATTTGTTGCCTCTTCCATCTTGGAGAAGGTTAATTTTGATGCTAAAGAACGTGCTGAATTGATTTTAAAAGTGCATGAGATAACTAAGGAAAACATTGAGCGTATGAATGCTAAATATAAACATCTGGAGATAAGGGTAGAAAACATGTTGTCTTTGCACCGGAGATCTTGTTTGGTTACATTTGCGTAAGGATAGGTTTCCTAATTTGCATAAATCAAAGCTAATGCCACGTCTTGGATGGTCCATTTAAGGTGTTAGAGAAAATAAATGATAATGCATATAAACTTGAGCTGCCTGCAGATTTTGGGGTTAGTCCCACTTTTAACATTGCAGATTTGAAGCCTTATTTGGGTGAGGAATATGAGCTTCGTCGAGGACGACTTCATTTCAAGAAGGGAGGATGATGAGGACATCAATACCATTGTTACACCCACAGCCCCTACTGCTACATATCTTGGACCAATTACTAGAGAACGCAGACGCCAATTAAATTATCGGTACTTTCGTTTCTTGGTAATGATTCTAATGTTCATGAGAATATGATGCTGCCTAAATTGGATACATTTGTTTTGCTTACAAATGAAGGCCCTAGCTTGGAGAAGGATGGACATTGGAGCAAGAACCAAGCACGGAGATAATGCCATGCAAGGGGAACAAGAACGGAGTTACAAGTGATGATTTCAGGACTTTGAAGCCACCATAATGGGTGCATGAAGCCTTGGACGAAATATACAAGATGCTACTTCATAAATGTCGTCCCGAGGCTATTCTAGGTGCTGCGTCACCTTATTAGTGGGCCAGGCCCTTGTAATTTCGAAATACACAAGTATAGGCTATTTTTAGAGTCCGTATGTGTGGGGAAACAAGAGGTAGGGTTGATTTCGGACCCCTCCACCAAGGGCCACGAAATTCCCCTCTTCCTCCATATATACAGCCCTTAGGGCACCGTTTAGACCTTGGGTTTTGTTTAGATTAAAAGTTCGCCATAGCTGCAACTTCGCGTGCCGTTTGTGTTCAACAACCGGACAAAGCGCCACGAACCCCACCTTGATCAATAAAGCTTTCATCTTATATTCGCAATATCCAGATTGCAATCTCAGTTTCTTGCTTGTTCTTCGTTTGCTCGCAGGAAACAGGCCCTCGTGGTCAGGTTGATCGTGCTTCGGCGTGGTCAATAACCCTCGGAAGTTGGTTTAGCGATTGCTAAGGCGCGACGTCTCGCACGTTCGTAGTCGGATCGTCAAGGTCGACTCCCACAGAAACGATAGCCACCATCTCATCGAAACATCGGGACACCTTTGCCTCTATCACTCGCTCGTAGGTGGTCGCCTTGGACTTGATGAAGTCAATGTAGGCGTACACGTGGGAAGTAGGCGAAGATGTCGTACGTCCAAAGGCGAAGATGCCTTGATTGCACTTGGCGAAGATGCCGAAGTGGTTGTTGTAGCTGTAGCGCCGTCTTGGTGGTGCTTGTCTCACGGTCTTCTCTTGTGCTTATGAAGCTTCGACTTGGCGTGAAGTAGGGCTTGTTGGGACTTGTCCATTTGCGCTTGTGGAGCATCTTCATGATGATGATGTCGTTGTCGTGCTTGAGCTCCTTGGCGTTCGTCGTCGTCGTGCACATGATGCTTGGAGGTGACTTGCCCTTCATGACGATGTTGATCACGAACGTGATGGTGGTCGCCATGTAGATGTGGACGAGGACGATTTGCACTTGCGTCTTTTCCGCGCTCCGAAGACTTGTGGCTTGAATGTCGCCGCCTTGAAGATGACGAAGGGGAAGTAGACTTGATCAAGGCTCTAATCTCCTCCATCCTTGCATCTTGCTCCTCTTTATGTGCGGCAAGCTTCTTGTCTATGTAGTCCCTTCTCCTTGCTTCGGAGTGATGAATGTCGATGGAGATGTTCTCGATGCGCTCTCGCAATCTTGATTGTGTGCCTTGCACTTGTCGTTGTAGATCGAAGATAGACGCTTTGGTGATGTAGTTGTTCACGCCGTCATTGTTGTCGAGGACCGAAGAGGGAATGCCTTGCCTATCCATCACAAGACTCGAGCAAATATGAGTGGGAGAAAGAGAAGAACTTATACCAATGTACCTTGACCGATGTTGACAATGAATTAAGTTCACTCAAATGCGGACAATGAAATAGCACTATTGGTACCAATCCTTGTCGGTTCTCACACCTACACAAGTAAAGCTTATGGAGGAGCTCGGTGAGGATAGTGGCACAAAAATTTAATGCAAAATGTTAGCAAGAGTCAATAATGTTGAAAGAGATTCACAAATTCGCAAGAGAAACAAGTAGACCAATAGCAAAGAATGGCACATGGAGACACACTGATGTAGGGCGGAACCCTATGGCGTCGATCTTTCACGTTTGGAGTGGGATCCCTCGAAGAACACGATGAACACGGGGAAGAACGGAGAGAAATCACTGGGGGAAACACTCAAGAACAAGTCCAATCACACATCCACTAGACAATCAAACACACAAGATCACAAGGTACATGAACAACAAAGGGAAAGATACAAGGTAGAGTTCATCTCCGTGAGGAGGTCTTGAAGGGGTCCGCCCAAGAGGGGGTCTTGATGATATATCCCGCAGGATCTTCTCCTAGATGGAGGTCTTGGCCTCCAATGGAGTAGGGGTCTCTCTCTCTCAAGAGTAGAGGTAGGAGCAAAGCTCACCTAAGAATGAGCTATCATATTTGCTAACCCCAGAAAGGGAGTGGAGGTGGTCTATTTATAGTCTAAGCCACGAAGGGGTAAGTGGGAGGGATACAAGGCCAAAGGCCATGGCTGCAAGATAGGCAGGGCGGTAGTACTGGGCTCATGGGCGGTAGTACCGCTTGAGCGGTAGTACCGCTTGGAGGGGCGGTAGTACCGCTTGGGTGGCCTTAGCGGTAGTACCGCTTGAGGGGGTGTAGTACCGCTTTCGTTTTGGAGCTGCCAGTTCTCATCCTCCTTCTCTTCCATGCTTCCCTCATGGACGGTGTAGTCGTTCCTTGGCGCTTGCACTCCTCCTTGACATCCGTGAAGCTCCGACAATACTTATGCATGCACACGGGAGAAGTGTCAAGTAGTATACCATCCTCGAAGGGGTCAAGTGAACATGTGTAAAGGAGAAGATTCACCTTTATGTATGAGAAGTAGAGGTTGCACGTGTCACTTGCCAAACGGACTCTTGACATGGTGATTACCGTAGGATGCTCCGCATCATCCCCTCCCCCTTGGGAAAGATCCGACCTCGGATCGAAGACCAAATCACCATGGGAAAGAGATAGCGTCGCCGTGTTGAAGTGGACGATCACCAAGTACTTGTCATCTTGAAGCTCGAAATGGGCACTCTCCAATGTCGCGCCATCTTGTGATTCCTTCAAAAGGAGTAAATAGAACAAACACTTGGAAAAACAAATGTGGTTAGCGTTAGTGCAAAACCAAGCATTCAAGAGGTGATTCACCAAACAAGTGTTGTCATCAAACATAGCATAGGGTGTGACAAAGGATTGTGACATGGCATGTAAGCATATCAATCGAGCACAAGCAAAAATATCATGGGAACAAGCATGTAAATGTGAGGTAGAGATGCAAATATGTGTGACAAGAGCACAAGCATCCACCTCAAGGTCATAGCAAGTATGCATAAAGCGCTCGACAAATGGTCGATGGTAGGCATAGGAAGTATTCACAACACCAAATAAAATGAAGTGTCTAAACACATGGGTCAAGTGCAAGACAATCCAAGCATAATGTGCATAGGGTGTAGTGAATATAGTGTGGCACTCAACGCAATAGAAAGAGCAATTATTCATCATGTGTGAGGCCATCAAGTCAAGCATGTAGCAATCAATGGGATATGGCATATGTGAAGAAATGATATTGGTGCAACCAACCATATGATAGTAGCAAGTAGTCCAAGAATTGGATGCAACACCCAAGGTATATATATCATGAAGCATGGAAATGTGGCAATCATTGGTGAAAGCAATATCTCGAACATGCGGGCAAATGGTGCAAGCAACACATGAAGTATGATCCACAATATCCAAGCTCAAGAAGGATGTCACCTTGAAAGTGTGTCCTTGTGCATTCTTCACAATGCAAGTGGAAGCAAATACGTGTAGAAGCGAGTCGTGGTAGAATGTATGAGGCTCGCTCTCAAGAGCTCGAATGGTCAACTCACGTGAAGTGGAAGTCGACACAAAGTCCAAGTATCCTACACATGCACATAACAAAACAAAGAACGTATGCACATGGTAGATAAACACATCATCCATCATGATGGTTCTCATCTTTGCACAAAACCATTAGAAGCACAAGTGCATGAATAATATGATGCAACAATGGCTAAATTCATGGCACTAGGTATATGGTGCAAAGAAGTAAGACAAGCATGCTTCACAAGAATTATGTCAAAATCTCCAAATATATGCGAGAATGCTATGGGGCAATCTCATGAGCAAGAAGAGAATCATTGTTGCACTCAATACATGGCAAATCATCTAGCATGAGGGAGGCAACACATAGAGATATATGACAAGAAGCAATATGAATCATGTGCAAAGCATATAGATGGTTGTCATCAACCGCATGAAATGGTGATGCAACATAAGCAAGCATAGTAATCAAGTCGTGCAAACTAGTGGAGCGAAGATGCAACACACTAGAAGAAATCATGTCAATCATGTCATGTAAACAAATAATAGGCATAGGGAATGCACATGACATATCGCAAGCACGAACACAAAGCAAGATCATAGTGTCATCATAGGCATGGGGCACAAAGCAATCATGGCAATACCAAACAATATCTCCACCACGCTTGCAAATACACATACATGTACTAGAATCAATCATCATGTGTAATGCAAAGCATGGGTCACAAATGCATGGCAAAGGCATAGGAATGGGCATATCATGCAAAGTGAACATGGCAAGATGGGCAAAGGATATATAATGGACAACTACCCAAAACCATGTGAGGGCCATGTAGAAGAAATCGCGAAGTGTTTGCTTGCGAAGTGAGCGGTGGGAAAGGCAATCCATGGGATCCCAAATCATCGTTGCTCTCTAGAGCTCGTTTTGTCAACTCGTGGGATTGCGAGGTCGACAAGTATTCATGGGTACCTACACAAAAGAGACACAAACGAAAGAAATTGTGTGTGTGGTAAATGTACACATCATCCATCATGATGTGTGTATGTGTGTGTGAGTTAGCACAAGATAAGCATCGCTCAAAGAAATTTGATGCATGGTATAAGAACATGTCATCCATCATGAAAGAATAGTTATTGTATATGACACGATGGGGACACAAATTGAGAATGCAAGTATATGGCACATCAAAAGCATGTTTCTTCATGGGGAGCATATGGTGCACACAAGTATGGGAATCATACAAAGAATAGGATGGAACAAATTCTCCTAACATGTATGAGGAAACTATGGGGGCCTCCTCATAAGCAATAGCGGACATATCATTTGGAGAAAATGGACAACATCCAAAACAATGCATATCCGAAGCTAGTTGGGCATGGCATGGCATATGAGATAAATGATGCAAAGGAGCATATCAATATCATCACAAGAAAAACAAATGCCAACAACCATGGGCTTGTCATCTATGCCATATGTGCAAATTGGGTTTATTTTAATGGCATATGCATAGTCACTATGGAGAGATTGCAAATAAGACATATGGTTGATCTCATGCATAGCATATGACAAGTCAAGCGGATTAGCAAACATGATGTGACCTAAAGAATTGTCACAAGAAATCCTATGTAACATAGCATCACAACTAATAGACTCCACATGAGAATCATCATATTCATCATAAATGGGCAAATCATCACATGGGGAAATCATACTAGAATGAAGCATGTCAATAGGGTGATCAACATCATGCAAGCAATCAATGTCAAGAATGTCCACTAGTGGGACTAGCGCATCACCGTCACCTATGTTACCTTTGTCATTCCACTCAAGTGGTGTAGGTGAGGTGGGAAAGACCAAATGGTGGTCATCTTCATCTTGATGGAACCATGTGGGGAGTGCATCATAGTCCACCATGGCCATCGTCTTGTCCAAAGGGAGGACGAAGTCGTCGAGGATCGGTGCGTCATCATAAATGGGACCTTGCACCAAATGAGAAGACACAATAGAGGTAGAGGTCAAGTTTTTAGAAATGCAAATGGCCTCACTAGACCTATCAACTATCTCACTCTCTCTATGTGGTGGTTCACTCACTCCCTCAAAATAGGTGCACTCAATCTCACATATGGTGGAGTCACTCATGTCACTCAAGTGGTGGGGGTTGTGGCTCTCCTCACATGGGAATTGGGGCAGCTCATCATGTATGGGGCTAGTGGTGAAGTCACTCTCACTCTCAATATGGTGGCACAAGTCACTCAAGTCATCATACGTCGCCGTGGTCGAAGTGAAATACTCAACCATCTCATCGTAAATGCCGCCATGGATGAAGGCCAAGATGGCACATCATCACTCTCGCCTCCAAAGATGGAAGCATCATCCTTGCTCGCCACCTTGTCCCTTGCCTCCAAAGCTTGGTCCTTGAAGGTCTCCGTAGTCGTACGTGTCTCCGCAACATCTTGAAAAAGAGTCAAGGTAGACTCGGCATCATCAATGCCACAAAGAGGGATGGCGGTGAAGTTGCACTTGGGAGCATCGTCTTGGAGCTTGTCGGGCTTGGACATCGTGGTGGTACTAGCCTCATGCTTGTCGTAGAGCTTGGTCACCGTGAAGTGTGCTTGGGGTGGAGAAGCCTTGGCCTTCATGAATTCTTGTTCGCCTTGAGAGCACCAATGTAGTAGTCGTCGATGGACTTGAAGTTCTCGAGGAAGATGGTCTTGGAGATGTCATTGTGCAATCCCATCATGAAGTGGAACTTCATTGACATGGGGTCGTCCACGCCGGCTCGTCGCAAGGCAATCTTCATCTCCTTGAAGTACGCGTCGATGGACTTGGATCCTTGGATGGTGTTCTCCAATTGGCGTCGAAGTTGTTCCGTGTAGGTTGGAGGCACGAACTCTCGCCGCAAAGCTCTCTTCATCTTGGGCCAACTCATCTCGTAGCACTCCGAAGGTGTGTGAAGCCACCATGTCGAGGCGTAGTCGTGGAAGTTTCTTGTGGCGCACTTCACTTGATCTTCGGGAGGAACTTGATGTAGCTTGAGGTAGTCGTCCATCAAACGCTCCCACTCGAGGTACTCCTCGGGTTCTTGAGTCCCATAGAAAGGAATCTCGTGGTCGATGTCGAGGTCGTAGTAGCTCGTGGAAGTCGCGGACTTGAGCTTGGGGAGCTTCTCTGAGCGTAGTCTTGGGGTGCTTGTTGGCGAAGATGCCGAATATCCGAAGGCGAAGATGCCTTGAAGTCGCTTGGCGAAGATGCCAAGGGAGATGGTGAAGTCGTTGAGCGGTTGTTGATGTTGAGCTCTTGACCTTCACGTTCTTGTTGATGATGGTGTCGATGCCGATGTGATGTTGCCGGAGATGGTCGCTCGGAAGGATGTGCTCTTGAGCGTCTTCTCGAAGATGAGGAAGATCGCTTGTAGGACTTGATGAGGGATTTGATCTCCTCCATTTTAGCTTGCATCTTGGCGTCGTAGTTGTTTTCCATGGCATCGAACTCGTCGTTGTTGTTGTAGACCGAAGATGAAATGCCTTGCCTATCCATCACAAGACTCGAGTAGAGGTGAGTAGGAAATGAGATAAACAATACCAAGTTACCTTTTCCCAAAGTTGAGGATGTATCCCGTTTCACTCAATGTGAGATGAAAGAATAGTGGAATTGGTACCGGACTTGTTCACTCACACCTATCAAGTAAAGCTTATGGTAGAGCTCGGTGAGGATAGTGGCACAAAAATTTGATGCAAAATGTTAGCAAGAGTCAATAATGTTGAAAGAGATTCACAAAATTCGCAAGCGAAACAAGTAGACCAATAGCAATATGTGGCACACGGAAACACACACACGGATAGATAAATGGGGCCGTGCAACCAAGGAATGAGCTCAAAATGTGGAATCCACCAAAACGCTCGTGTTGCACAACTCAAGAGAGACGCTAGCACGATTGCTCAATAGGCGGATCGACACTTGTGCACAACCTATAAGATGCAAAATGGATAAACTTTCTATCCCAAGTATGCTATGTATGTATGGTTCGGTGTTTCTCTCAAGATGATCCAAGATGATCGGATATGATAATCTTATATGCAATGTGGTATGATGCTATGGCACTTGCTTACAAGCTTCTTTGCTCTTTCTCTCTTTGCTTAAAAGCTTTATTTCTCTTTTTTTTTGGCCACTTTGCACAATGCACAAACCAAGATAGCTTTTGTGTATATCTTGGGAACGATATTGTGACACAATGGATGATATGATGATACCAAGATGATATGGTATGTATGCAATGGATGGTGTGATCACTAATGTGCACAAGTAACGTTGCGGCAATACTCAAATGGCTAGTCTCGATAGGCAAGTAACGCAAAAGTAAGGCTAGGGGTTAACAATGCAATGGCAAGGGAATATACAATGGAGGGATACCACGATATCAAGATGATATGGAGGTTACCGTCCGCGATGATGAGTGGCGGTGTTCTTGATGTAGATACCAAGATGATGGAGACTCGTCCCTAAGTAGCCAAACACCTTAGGAAACGGAAAACCGCGAACTCAAAATCTCAAACTTCAATTGTCAAAGTGGTGGTAGCGGAAGCGGTGGTGGTTTGCACTTGGCAATGCGGAAGTGGAATGATGGGCTATACACGTGTCGGAGTTGAAGTTGTCGTCCCTAAGTAGCGAAACACCTTAGGAGACACAAGCCACAACTCAAAAAAGCTCAATCAACAATTGGGTTAAGTTGGGTTGTCGGAAGTGTATGGTGGGCAAGGTTATGTGGAAGTGGTGGTGGTGGTTGATGAAGAAGCAATCGTCCTAAGTAGCCAAATACCTTAGGAGACTCGAATCACTACTCAAGCAACCACTAATGCTATGGGGAACAAAATTGGTTAGGTTGCGGAAGTCGGTGGTGGTTATCACGGAGGATGTGGCGGAAGCCCTAGGCAAAGATGCCAAAGTTCACAAAATTTGATGGAGTCAAATGGTGATGGTAGTATTTTTATTGGAAGGGGGATGTCAATAGCTTCAAAACGAGCTAAAGAACGTCAAAATCGGACTCCGGATGAATTAGTTATGGCCGAAACGGTGAAAGTCGGAAGGCTGAAACTGGCTAGGGCGGTAGTACCGCTTGGGAGGGCGGTAGTACCGCTCGTAAGCGGTAGTACCGCTTGGAATGGGCGGTAGTACCGCTCGTGTCGGGTTTTTTCGCAAAATCTGGCTCTGGGAGGGGCGGTAGTGCCGCTTGGAAGGGCGGTAGTACCGCTTGGAGGTGCTAAGCGGTAGTACCGCTTGGAAGGGCGGTTCCAAGCGGTACTACCGCTCGTGTCGGGATTTTTCGCAAATCCGGGTAGGGGCGCGATTTTGGGGCGGAAATGGATGATTTCGGAGTCAAAATTGGAGAGATTTCGTGGATGGAAAGTGGGGAAACTTGGGGGAATGCTAGATCCACTTGAAACCAAGCGAATCCACGGATCAAAATCAACAAAACATCATCAAAACTAACAAATCACAAAAAAATTTGGGGCTATTTTTGGTGGGGATTTTCGGATTTAGGACGAAATCAACAAAATCAAGCTAGAAAAAGAGGGGTAGGGGCTCCAATAACGTGATCAACGTGGCTCATGATACCATAGATGATGTAGGGCGGAACCCTATGGCGTCGATCTTTCACGTTTGGAGTGGGATCCCTCGAAGAACACGATGAACACGGGGAAGAACGGAGAGAAATCACTGGGGGAAACACTCAAGAACAAGTCCAATCACACATCCACTAGACAATCAAACACACAAGATCACAAGGTACATGAACAACAAAGGGAAAGATACAAGGTAGAGTTCATCTCCGTGAGGAGGTCTTGAAAGGGTCCGCCCAAGAGGGGGTCTTGATGATATATCCCGCAGGATCTTCTCCTAGATGGAGGTCTTGGCCTCCAATGGAGTAGGGGTCTCTCTCTCTCAAGAGTAGAGGTAGGAGCAAAGCTCACCTAAGAATGAGCTATCATATTTGCTAACCCCAGAAAGGGAGTGGAGGTGGTCTATTTATAGTCTAAGCCACGAAGGGGTAAGTGGGAGAGGGATACAAGGCCAAAGGCCCGCGGCTGCGCACAGGCAGGGCGGTAGTACCGGGCTCATGGCCGGTAGTACCGCTTGAGCGGTAGTACCGCTTGGAGGGGCGGTAGTACCGCTTGGGTGGCCTTAGCGGTAGTACCGCTTGGAGTGGGCGGTAGTACCGCTGCGTTTGGAGCGACGTGTTCTCATCCTCCTTCTCTTCCATGCTTCCCTCGCGGACGGTGTAGTCGTTCCTTGGCGCTTGCACTCCTCCTTGACATCCGTGAAGCTCCGACAATACTTATGCATGCACACGGGAGAAGTGTCAAGTAGTATACCATCCTCGAAGGGGTCAAGTGAACATGTGTAAAGGAGAAGATTCACCTTTATGTATGAGAAGTAGAGGTTGCACGTGTCACTTGCCAAACGGACTCTTGACATGGTGATTACCGTAGGATGCTCCGCATCACACACACACACGGATAGATAAATGGGGTCGTGCAACCAAGGAATGAGCTCAAAATGTGAAATCCACCAAAACGCTCGTGTTGCACAACTCAAGAGAGACGCTAGCACGATTGCTCAATAGGCGGATACGACACTTGTGCACAACCTATAAGATGCAAAATGGATAAACTTTCTATCCCAAGTATGCTATGTATGTATGGTTCCCGGTGTTTCTCTCAAGATGATCCAAGATGAGCGGATATGACAATCTTATATGCAATGTGGTATGATGCTATGGCACTTGCTTACAAGCTCTTTGCTCTCTTTCTTTTGCTTAAAAGCTTTTTTTTTCTATGGCCACTTTGCACAATGCACAAACCAAGATAGCAATTGTGTATATGCGGGAACAAACTTGTGACACAATGGATGATATGATACCAATATGATATGGTATGGTATGTAATGGAAGGTATGATCACTAATGTGCACAAGTAACGTTGCCGGCAATACTCAAATGGCTAGTCTCGACAGGCAAGTAACGCAAAAGTAAGGCTAGGGGTTAACAATGCAATGGCAAGGGGAATATACAATGGAGGGATACCACGATACCAAGATGATATGGAGGTTACCGTCCGGCGATGATGAGTAGCGGTGTTCTTGATGTAGATACCAAGATGATGGAGACTCGTCCCTAAGTAGCCGAAACACCTTAGGAAACGGAAAAACCGCGAACTCAAAGTCTCAAACGTCAAATGTCAAAATGGTGGTAGCGGGAATGCGGTGGTGGTTTGCACTTGGCAATGCGGAAGTGGAATGATGGGCTATACACATGTCGGAGTTGAAGTTGCCGTCCCTAAGTAGCCGAAACACCTTAGGAGACACAAGCCACAACTCAAACAAGCTCAAACAACTATTGGGTTAAGTTGGGTTGTCGGAAGTGTATGGTGGGCAAGGTTATGTGGAAGTGGTGGTGGTGGTTGATGAAGAAGCAATCGTCCCTAAGTAGCCAAAACACCTTAGGAGACTCGAATCACTACTCAAGCAACCACTAATGCTATGGGGAACAAAATGGGTTAGGTTGCGGAAGTCGGTGGTGGCTATGCGGATGATATGGTGGAAGGCCTAGGCAAACTTGCCGAATTTTCAAAAATTTGATGGAGTAAAATGGTGTTGGTGGTATTTTTGTGGGAAGGGGGATGTCAATAGCTTCAAAACGAGCTAAAGAACGTCAAAAACGGACTCCGGATGAATTAGTTATGGACAAAACGGTGAAACGTGAAAAGCTGAAATCCCAGGGGCCGGACATCCGGGGGTCGGGCCGGATTTCCGGGACCTGATGTCCAGAACCGAGCGGATTTGGTGCTCCGGGGCGGATGTCCGGCTTAGGGCGGATGTCCAGCCGGATGGTCGGATGTCCGCCCGATTTAATCCCGATCTCGTTTGGGCGGAAATTTTCGAATTGGGGGCGGAAATTGATTATTTCGGGGGCAAAATTTGATGGATTTCGTGGAGGAAAGATGGGGAAACTTGGGGGAATGCTAGATCCACTTGAAACCAAGCAAATCCATGGATCAAAATCAACAAAACATCATCAAAACTAACAAATCACAAAAAAAGTTGGGGCTATTTTTGGTGGGGATTTTCGGATTTAGGACGAAATCAACAAAATCAAGATAGAAAACACGGGGTAGTGATGAGGACATCAATACCATTGTTACACCCACAGGCCCTACTGCTACATATACTGGACCAATTACTAGAGCTCGCGCACGCCAATTAAATTATCAGGTACTTTCGTTTCTTGGTAATGATTCTAATGTTCATGAGAATATGATGCTGCCTAAATTGGATACATTTGTTTTGCTTACAAATGAAGGCCCTAGCTTGGAGAAGGATGGACATTGAGCAAGAACAAGCATGGAGATAATGCCATGCATAAGGGGAACAAGAACGGAGTTACAAGTGATGATTTCAGGACTTTGAAGCCACCATAATGGGTGCATGAAGCCTTGGACGAAATATACAAGATGCTACTTCATAAATGTCGTCCCGAGGCTATTCTAGGTGCTGCGTCACCTTATTAGTGGGCCAGGCCCATGTAATTTTGAAATACTTAAGTATAGGCTGTTTTAGAGTCCGTATGTGTGGGGAAACAAGAGTTAGGGTTGATTTGGACCCTCCACCAAGGGCCACGAAATCCCCCCTCTTCCTCCATATATACAGCCCTTAGGGCACCGTTTAGACCTTGGGTTTTGTTTAGATTAAAAGTTCACCATAGCTGCAACTTCGCTGCATTTCGTTTGTGTTCAACGACTGCACAAAGGCGCCACAGAACCCCACCTTGATCAATAAAGCTTTCATCTTATATTCGCAATATCCAGATTGCAATCTCAGTTTCTTGCTTGTTCTTCGTTTGCTCGCAGGAAACAGACCCTCGTGGTCAGGTTGATCGTGCTCCGGCGTGGTCAATAACCTCTCGGAGTTGGTTTAGCGATTGCTAAGGCGCGACGTCCTCGCACGTTCGTAGTCGGATCGTCAAAGTCGACTTCCTCCAAAGCGAAAACCAACATCTCATCGAAAGACGGGACACCTTTGCCTCTATCAAATAATGCCTCTTTGCACACAAAAGCATAGCAAACAGATTTGCTAGAATCTAGCTCATCAATATCAGATTTGGTGGCAAATAAACATGCACTTTTCAGTTTAATTTCAGAAGCAACATTAGATGGTTTATTATTAGGCTTCATTTGTTGCTCAAATTCTTTTGCCACAATCAGATTTTCACTCTTATTTTTCTCCTGTTTTGCTTTATTAGCTCTATTAATATCATCTTTCAAAATGGAATCAGGAGTCATAGGAAGCAAAGTAATATTTTTATCCTTGTGAACAAGAGTATACTGATTGTTTCTACCATGGTGTACAGAATTTTTATCAAATTGCCATGGTCTACCAAGTAATAAGGAACATGCTTGCATAGGTACCACATCACAATCAACATAATCAGCATATGTAGAGATACTAAAATACACACTAACAGACGTGTTACCTTAACCTTGCCGCTATTGTTGAACCATTGGATGTAGTAAGGATGTGGATGTGGTCTTGTGGTGAGAGAAAGCTTCTCCACCATATCCATGCTAGCCAAGTTGTTGCAGCTCCCTCCATCTATGATGACGCGAATAGAACGTTCCTTCACAACTCCCTTTGTATGGAACAAGTTATGCCTCTGATTTTGCTCAGCTTGTGTAACCTGCACACTCAAAACACGTTGAGCAACTAAACATTCATACCTGTCAACATCTTCAGCAGCCATGTATTGCGTCTCAGGATCAGAATCATCTCCACCGTGTTCTTCATGTGTAATAAGAGCCAAAGTCTCTTCATCATAGTCACTAGCAGACTCATACCCACCATCCTCAGTAGCAATCATCACACGCTGAGATTGGCATTCTCTCGCAAAATGTCCTCTTCCCTTACAACGACGACAAATAATATCACTTGTGTGCCCTGTTGACGCCATGGAAGAAGAAGAGCTCTGTGTAGGCCCAGCAGGTGTACTCTTGGCAGATAGTGGTGGTTGTGCCTGCTTTCTTGTATCACGGTTGGAGGTGGCAGCCACGGAGGTGCCGTGTAGTAGAACGTGTGGAAGTAGATGATGCACGTGGTGTCCATGATGAAGCTCGACCTGCGAGAAAAGTTAGTCGCGCCAAGGCACATCGATCCTGCACTTCACGTTCAGCTTTACAAGCAAGATGGAATAATCGAGTGATATTATTATAATCCTTGTAGTCTAGAATGGTCTGAATCTCTCTATTTAATCCACCCAGAAAACGTGCAAGCATAGCTTCATTCTCCTCAACAATACCACATCTAATCAAGCCAGTTTGTAATTCCTGATAATATTCTTCTACCGAATTTTTTCCTTGTCTTAAGCGCTGCAATTTTGAAGTAATTCACGCTGATAATATGGTGGAACCCAACGAGTACGCATAGCAGTTTTCAAAGCAGCCCAAGTAGCTGGAACAGGATATAATCTACAATGTTCAGACCACCAAACACATGCAAAGCTAGTGAAAGCACAAACGGCAGCAGAACACGTCTCTCCTCGTGATATTGTAAACATGTAAATCGTTGTTCAGTTTCTAACTCCCAAGTAAGATATATATCAGGAACATATCTACCCTCAAATGGTGGAATATTCAATTTCAGTTTAGGGAGATGGTCATGATCTCGTACCTGAAGGGGAGCCCGAACATTGCCATTATTTGCATGTGGACGACCTGGTGGTTGTGGTGCTGGTGGTTGCACGTAGTTCTGATGTTGATCAACCCCATCCTCGTAATCTCACATAATCATCCTCCCCACCGCAGCAAAGCAGGAGCCACGTAGTATCAACAGCAGCACCAAAGCAGCTTGGCCGGTGAAGAGGGACACGGAAGCTCGGCGGAGGGCTGTTTCGCGATGTGGAGGTAGTCCATGTTGTAGTAGAGGTGCGTTAGGTGCAGCCGGTGGTGGTGGTGGTAGACGCGAGCAATTCATTAAACTTGTTATCGAGCTTTGTTTCGAACGCCTTCTCAATGCCATCTATCTTCTCCATGGCCTCTTCAAATCTATTTAGCACATCGTCCACCTGCCCACTCATCATTTGTTGAAACTTATCATGTAGCGCTTTGTTTGTCATGTTCTCCCAAATCGGTCTAAATCGGCTTGTGATCCTGCCATGGTTAGACAATAGAAACACACAAGAATATGATTGACGGACTACTAGGAAGTGGTGGTGGTGGTGTGGTGGATCACAAATCCGTCAAGCAAATCTCAAATTCTTACCAGTTCTTACCCAAAGAAGAAGCGGTGATCGCCACCGATGTAGTCAAAACTCTCAAAGCTTGGATAGAGCGATTACTGGGAGAGTCAAGCGACGATGTAGATGTATGTGGAGCTGGGAAGGCTTATAATATGGTAGCAAAAAGGGTCAGACAATAATCAATTCAGAGATGCAAAGTTGAATAAGCGCTCAACGACGCAGTCTTGTGGCTGGTCCTAGGCTAGACCGTGCTAGAGACGCGAGCCTAGAACACTAACAAAATCACGGCGCTGCACGGAAACAACGGAAAAGCACACTCTGGAATAATTTTTTTTCGCTCTTTTTTTTTGCGCTTCTTTTTTTTTTTGCGAAAAATCACTATAATGGCGAGTGTCTCAAAACTCTTCCCAGGTCAAACTGACAGGATGGGCAAGAAATTTTTTCGACCAAATTTTTTTTTTCGACTGCCCGGACCCAAAAACTGGAAACGGGTCAAAAAAAACTTTCTATAATGGCGACTGTCTCAATACGCTTAGAAACACCTAAAAATAGGATAGCTAGAAAATTTTTCGACAAGTGCGTTTTCGGAAAATTTTGGGCCTAAACGGAGGGTGGTTTCAGAGACTTTTTTTTTCAAACCTACTCCGCAAGGAAAACACAAATCGGAAACTAGATGGATCTCGAAAACAAACCTAATATGCAAGGAACTCGGATTGGTGGTGGATATATGGTGGTGGTATATGACAGCGGTGGTGGTATATGGATACCGATTCAGAGCGGTGGCAGATAAGCAATGGTGGTAGATGGCAAGGCGATGATGATGAAAGCGGCGGCGGCGTGACAACTTATGACCGAACTCGAAACTCTAAAAGACTAGACTCTAAGACCAGCAACTTGACACGACGATGCAACCGCAAATTCAACAAAGCAAAAACCCTAAAAGATTATGCAAAGGCTCAGATTGGTTCGGATATGATGAACTAACCCTAATTTTTTTGTGGCTTTTTCGTGGACTTTAGGTATGAAGAACAGACTCGATCTAATCTCTGAAAAACTGTAAAATCTCACCGAGCAACCTGAAAATCTGATACCACTTGATAGAGGCAAAGGTGTCCCGTCTTTTGATGAGATGTTGGTTTTCGCTTTGGAGGAAGTCGACTTTGACGATCCGACTACTGACGCGGCGAGGACGCCGCGCCTTAGCAATCGCTAAACCAACTCCGAGAGGTTCTTGACCACGCCGAGCACGATCAACCCGACCACGAGGGTCATTTCCTGCGAGCAAACGAAGAACAAGCAAGAAACTGAGATTGCAATCTGGATATTGCGAATATAAGATGAAAGCTTTATTGATCAAGGTGGGGTTCTGTGGCGCCTTTGTGCAGTCGTTGAACACAAACGGCATGCGAAGTTGCAGCTATGGCGAACTTTTAATCTAAACAAAACCCAAGGTCTAAACGGTGCCCTAAGGGCTGTATATATGGAGGAAGAGGGGGGGAATTTCGTGGCCCTTGGTGGAGGGGTCCGAAATCAACCCTAACTCTTGTTTCCCCACACATACGGACTCTAAAAACAGCCTATACTTAAGTATTTCGAAATTACATGGGCCTGGCCCACTTATAAGGTGACGCAGCACCTAGAATAGCCTCGGGACGACATTTATGAAGTAGCATCTTGTATATTTCGTCCAAGGCTTCATGCACCCATTATGGTGGCTTCAAAGTCCTGAAATCATCACTTGTAACTCCGTTCTTGTTCCCCTTGCGCATGGCATTATCTCCATGCTTGTTCTTGCTCCAACGTCCATCCTTCTCCAAGCTAGGGCCTTCATTTGTAAGCAAAACAAATGTATCCAATTTAGGCAGCATCATATTCTCATGAACATTAGAATCATTACCAAGAAACGAAAGTACCTGATAATTTAATTGGCGTGCGCGAGCTCTAGTAATTGGTCCAGTATATGTAGCAGTAGGGCCTGTGGGTGTAACAATGGTATTGATGTCCTCATCAGGTAGGGGCTCCAAAAACGTGATCAACGTGGCTCATGATACCATGATGATGTAGGGTGGAACCCTATAGCGTCGATCTTTCACGCTTGGAGTGGATCCTCACGGGAGACACGAAGAACGCAGCGGAAGAACACGAGGAAATCACGGGGAGGAACGAGGGAAAACACTCAACCAACAAGGAATCGGTCACACAAATGCTAGATCAAAGAACACAAAGGGAGATACATGATTCAAGGTCAACAAAGGACGATACAAACGGTAGTCGTTCTTCTCCGTGAGGAGGTCTTGATGGGGGCCACCCAAGAGGGGGTCTTGAATCCAAGGTGGATCTTCTCCGAAGAGGGGCCTCGGTCCCTCTCGTGGAGTAGATCCGGTATGGATGAGCGAAGCTCTCTCTAACAATGAGCTAAATCAACGCTACTCTAGAAAGAGGAAGGGGATGGAGTATATATAGTCTAGGGGGGGGCGAAGAGGTACATGGGTCTCGGCCCTTTACTGTGCGCAGACAGGCGGAGCCGGATGTCCGGGCATCGGCCCGGATGTCCGGGCTGGCCTGGGTCTTCCAGACGCATTCGGGTGCGGGGCGCCGGATTTCCGGGCGAGGGGCCGGATATCCGGGGCTTCGTGGGAGGCCGGATGTCCGGGGCCTGGGGGCCCGATGTCCGGGCCCTGTAGGTTTGCGGCGGCTGCGATGGGCGCCGGATGTCCGGGCTTGCGGGAAGGGCCAGATGTCCGGGCTGACGCCGGATGTCCGGGCTCTGCAGGCTTTCTCCGGTTCCTCTCGTCGTGTTCCTTCATCCTTGTACTTGGGGACTTGTCCATCATTCCGAGCATCTCCGAGAGGGTCTCCTTGGTACCTAGGCATGCATAGAGTCCTCGCCTTAGGTAGCAACCGTGTCTCACACGAATGGAAAGGGGAAGCATTTAGGAACGGGTTCACCTTGTGTCGAATGGCGAATGGTCGAGGTCTCATCTTATGTGTCCTTGGGGCTTGGAGAGTAGTTGGAGTGTACATGGGGATGAACGTGGTATGCTCCGCATCACTATCCATCACAAGAGTCAAGCAACTATGAGTGGGAGAAAGAGAAGAACTTGACCAAGTGTACCTTGACCGATGTTTAAAATGGATCAATGATCACTCAATGTGTAACAAGGAAATAGCACAGTTGGTACCAATTCTTGTCGGCTTTTCACACCTACACAAGTAAAGCTTATGGTGGAGCTCGGTGAGGATAGTGGCATAAAAATTTGATGCTAAATGTTAGCAAGAGTCAATAATGTTGAAAGAGATTCACAAATTCGCAAGCGAAACAAATAGACCAATAGCAATGAATGGCACACGGAAATGCACACACGGATAGATAAATGGGGCCGTGCAACCAAGGAATGAGCTCAAAATGTGGAATCCACCAAAATGCTCGTGTTGCACAACTCAAGAGAGACGCTAGCACGATTGCTCAATAGGCGGATACGACACTTGTGCACAACCTATAAGATGCAAAATGGATAAACTTCTATCCCAAGTATGCTATGTATGTATTGTTCCCGGTGTTTTTCTCAAGATGATCCAAGATGATCGGATATGACAATCGTATATGCAATGAGGTATGATGCTATGGCACTTGCTTACAAGCTTCTTTGCTCTTTCTCTTTTTCTTAAAAGCTTTATTCTCTTTTTTTGTATGGCCACTTTTGCATAATGCACAAACCAAGATAGCAATTGTGTATATGCGGGAACAAACTTTGTGACACAAGAGATGATATGATACCAAGATGATATGGTAAGTATGCTATGGAAGGTGTAGACCAATGATCACTAATGTGCACAAGTAACGTTGCCGGCAATACTCAAATGGCTAGTCTCGATAGGCAAGTAATGCAAAATGGGCTAGGGGTTAACAATGCAATAGCAAGGGGAATATACAAAGGAGGGATACCACGATACCAAGATGATATGGAGGTTACCGTCCGGCGATGATGAGTGGCGGTGTTCTTGATGTAGAAACCAAGATGATGGAGTCTCGTCCCTAAGTAGCCGAAACACCTTAGGAAACGGAAAAACCGCGAACTCAAAATCTCAAACGTCAAATGTCAAATGGTGGTAGCGGAATGCGGTGGTGGTTGCGGAAGTATTGGTGGAAACCCGAGTAGCCGAAGTTGACCGGGTTATGGTGGTGGAAACGTATGATGGGCTATACACGGTGTCGGAGTTGAAGTTGCCGTCCCTAAGTAGCCTAAACACCTTAGGAGACACAACTCTCAACACAACAAAATTGGATTAAGTTTGGGTGGCGGAAGTGTATGGTGGGCAAGCCTATGCGGAAGTTATGGTGGTGGTTGATGAAGAAGCAACCGTGATGAGGACATCAATACCATTGTTACACCCACAGCCCCTACTGGTACATATACTGGACCAATTACTAGAGCTCGCGCACGCCAATTAAATTATCAGGTACTTTCGTTTCTTGGTAATGATTCTAATGTTCATGAGAATATGATGCTGCCTAAATTGGATACATTTGTTTTGCTTACAAATGAAGGCCCTAGCTTGGAGAAGGATGGACATTGGAGCAAGAACAAGCATGGAGATAATGCCATGCGCAAGGAGAACAAGAACGGAGTTACAAGTGATGATTCCAGGACTTTGAAGCCACCCTAATGAGTGCATGAGGCCTTGGACGAAATATACAAGATGCCACTACATAATATTCGTCCATAGGCTATTCTAGGTGCTGCGTCACCTTATTATTGGGCCAGGCCCATGTAATTTCGAAATACTTAAGTATAGGCTGTTTTTAGAGTCCGTATGTGTGGGGAAACAAGAGTTAGGGTTGATTTGGACCCCTCCACCAAGGGCCACGAAATCCCCCCTCTTCCTCCATATATACAGCCCTTAGGGCACCGTTTAGACCTTGGGTTTTGTTTAGATTAAAAGTTCGCCATAGCTGCAACTTCGCTGCATGCCGTTTGTGTTCAACGACCAGACAAAGGCGTCACAGAACCCCACCTTGATCAATAAAGCTTTCATCTTATATTCGCAATATCCAGATTGCAATCTCAGTTTCTTGCTTGTTCTTCGTTTGCTCACAGGAAACAGGCCCTCGTGGTCAGGTTGATCGTGCTCCGGCGTGGTCAATAACCCTCGGAAGTTGGTTTAGCGATTGCTAAGGCGCGACGTCTCGCACGTTCGTAGTCGGATCGTCAAGGTCGACTCCCACAGAAACGATAGCCACCATCTCATCGAAACATCGGGACACCTTTGCCTCTATCAAGTGGTATCAGATTTTCAGGTTGCTCGTGTTGGGGAACGTAGTAATTTCAAAAATTTTCCTACGATCACGCAAGACCATGGTGATGCATAGCAACGAGATGAGAGTGTTGTCTCACGCCCTCGAGACCAGAACGGAAGCGTTGACGCAAGCGTAGAGGAAGTAGTCGTACTTCTTCCCGATCCAACCGATCCAAGTACCGAACGACGGCACCTCCGAGTTCTCGCACACGTTCAGCTCGATGGCGTCCCTCGAACTCCGATCCAGCCGAGTGTTGAGGAGAGTTTCACAAGACGACGGCGTGGTGACGATGATGATGTTCCACCGCGCAGGCTTCGCCTAAGCTCCGCCACTGGTATATTTGAGGTGTAATTTGGTGGAAGGGGCACCGCACACGGCTAAGGAATCGATCTCAATGATCAACTTGTGTGTCATGGGGTGCCCTCGCCTCTGTATATAAAGGAGGGAAGGGAGGGGCTGGCCGGCCACCTATGGCTGCGCACGGGAGTCCTACTCCCACGGGAGTAGGATTCCCCCAATCCTAGTCCAACTAGGGTTTGACCAAGGGAGAGGGAGAGAGCGCCACCCTTCTCCTAATCCTAATAGGACTAGGGAAGGGGAAGGCTGCGCCAGCATAGGGCCCCTTTTCTCTTCCCCTTAAGGCCCATCAAGGCCCATTGACTCCCGGGGTTCCGGTAACCCCGGTACTCAATAAAATTCCCAATTTCACCCGGAGTGATTCCGAGTCCAAACATAGGCTTCCAATATATCAATCTTTATGTCTCGACCATTTCGAGACTCCTCGTCATGTCCGTGATCTCATCCGGACTCGAACAACCTTCGTACATCAATATCATATAAACTCATAATAAGCGCCATCGAAACTTTAAGCGTGCGGACCCTACGGGTTCGAGAACTATGTAGACATGACCGAGACACTCTCTCGGTCAATAACCAATAGCGGGACCTGGATGCCCATATTGGCTCCTACATATTCTACGAAGATCTTTATCGGTCGAGACCGCATAACAACATACGTTGTTCCCTTTGTCATCGGTATGTTACTTGCCCGAGATTCGATCGTCGGTATCCAATACCTAGTTCAATCTAGTTCATGGCAAGTCTCTTTTCTCGTTCCGTAATACATCATCTCACAACTAACACATTTAGTTGCAATGCTTGCAAGGCTTATGTGATGTGCATTACCGAGAGGGCCAGAGATACCTCTCCGACAATCGGAGTGACAAATCCTAATCTCAAATATGCCAACCCAACATGTACCTTCGGAGACACCGTAATGTACCTTTATAATCACCCGATTCGTTGTGACGTTTGGTAGCACCCAAAGTGTTCCTCGGCAAACGGAGTTGCATAATCTCATAGTCATAGGAACATGTATAAGTCATGAAGAAAAGCACTAGCAACAAACTATACGATCAGGTGCTATGCTAATGGAATGGGTCATGTCAATCAGATCATTCAACTAATGATGTGATCCCATTAATCAAATAACAACTCCTTGTTCATGGTTAGGAAACATAACCATCTTTGATTAACGAGCTAGTCAAGTAGAGGCATACTAGTGACACTCTGTAGGTTTATGTATTCACACATGTATTATGTTTCCGGTTAATACAATTCTAGCATGAATAATAAACATTTATCATGATATAAGGAAATAAATAATAACATTTATTATTGCCTCTAGGGCATATTTCCTTGATCTCCCACTTGCACTAGAGTCAATAATCTAGATTACACAAGAATGATTCTAACACCCATGGAGTCTTGGTGCTGATCATGTTTTGCTCGTGGAAGAGGCTTAGTCAACGGTCGCAACATTCAGATCCGTATGTATCTTGCATATCTCTATGTCTCCCACGGACCAAATCCGGATGGAGTTGAAGCGTCTTTTGATGTGCTTGGTTCTCTTGTGAAATCTGGATTCCTTTGCCAAGGCAATTGCACCAAAGATTGTCACAAAAGATTTTCATTGGACCCGATACACTAGGTACAACACCTAGATCGGATATGAACTCCTTCATCAGACTCCTTCATTAGCTGCTTCGAAGCAGCTATGTACTCAACTTCACATGTAGATCCCATAACGACGCTTTGTTTGGAACTGCACCAACCGACAGCTCCACCGTTTAATGTAAATACGTATCCGGTTTGCGATTTAGAATCGTCCGGATCAGTGTCAAAGCTTGCATCGACGTAACTGTTCTGACGAGCTCTTTGTCACCGCCATAAATGAGAAACATATCCTTAGTTCTTCTCAAGTACTTAAGGATGTTCTTGACCGCTGTCCGATGATCCACTCTGGATTACTTTGGTACCGCTGCTAAACTTACAAAGAAGGCACACATCAGGTCTGGTACACAGCATTGCATACATGATAGAGCCTATGGCTGAAGCATAGGAACATCTTTCATTTCTCTCTATCTTCTGCGGTGGTCGGGCATTGAGTCTTACTCAACTTCACACCTTGTAATACCGCAAGAACCCTATCTTTGCTCGATCCATTTTGAACTTTTTCAAAACTTTATCAAGGTATGTGCTTTGTGAAAGTCCTATTAAGCGTCTTGATCTATCTCTATAGATCTTAATGCCCAATATGTAAGCAGCTTCACCGAGGTCTTTCATCGAAAAACTCTTATTCAAGTATCCCTTTATGCTATCCAGAATTCTATATCATTTCCGATCAATAATATGTCATCCACATATAATATCGAAATGCTACAGAGCTCCCACTCACTTTCTTGTAAATACTGAGCTTCTCCAAAAGTCTCAGATAAAACCAAATGCTTTGATCACACTATCAAAACGTTTATTCCAACTCCGAGAGGCTTGCACCAGTCCATAAATGGATCATTGGAGCTTGCACACTTTGTTAGCTCCCTTTGGATCGACAAAACCTTCGGTTGCATCATATACAACTCTTCTTCCGTAAATCCATTCAGAATGCAGTTTTAACATCCATTTGCCAAATTTCATAATCATAAAATCGGCAATTGCTAACATGATTCGGACGGACTTAAGCATCGCCACGGGTGAGAAGGTCTCATCGTAGTCAATCCCTTGAACTTGTCGAAAACCTTTTGCAACAAGTCGAGCTTTATAGACGAGAACATTACCATCAGCGTCGTCTTCTTCTTGAAGATCCATTTATTCTCAATTGCTTGCCGATCATGGGGCAAGTCAACCAAAGTCCATACTTTGTTCTCATACATGGATCCCATCTCAGATTTCATGGCCTCAAGCCATTTTGTGGAATCTGGGCTCACCATCGCTTCTTCATAGTTCGTAGGTTCATCATGTTCCAAGAATATGACTTCCAAAACAGGATTACCGCATCACACCGGTGCGGATCTTGCTCTGGTTGATCTACGAGTTGTAGAAACTTGATCTGAAGTTTCATGATCATCATCATTAGCTTCCTCCCTATTTGGTGTAGGTGTCACGTAAACTGTTTTCTCGTGATGTACTACTTCTCAATAAGGGAGTAGATACAGATTATCTCATCAAGTTCTACTTTCCTCCCACTCACTTCTTTCGTGAGAAACTCTTTCTCCAAAAAGTTTCCAATTTAGCAACAAAAATCTTGCCTTCGGATCTGTGATAGAAGGTGTACCCAACTGTCTCCTTTGGGTATCCTATGAAGACACATTTCTCGATTTGGGTTCGAGCTTATCAGGTTGAAGCTTTTTCACATAAGCATCGCAGCCCCAAACTTTCAAAAACGACAACTTTGGTTTCTTGCCAAACCACAGTTCATAAGGCGTCGTCTCAACGGATTTAGATGGTGCCCTATTTAAAGTGAATGTAGCCGTCTCTAAAGCATAACCCCAAAACGATAGCGGTAAATCAGAAGAGACATCATAGATCGCACCATATCTAATAAAATACGATTCGACGCTCGGACACACCATTACGTTGTGGTGTTCCGGTGGCGTAAGTTGCTAAACTATTCCACATTGTTTCAAATGTAGGCCAAACTCAGAACTCAAATATTCTCCTCCACGATCAGATCGTAGAAACTTTATTTTCTTGTTACGATGATTTTCCACTTCACTCTGAAATTCTTTGAACTTTTCAAATGTTTCAGACTTGTGTTTCATTAAGTAGATATACCCATATCTGCTCAAATCATCTGTGAAGGTGAGAAAATAACGATATCCGCTAAGAGCCTCAACATTCATTGGACCACATACATCGGTATGTATGATTTCCAATAAATCTGTTGCTCTCTCCATAGTTAGGAGAACGGTGTTTTAGTCATCTTGCCCATAAGGCACGGTTCATAAGTGCCAAGTGATTCATAATCAAGTGACTCCAAAAGTCCATCAAGCATGGAGTTTCTTCATGCGTTTTACACCGATATGACCTAAACGGCAAGTGCCACAAATAAGTTGCACCATCATTATCAACTCTGCATCTTTTGGTTTCAACATTATGAATATGTGTATCACTACTATCAAGATTAAGTAAAACAAACCATTCTTCAATGGTGCATGACCATAAAAGATATTATTCATATAAATAGAACAACCATTATTCTCTCGATTTAATGAATAACCGTCTCGCATCAAACAAGATCCAGATATAATGTTCATGCTCAACGATGGTACTAAATAACAATTATTTAGGTCTAATACTAATCCCAAGGTAGATGTAGAGGTAGCGTGTCGATTGCGATCACATCGACTTTGGAACCATTTCCCACGCCAAGATCGTCACCTCGTCCTTAGCCAATCTTCGCTAATCCGTAGCCCTGTTTCGAGTTGCAAATATTAGCAATGTAACCAGTATCAAATACCAGTGCTCTGCGAGTATTAGTAAGGTACACATCAATAACAAGTATATCACATATACCTTTGTTAACCTTGCCATCCTTCTTATCCGCCAAATACTTGGGGCAGTTCCGCTTCAAAGGACCAGCCTGCTTGCAATAGAAGCACTCAGTTTCAGTGCTTAGGACCAGACTTGGGTTTCTTCTCTTGATCAACAACTTGCTTGCCGCTCTTTTGAAGTTTCCTTTTCTTTCCTTTGCCCTTTTCTTGAAACTAGTGGTTTTGTTAACCATCAACACTTGATGCTCCTTTTGATTTCTACCTCCATGCTTTCAAAGATCGCCAAGAGCTCGGGCATAGTTTTGGTCATCCCTTGCATATTATAGTTCATCACGAAGCTCTTGTAGCTTGGTGGCGTGATTGGAGAATTTCATCAATGACGCAATCATCCGGAAGATTAACTCCCAGTTGAATCAAGTGATTGTTATATCCGGACATTACGAGTATATGCTCACCGACGTAACCATTCTCCTCCATCTTACAGCTATAGAACTTATTGGAGACTTCATATCTCTCAATCGGGCATTCGCTTGAATATTAACTTCAACTCTGGAACATCTCATATGCTCCATGGTGTTCAAAACGACGTTGAAGTCCCGGTTCTAAGCCGTAAAGCATGGCTGCTCGAACTATAGAGTAGTCATCAGCTTTGCTTTGCCAGACGTTCACAACTTCTCGGCGCAGCCCTTGCATCAGGCCGGCACCTAACGGTGCTTCGGACGTAATTCTTCCGTGCAGCAATAAGGATAATCCTCGTTACGGACCCAGTCCGTAATTGCTGCCATCATCTTTCAACTTTGCTTTCTCAAGGAACGCATTAAAATTCAACGGAACAACAAAGACGAGCCATCTATCTACACATCATAGACAAGCAAGATACTATCAGTACTAAGTTCATGATAAATTTAAGTTCAATTAATCATATTACTTAAGAACTCCCACTTAGAAAAATATCCTCCAATTCTCTAAGTGATTGCGTGATCCATATCAACTACACCATGACCGATCATCACGTGTGATGGAGTAGTTTCAATGGTGAACATCAATATGTTGATCATATCTACTATATGATTCACGCCGACCTTCGGTCTCCGTGTTCCGAGGTCATATCTTATATGCATAGCTCGTCAAGTATAACCTGAGTATTCGCGTGTGCAACTGTTTTGCACCCGTTGTATTTGAACGTAGAGCCTATCACACCCGATCATCACGTGGTGTCTCAAAGACGAAGAACTTTCGCAACGGTGCATACTCGGGAGAACACTTCTTGATAATTTAGTAAGGATCATCTTATAATGCTACCGTCAATCAAAGCAAAATAAGATGCATAAAGGATTAACATCACATGCAATCAATATAAGTGATATGATATGGCCATCATCATCTTGTGCTTGTGATCTCCATCTCCAAGCACCGCCATGATCACCATCGCCACCGCGCGACACCTTGATCTCCATCGTAGCATCGTTGTCGTCTCGCCAACTATTGCTTCTACGACTATCGCTATCGCTTAGTGATAAAGTAAAGCAATTACATGGCGCTTGCATTTCATACAATAAAGCGACAACCATATGGCTCCTCGCCATTGCCGATAACTCGGTTACAAAACATGATCATCTCATACAATAAAATATAGCATCACGTCTTGACCATATCACATCACAACATGCCCCTGCAAAAACAAGTTAGACGTCCTCTACTTTGTTGTTGCAAGTTTTACGTGGCTGCTACGGGCTGAGCAAGAACCGTTCTTACCTACGCATCAAAACCACAACGATACTTCGTCAAATAGACTCCGTTTTAACCTTCTCAAGGACCGGCGAGCCACACAGTTCAACTAAAGTGAGAGAGACAGACACCCGCCATCACCTTTAAGCAACGAGTGCTCACAGCGGTGAAACCAGTCTCGCGTAAGCGTACGCGTAATGTCGGTCCGGGCCGCTTCATCTCACAATACCGCTGAACCAAAGTATGACATGCTGGTAGGTAGTATGACTTGTATCGCCCACAACTCACTTGTGTTCTACTCGTGCATATGACATCAACGCATAAAACCAGGCTCGGATGCCACTGTTGGGGAACGTAGTAATTTCAAAAAATTTCCCACGATCACGCAAGACCATGGTGATGCATAGCAACGAGATGAGAGTGTTGTCTACGCACCCTCGTGAGACCAGCAACGGAAGCGTTGACGCAACGTAGAGGAAGTAGTCGTACTTCTTCCCGATCCAACCGATCCAAGTACCGAACGACGGCACCTCCGAAGTTCTGCACACGCTCAGCTCGATGACGCCCCTCGAACTCCGATCCAGCCGAGTGTTGAGGAGAGTTTCACAAGACGACGGCGTGGTGACGATGATGATGTTCCACGGCGCAGGGTTTCGCCTTAAGCTCCGCAACGGTATATTTGAGGTGTAATTTGGTGGAAGGGGCACCGCACACGGCTAAGGAATCGATCTCAATGATCAACTTGTGTGTCATGGGGTGCCCTCGCCCTCAGATATAAAGGAGGGAAGGGAGGGCTGGCGGCCACCTATGGCTGCGCTTGGGAGTCCTACTCCCACGGGAGTAGGATTCCCCCAATCCTAGTCCAACTAGGGTTTGACCAAGGGAGAGGGAGAGAGGCGCCACCCCTTCTCCTAATCCTAATAGGACTAGGGAAGGGGGAAGGCTGCGCCAGCATAGGGCCCCTTTCTCTTTCCCTTAAGGCCCATCAAGGCCCATTGACTCCCGGGGTTCCAGTAACCCCGGTACTCGATAAAATTCCCAATTTCACCCGGAGTGATTCCGAGTCCAAACATAGGCTTCCAATATATCAATCTTTATGTCTCGACCATTTCGAGACTCCTCGTCATGTCCGTGATCTCATCCGGACTCAACAACCTTCGTACATCAATATCATATAAACTCATAATAAGCGCCATCGAAACTTTAAGCGTGCGGACCCTACGGGTTCGAGAACTATGTAGACATGACCGAGACACCTCTCGGTCAATAACCAATAGCGGGACCTGGATGCCCATATTGGCTCCTACATATTCTACGAAGATCTTTATCGGTCGACCGCATAACAACATACGTTGTTCCTTTGTCATCGGTATGTTACTTGCCCGAGATTCGATCGTCGGTATCCAATACCTAGTTCAATCTCGCATCTTGGCAAGTCTCTTTTCTCGTTCCGTAATACATCATCTCACAACTAACACATTTAGTTGCAATGCTTGCAAGGCTTATGTGATGTGCATTACCGAGAGGGCCCAGAGATACCTCTCCGACAATCGGAGTGACAAATCCTAATCTCAAATATGCCAACCCAACATGTACCTTCGGAGACACCTGTAATGTACCTTTATAATCACCCGCCATTGCGTTGTGACGCTTGGTAGCACCCAAAGTGTTCCTCGGCAAACGGAGTTGCATAATCTCATAGTCATAGGAACATGTATAAGTCATGAAGAAAAGCACTAGCAACAAACTATACGATCAGGTGCTATGCTAATGGAATGGGTCATGTCAATCAGATCATTCAACTAATGATGTGATCCCATTAATCAAATAACAACTCCTTGTTCATGGTTAGGAAACATAACCATCTTTGATTAACGAGCTAGTCAAGTAGAGGCATACTAGTGACACTCTGTAGGTTTATGTATTCACACATGTATTATGTTTCCGGTTAATACAATTCTAGCATGAATAATAAACATTTATCATGATATAAGGAAATAAATAATAACATTTATTATTGCCTCTAGGGCATATTTCCTTCAGCTCGGTGAGATTTTACAGTTTTTCGTAGATTAGATCGAGTCTGTTCTTCATACCTAAAGTCCACGAAAAAGCCACAAAAAAAAATTAGGGTTAGTTCATCATATCCGAACCAATCTGAGCCATTGCATAATCTTTTTAGGGTTTTTGCTTTGTTGAATTTGCGGTTGCATCGTCGTGTCAAGTTGCTGGTCTTAGAGTCTAGTCTTTTAGAGTTTCGAGTTCGGTCATAAGTTGTCACGCCGCCCGCACCATCATCATCGCCTTGCCATCTACCACCATTGATTATCCGCCACCGCCCGAATCCGTATCCATATACCACCACCAATCCGTATCCATATACCACCACCGCTACCATATATCACCACCACGCCATATACCACCACCATATATCCACCACCAATCCGAAGTTCTTCTCATATTAGGTTTGTTTTGAGATCCATCTAGTTTCCGATTCGTGTTTCCTTGCCTTCGTAGGTTTGGAAAAAAAAAAAAGTCCTGAAACCACCCTTGTTTAGGCCCAAAATTTTCCGAAAATGCACTTGTCGAAAAATTTTCCGCTATCCTATTTTTAGGTGTTTCTAAGTGTATTGAGACGAACGCCGTTATAGAAAGTTTTTTGACCTGCTTCAGCTTTTTGGGTCCGGCGCAAAAAAAAAAATTTTTTGGTCGAAAAAATTTCGTGCCCATCCCGTCGGTTTGACCTGGGAAGAGTTTTGAGACACTCGCCATTATAGTGATTTTCGCAAAAAAAAAAAAGCAAAAAAAAAAGCAGCAAAAAAAAAAAGGAGCGAAAAAAATAAATTCCAGAGTGTGCTTTTTCGTTGTTTCCGTGTGCAGCCGTGATTTTGTTAGTGTTCTAGGCTCGCGTCTCTAGCACGGTCTAGCCTAGGACCAAAGACAAGACTGTCGCTGAGCGCTTATTCAACTTTGCATCTCTGAATTGATTATTGCTGACCCTTTTGCTACCATATTATAAGCCTTCCCAACTCCACATACATCTAAATCGTATGCTTGACTCTCCCCGTAATCGCTCTATCCATGCTTTGAGAGTTTTGACTACATCGGTTGCCGATCACCTTTCTTCTTTGGGTAAGAACTGGTAAGAATTTGAGATTTGCTTGACGGATTTGTGATCGCCCACCACACCACCACCACCACTTCCTAGTAGTCCGTCAATCATATTCTTGTGTGTTTCTATTCCTGCTAACCATGGCAGGATCAAGTCATTTAGACCGACCGGGAGAACATGACAAACAAAGCGCTACATGATAAGTTTCAACAAATGATGAGTGGGCAGGTGGACGATGTGCTAAATAGATTTGAAGAGGCCATGGAGAAGATAGATGGCATTGAGAAGGCGTCAAACAAAGCTCGATAACAAGTTTAATGAATTGCTCGCTCTACCACCACCACCACCGGCTGCACCTAACGCACCTCTACTACAACAACATGGACTACCTCCACATCGCTAAACAGCCCTCCGCCGAAGCTTCCCATGTCCCTCTTCACCGCCAAGCTGCTTTGGTGTCTTTGTTGATACTTCGTGGCTCCTGCTGCTGCTGGCGGGGAGGATGATTATGTGAGAGCTTACGAGGATGAGGTTGATCAACATCGAACCACGTGCAACCACCAGCACCACAACCACCGTGTCGCCCACATGCAAACAATGGCAATGTTAGGGCTCCCCTTCAGTACGAGATCATGACCATCTCCCTAAACTGAAATTGAATATTCCACCATTTGAGGGTAGATATGTTCCGATATATATCTTACTTGGGAGTTAGAAACTGAACAACGATTTACATGTTTACAATATCCCGAGGAGAGACGTGTTCTCGCTGCTGTTTGTGCTTTCACTAGCTTTGCATGTGCTTGGTGGTCTGAACATTGTAGATTATATCCTGTTCCAGCTACTTGGGCTGCTTTGAAAACTGCTATGCGACTCGTTGGGTTCCACCATATTATCAGCGTGAATTACTTCAAAATTGCAGCGCTTAAGACAAGGAAAAATTCGTAGAAGAATATTATCAGGAATTACAAACTGGCTTGATTAGATGTGGTATTGTTGAGGAGAATGAAGCTATGCTTGCACGTTTTCCGGGTGGATTAATAGAGAGATTCAGACCATTCTAGACTACAAGGATTATAATAATATCACTCGATTATTCCATCTTGCTTGTAAAGCTGAACGTGAAGTGCAGGATCGATGTGCCTTGGCGCGGACTAACTTTTTCGCAGGTCGACCTTCATCATGGACACCACGTGCATCATCTACTTCCACACGCTCTACTACACCGCACCTCCGCCGGCTGCCACCTCCAACCGTGATACAAGAAAGCAGGCACAACCACCACTATCTCGCCAAGAGTACACCGCTGGCCTACACAGAGCTCTTCTTCTTCCATGGCGTCAACAGGCACACAAGTGATATTATTTGTCGTCGTTGTAAGGGAAGAGGACATTTTTTGAGAGAATGCCAATCTCAGCGTGTGATGATTGCTCACGAGGATGGTGGGTATGAGTCGCTAGTGACTATGATGAAGAGACTTTGGCTCTTATTACACATGAAGAACACGGTGGAGATGATTCTGATTTTGAGACGCAATACATGGCTGTCAAGATGCCGACAGGTATGAATGTTTATTTGCTCAACGTGTTTTGAGTGTGCAGGTTACACAAGCTGAGCAAAATCAGAGGCATAACTTGTTCCATACAAAGGAGTTGTGAAGGAACTTTCTATTCAGCGTCATCATAGATAGAGGGAGCTGCAACAACTTGGCTAGCATGGATATGGTGGAGAAGCTTTCTCTCACCACAAGACCACATCCACATCCTTACTACATCCAATGGTTCAACAACAGCGGCAAGGTTAAGGTAACACGTCACTGTTCGTGTGCATTTTAGTATCTCTACATATGCTGATTATGTTGATTGTGATGTGGTACCTATGCAAGCATGTTCCTTATTACTTGGTAGACCATGGCAATTTGATAAAATTTGTACACCATGGTAGAAACAATCAAGATACTCTTGTTCACAAGGATAAAAATATTACTTTGCTTCCTATGACTCCTGATTCCATTTTGAAAGATGATATTAATAGAGCTAATAAAGCAAAACAGGAGAAAAATAAGAGTGAAAATCAGATTGTGGCAAAAGAATTTGAGCAACAAATGAAGCCTAATAATAAACCATCTAATGTTGCTTTGAAATTAAACTGAAAAGTGCATGTTTATTTGCCACCAAATATGATATTGATGAGCTAGATTCTAGCAAATCTGTTTGCTATGCTTTTGTGTGCAAAGAGGCATTATTTTCATTCGAGGACGTGCCTTCCTCTTTGCCCCCGTTGTCACTAACATTTTGCAGAGTTCGCTGACGCCTTCCCACAAGACGTGCCACCGGATTACCACCTATTCGAGGGATTGAGCATCAAATTGACTTAATTCCGGTGCATCGCTACCCAACCGTGCACCATACCGCACCAATCCAGAGGAGACGAAGGAGATTATGCGTCAAGCATGTGAGCTGCTCGACAAAGGTTATATACGCGAATCTCTTAGTCCTTGTGCTGTTCCTATTATACTAGTGCCTAAAAAGGATGGTACGTCGGCGTATGTGTGTTGATTGTAGAGGCATTAATAATATTACTATTCGTTATCGCCATCCTATTCCTAGGCTAGATGATATGCTTGATGAATTAAGTGGCTCTACAATATTCTCCAAAGTTGATTTATGAGTGGATACCATCAAATTGTATGAAAGTGGGAGATGAATGGAAAACAGCATTTAAAACTAAGTTTGGATTATATGAGTGGTTAGTCATGCCTTTTGGGTTAACTAATGCACCTAGTACTTTCATGAGATTAATGAACGAAGTTTTACGTGCTTTCATTGGGCGATTTGTGGTAGTTTACTTTGATGATATACTGATTTATAGCAAATCTTTGGAAGAACATTTGGAACATTTACGTGCTGTTTTCAATGCTCTACGTGATGCACGTTTGTTTGGTAACCTTGGGAAGTGCACCTTTTGCACCGACCGAGTATCTTTTCTTGGCTATGTTGTTACTCCACAGGGAATTGAAGTTGATAAAGCCAAGATTGAAGCTATTGAGAGTTGGCCGCAGCCCAAAACGGTCACACAAGTGAGGAGTTTTCTTGGACTCGCTGGTTTCTATAGGCGTTTCGTGAGAGACTTTAGCACCATTGCTGCACCTCTCAATGAGCTTACAAAGAAGGATGTGCCTTTTGTTTGGGGTACCGCATGTGAAGAAGCCTTCACGGTATTGAAAGATAAGTTGACACATGCCCTTTACTCCAACTTCCCGACTTTAATAAGACTTTTGAGCTTGAATGTGATGCTAGTGGAATTGGATTAGGAGGTGTGTTATTACAAGATGGCAAACCTGTTGCATACTTTTCGAAAAATTGAGTGGGCCTAGTCTGAACTATTCTACTTATGACAAAGAATTATATGCTCTTGTTCGGACTTTAGAGACATGGCAACATTATTTATGGCCCAAAGAATTTGTTATACATTCTGATCATGAATCTTTGAAACATATTAAAAGTCAAGCTAAACTGAATCGTAGACATGCTAAATGGGTTGAATTCATTGAGACTTTCCTTATGTCATTAAACACAAGAAGGGTAAAGAAAATGTTATTGCTGATGCTTTGTCTCGTCGCTATACTATGCTTTCACAACTTGACTTCAAAATATTTGGTTTGGAGACCATCAAAGATCAATATGTGCA
Organism: Aegilops longissima; assembly: GCA_021605205.1. NCBI lineage: Eukaryota > Viridiplantae > Streptophyta > Magnoliopsida > Poales > Poaceae > Aegilops > Aegilops longissima. The sequence continues at coordinate 363,998,485 of CM038677.1, read as the reverse complement.
TGATGCTGATTTTAAAGATGTAATGCAGAATTGTAAAGAAGGAAGAACATGGAACAAGTTCGTTATTAATGATGGTTTTGTGTTCGTGCTAACAAGCTATGCATTCCTGCTAGCTCTGTTCGTCTTTTGTTGTTGCAGGAGGCGATGGAGGAGGATTAATGGGACACTTTGGCGCCAAGAAGACGGAGGATATACTTGCTACACATTTCTTTTGGCCAAAGATGAGACGGGATGTTGAGCGTTTTGTTGCTCGCTGCACTACATGTCAAAAAGCTAAGTCACGACTCAATCCTCATGGTTTATATATGCCTTTGCTCGTGCCTAGTGTTCCTTGGGAGGATATATCTATGGACTTTGTTTTAGGTTTACCTCGAACAAAGAAGGGAGGATAGCATATTTGTTGTCGTGGATAGATTCTCGAAAATGGCACACTTTATACCATGTCATAAAAGCGATGATGTTGTTAATGTTGCTGATTTGTTCTTTCGTGAAATTATTCGCTTGCATGGTGTGCCAAATACTATTGTTTCAGATCGTGATACTAAATTTCTTAGCCACTTTTGGAGATGTTTATGGGCTAAGTTGGGGACTAAACTGCTTTTTAGTACTACTTGTCACCCCAAACTGATGGATAAACTGAAGTAGTCAATAGAACATTGTCTACTATGCTTAGGGCTGTTTTGAAGAATAATAAGAAAATGTGGGAAGAATGCTTGCCTCATATTGAATTTGCTTATAATCGCTCATTGCATTCTACTACTAAGATGTGCCCTTTGAAATTGTGTATGGCTTCCTACCTCGTGCACCTATTGATTTGTTGCCTCTTCCATCTTCGGAGAAGGTTAATTTTGATGCTAAAGAACGTGCTGAATTGATTTTAAAAGTGCATGAGATAACTAAGGAAAACATTGAGCGTATGAATGCTAAATATAAACTTGCTGGAGATAAGGGTAGAAAACATGTTGTCTTTGCACTTGGAGATCTTGTTTGGTTACATTTATGTAAGGATAGGTTTCCTAATTTGCGCAAATCAAAGCTAATGCCACGCGTGATGGTCCATTTAAGGTGTAGAGAAAATAAATGATAATGCATATAAACTTGAGCTGCCTGCAGATTTTGGGGTTAGTCCCACTTTTAACATTGCAGATTTGAAGCCTTATTTGGGTGAGGAATATGAGCTCGTCGAGGACGACTTCATTTCAAGAAGGGAGGATGATGAGGACATCAATACCATTGTTACACCCACAGCCCCTACTGCTACATATACTTGGACCAATTACTAGAGCTCACAAGACGCCAATTAAATTATCGTGTACTTTCGTTTCTTGGTAATGATTCTAATGTTCATGAGAATATGATGCTGCCTAAATTGGATACATTTGTTTTGCTTACAAATGAAGGCCCTAGCTTGGAGAAGGATGGACATTGGAGCAAGAACAAGCATGGAGATAATGCCATGCAAGGAGAACAAGAACGGAGTTACAAGTGATGATTCCAGGACTTTGAAGCCACCCTAATGAGTGCATGAGGCCTTGGACGAAATATACAAGATGCCACTTCATAATATTCGTCCATAGGCTATTCTAGGTGCTGCGTCACCTTATTATTGGGCCAGGCCCATGTAATTTCAAAATACTTAAGTATAGGCTGTTTTAGAGTCCGATGTGTGGGGAAACAAGAGTTAGGGTTGATTTCGGACCCTCCACCAAGGGCCACGAAATTCCCCCTCTTCCTCCATATATACAGCCCTTAGGGCACCGCTTAGACCTTGGGTTTTGTTTAGATTAAAAGTTCGCCATAGCTGCAACTTCGCTGCATTTCGCTTGTGTTCAACGACTGCACCAAGGCGCCACAGTAACCCCACCTTGATCAATAAAGCTTTCATCTTATATTCGCAATATCCAGATTGCAATCTCAGTTTCTTGCTTGTTCTTCGCTTGCTCGCAGGAAACAGGCCCTCGTGGTCGTTGATCGTGTTCGGCGGGTCAATAACCCTCGAAGTTGGTTTAGCGATTGCTAAGGCGCGACGCCTCAAGACGTCAGAGTCGGATCGCCAAGGTCGACTCCCACAGAAACGATAGCCACCATCTCATCGAAACATCGGGACACCTTTGCCTCTATCAAACCGTCCCTAAGTAGCCTAAACACCTTAGGAGACTCAAGTCACTACTCAAACAACCTCAAATGCTATGGGGATCAAAATGGGTTAGGTTGCGGAAGGCTATGGTGGTATTGCGGATGATATGGTGTAAGCCCTAGGCAAAGATGCCAAAGTACCAAAGATGTGATGGTGTCAAAAGGTGGTGAAACCAAGGTGAGGACCTCGGGCACGTCGATAGCTTCAAAACGAGCCAAAGAACACTCAAATCGGAGTTCGGAGTGAAAAGTTATGATGAAAATGGTGAAGAAGGCTGATGCCGAAATTTTGGGCAATGTTTCGGGTTAGGCCGGAAGTTCCGGGGTTAGGGCCAGAAGTTCCGGGGGTCGCGGAAAAAGTCTTGGGACTTTGGGTAAACTCTCTGTTTAGCCCGGAAGTTCCGGGGTAAGAACGGAAGTTACGGGGGAGGCCGGAAGTTCCGGGGGTCGTGGAATTTCTTCCTGGACGAACCCTAAATTCCAGATCTGAGAACGGGGGCGGAAAAACTTGATTTCCAGGGTCAAAATTGGGGGGATTTTGTGGATAGAAAGTGGGGAAACTTGGGGGAAAGCTAGATCCACTTGAAACACAACGAATCCATGGATCAAAATCAACAAAACATCATCCAAACCAACAAATCACAAAAAAATTGGGGCTATTTTTGGGGGGGATTTTCGAATTTAGGACGAAATCAACAAAATCAAGCTAGAAAACAAAGGGTAGGGGCTCCAAAAACGTGATCAACGTGGCTCATGATACCAAGATGATGTAGGGCGGAACCCTATGTGGACGATCTTTCACGTTTGGAGAGGATCCCTACGAGGAACACGAAGAACGAGCGGAAGAGCACGAGGAAAATCACGGGGGGAAAACACAAGGGAATCACTCAAACCAACAAGATTCGATTACACATGCACTAGATCGATGAACACAAAGAGAGATACACGATCCACGATCAACAAAGGACGATACAAGAGGTAACCGATTCTTCTCCGTGAGGAGGTCTTGATTGTCTTCCCTTGAAGGGGTCTTGAATCCGCTTGGGGTATCTTCTCCGAAGAGGTCGTGAGCTCCGAGGAGAAGTAACCAAGTGGATGAGCAAGGCTCTCACACAAAATATGAGCTAATCCATTGCTAACCCTAACTAGAAGGAGGGTGATGAGGACATCAATACCATTGTTACACCCACAGCCCCTGCTGCTATACATACTGGACCAATTACTAGAGCTAGCGCACGCCAATTGAATTATCAGGTACTTTCGTTTCTTGGTAACGATTCCAATGTTCATGAGAATATGGTGCTGCCTAAATTGGATACATTTGTTTTCCTTACAAATGAAGGGCCTACCATGGACAAGAAAGATGAACCTTGGAGCAGGTTCAAGCATGGAGATGTTGGCATGCGCAATGGGAACAAAAACGGAGTTACAAGTGATGATTCCAGGACTTTGAAGCCACCTTAATGAGTTCATGAGGCCTTGGACGAAATATACAAGATGCCACTTCATAATATTCGTCCATAGGCTATTCTAAGTGCTGCGTCACCTTATTATTTGGCCAGGCCCATGTAAGTTCGAAATACTTAAGTATACGCTGTTTTTAGAGTCCGTATGTGTGGGGAAACAAGAGTTAGGGTTGGTTTCGGACTCCTCCCTCAAGGGCCACGAAATTCCCTCCTCTTCCTCCATATATACAACCCTTAGGGCGTCGTTTAGACTTTGGGTTTTGTTTAGATTAAAAGTTCGCCATAGCTGCAACTTCGCAGATTTCGCTTGTGTTCAACGACTGCACCAAGGCGCCACAGTAACCCCACCTTCATTAATAAAGCTTTCTCTTATATTCGCAATATCCAGATTGCAATCTTAGTTTCTTACTTGTTCTTCGCTTGCTCGCAGGAAACAGGCCCTCGTGGTCGTTGATCGTGCTCTGCGTGGTCAATATCCCTCGGAAGTTGGTTTAGCGACATAAGGCGCGACGCCTCGCACGTCAGAGTCGGATCGTCAAGGTCGACTCCACAGTAAAACGATAGCCACCATCTCATCAAAACATCGGACACCTTTGCCTCTATCAAGTGGTATCAGATTTTCAGGTTGCTCGGTGAGATTTTACAGTTTTTCGTAGATTAGATCGAGTCTGTTCTTCATAACTAAAGTCCACGAAAAAGCCACAAAAAAAATTAGGGTTAGTTCATCATATCCGAACCAATATGAGCCTTTGCATAATCTTTTTAGGGTTTTGCTTTGTTGAATTTGCGGTTGCATCGTCGTGTCTAGTTGCTGGTCTGATGCGGAGCATCCCACGTTCATCCCCATGTACACTCCATCTACTCTCCAAGCCCCAAGGATACATAAGATGAGACCGCGACTACACGCCATCGGACCTAAGGTGAACTCGCTCCTTTCCGAATCTTCCCTTTCTGCATGTAAGACATGGACGCTACTTCAAGCGCGGACCTTGTGCATACTCAGGTACACCCGAGGAGATCATGGAGAGCCCAAGGACCAAGGCCAAGCGCATGCGGAGCAAGGAAGGAGAAGGAAGAAAGGACCAGGGCAGCCTGACATCCGCCCTTGGTCGGACATCCGCTCTTCGGAAGCCCCGGATATCCGCCCCTTCACCCGGAATCCGCCCTCCATCACCGAATGCGTCTGAAGACTTCAGCCAGCCCGGACATCCGCCTCCCCGCCGGACATCCGCCCGTCCAAGCTCCCGGATATCCGCCACTCGCCCGAAATCCGCGCCCAGACCAATCAAGCAAACCCAGCCATGCCAGCCCGGACATCCGCCGGCTAGCTCGACATCCGGCGTCTTGAAAGCCGGACATCCGCCCGACGCCTGGACATCCGCCCCCCGTCTGCAGTAAGGCATCCGGCCGAGACCCTTGTACCCCTTCGCCCCCTAGACTATATATACTTCATCCCCTTCCTCTTTCTAAGGCTAGCGTTGATTTAGCTCATTGTTAGATAGAGCTTCGCTCATCCATACCGGATCTACTCCACGAGAGAGACCGAGGCCCTCTTCGGAGAAGATCCACCTTGGATTTTCAAGACCCCTCTTGGGTGGCCCCATCAAGACCTCCTCACGGAGAAGAACGGCTACCGCTTGTATCGCCCTTTGTTGACCTTGAATCATGTATCTTCCTTTGTGTTCTTTGATCTAGCATTTGTGTGACCGATTCCTTGTTGGTTGAGTGTCTTCCCTCGCTCCTCCCGTGATTTCCTCGTGTTCTTCCGCCGTTCTTCGTGATTTCCCGTAGGATCCGCTCCAACGTGAAAGATCGCCCACGAGGGTTCCGCCCTACATCGTCTATGGTATCATGAGCCACATTGATCACGTTTTTGGAGCCCCTACCCCTCTTTTTCTAGCTTGATTTTGTTGATTTCGTCCTAAATCCGAAAATCTCCACCAAAAAGGGCCCCAAATTTTTTTGTGATTTGTTAGTTTTGATGATGTTTTGTTGATTTTGATCTGTGGATTTGCTTGGTTTCAAGTGGATCTAGCATTCCCCCAAGTTTCCCAATCTTTCCTCCATGAAATCCATCAAATTTTGCCCCCGAAATCATCAATTTCCGCCCCCAATTCGAAAATTTCTGCCCCAAACGAGATCGGGATCCGTCGGGCCGACATCCGGCCCCAAGCCGACATCCGGCCCTGAGCACCAAATTCGCTCGGTTCTGGACATACATCCCCGGAAATCCGGCCCCGACCCCCGGATATCCGGCCCCTGGGATTTCAGTTTTTTCCGTTTCCCTGTTTTGTCCATAACTAATTCATCCGGAGTCCGTTTTTGACGTTCTTTAGCTCGTTTTGAAGCTATTGACATCCCCCTTCCCACAAAAATACTACCACCACCATTTGACTCCATAAAATTTTCGAAACTTTGGCATCTTTGCCTAGGGCTTCCACCACATCATCCGCATAGCCACCACCGACTTCCGCAACCTAACCCATTTTGTTCCCCATAGCATTAGTGGTTGCTTGAGTAGTGATTCGAGTCTCCTAAGGTGTTTCGGCTACTTAGGGACGATTGCTTCTTCATCAACCACCACCACCACTTCCACATAGGCTTGCCCACCATACACTTCAACCACCTCAACTTAACCCAATAGTTGTTTGAGCTTGTTTGAGTTGTGGCTTGTGTCTCCTAAGGTGTTTCGGCTACTTAGGGACGACAACTTCAACTCCGACACGTGTATAGCCCATCATTCCACTTCCGCATTGCCAAGTGCAAACCACCACCGCATTCCCGCTACCACCATTTGACATTTGTCATTTGAGATTTTGAGTTCGCGGTTTTTCTGTTTCCTAAGGTGTTTCGGCTACTTAGGGACGAGTCTATCTACATCAAGAACACCGCCACTCATCATCGCAAAGGACGGTAACCTCGACGACACCATTGTATATTCCCTTGCAAATTGCATTGATAACCCCTAGCCCATTTTATGCTATTTGCCTATCGAGACTAGCCATTTGAGTATTGCGGCAACGTTATTTGTGCACATTAGTGATCTACACCATCCATTGCATACATACCATATCATCTTGGTATCATCATATCATCCATTGTGTCACAAGATCGCTCCTCAAGATATACACAATAGCTCTCTTGGTTTGTGCATTGTGCAAAAGTGGCCATACATACAAAAAAAAAGAGAATAAGCTTTTAAGCAAAAGAGAAATAGCAAAGAGCTTGTAAGCAATAGCCATAGCATCCAAATATATCATATGGTATCATACTTGATCATCTTGGATCATTGTGAGAGAAACACCAGGAACCATACATACATAGCATACATGGGATAGAAAGTTTATCCATTTTGCATCTTATAGGTTGTGCACAAGTGTCGTATCCGCCTGATAGAGGCGGGGGTCCCAATCTTTCGATGAGATGATAACTATCGATTTGGTGGAGACGACTTTGACGATCCGACTACAAACGTGCACGACGTTGCGCCTTAGCAATCGCTAAACCAATCTCCTGAGGTTACTGACGATGCCGGAAGCACGATCAGCCCGACCACGAAGGTCTATTCCTGCACGCAATCGAAGAACAAGCAAGAATATGTTAATGCAATCTGAATATTGCGAATATATATGAAGTATTGATAAACGGGGATCCGTAAGCGGTCTTGGCCTGGTCGTTGGACACAAACGAAGTACACGAAGTTGCAATGGCTAACTTTAACTAAACAAATCCCAAGGAAAAAGCTACTAGATGGATCTACTTATATAGGAGCAAGGGTGGCGGCCAAGGAGGTGGAGGACGTCCCAAGGCAGCCTAAAACTAACCCTAGGTCGTACAAGGCCAATGGGCCCAAGCGGAAGTGACGTAACACCTTTGGACTTGTAGTTTGACTCGGATTCTGCTGCAGCAACAGATTGTTTCGTCTATAACTCAACGCTCCGGACGGACTTTAAGGTGATTCCAATTGGGTTGGAAAATGCACGAAATCTATTTTCCAACAAAAAAGAATCAACCAATTTGGAGTCCGTATGAAAAGTTATAGACGTTTTGAGTCAGGTATGTCATGCAGTCCGAATCTGAGTCCGAACGTGAGAGACTTGGACTCTATCTTCTCTTGGGCCAAAAGTGACGTGAGAGAACTTTTGAACAGCAGGTAAACATCTCTTTCTCCTTATCTTCATATGTGGATTGTACAAATGTCCCATACACCTGCAATTAGACATGGCACAAAAGTTTGTGAAGTATTTTTGTCCCGGATAACATAAATATATTATTGAATAGTTTGCACTAGAAATCACCCGAGAAATATGCATGTATGCAATATTTTGGTCTCATCCAAGGTAGTCATGTCCTCATCATCCTCCCTTTTTGAAAACAAAGCCGCCCTCGGCGCTGCTTAATCTGAAATGTGGCTAACAAAAGAGACAAGGTGTACATGTTGTATATGTATACGCCATCCATTTTACTTCCCTTGATTTTTGCATATATGACACATGAATAGATGAGTAACTTGCATAGTTCATAAAATCTAAAACCAACAAATTAGCACAAGAACTAGAAGGCTTGAAAATACTGCAACTCAGTTTGCACATATAAGTGAAGCTCTTATTTATTTCAAGAGATTGACAATGTTCATCATTAAACCATCCCAACATTGGTGAATAAACCTTATTTGAATCAAATTTACATGCTACAACATGCTTAGATAAGCAAACATGCAATGAGTCATTCGACACAGAATCATCTCCACCATGTGACACATCACCATCGAGAGTGCCTGCATCATCTGAGTTGACTATAAGAGGTAATGACAAAGGTACAGATTTTCCACTTTTACATGAGAATGATGCATGCCTAGTTAACTTGATGCAACCGATAATTCAATAATGCAAACAATGAAAAGAAAATTGCAAAGGCTTGGACTGGCTAGGACAAATGATGAATAGATCTAACTTTTTTTGTGGCTTTTTCTTGGACAATTGGTAAGAAAATAAATCGAATCTAGGGATAACTGGAAAATCTCACCGAGCAACCTGAAAACTGATACCACTTGATAGAGGCGGGGGTCCCAATCTTTCGATGAGATGATAACTATCGATTTGGTGGAGACGACTTTGACGATCCGACTACAAACGTGCACGACGTTGCGCCTTAGCAATCGCTAAACCAATCTCCGAGGTTACCGACGATGCCGAAGCACGATCAGCCCGACCACGAAGGTCTATTCCTGCACGCAATCGAAGAACAAGCAAGAATATGATAATGCAATCTGAATATTGCGAATATATATGAAGTATTGATAAACGTGGGGATCCGTAAGCGGTCTTGGCCTGGTCGTTGGACACAAACGAAGCACACGGTTGCAATGGCTAACTTTAACTAAACAAATCCCAAGGAAAAACTACTAGATGGATCTACTTATATAGGAGCAAGGGGTGGCGGCCAAGGAGGTGGGAGGACGTCCCAAGGCAGCCTAAAACTAACCCTAGGTCGTACAAGGCCAATGGGCCCAAGCGGAGGTGACGAACACCTTTGGACTTGTAGTTTGACTCGGATTCTGCTGCAGCAACAGATTGTTTCGTCTATAACTCAACGCCCGGACGGATTTTAAGGTGATTCCAATTGGGTTGGAAAATGCACGAAATCTATTTTCCAACAAAAAAGAATCAACCAATTTGGAGTCCGTATGAAAAGTTATAGACGTTTTGAGTCAGGTATGTCTGCAGTAGTCCGAATCTGAGTCCGTAACGTGAGAGACTTGGACTCTATCTTCTCTTGGGCCAAAAGTGATGTGAGAGAACTTTTGAACAGCAGGTAAACATCTCTTTCTCCCTTATCTTCATATGTGGATTGTACAAATGTCCCATACACCTGCAATTAGACATGGCACAAAAGTTTGTGAAGTATTTTTGTCCTGGATAACATAAATATATTATTGAATAGTTTGCACTAGAAATCACCTGAGAAATATGCATGTATGCAATATTTTTGGTCTCATCCAAGGTAGTCATGTCCTCATCACCGCCTATTGAGCAATCGTGCTAGCGTCTCTCTTGAGTTGTGCAACACGAGCGTTTTGGTGGATTCCACATTTTGAGTTCATTCCTTGGTTGCACGGCCCCATTTATCTATCCGTGTGTGTGTTTCCGTGTGCCACATATTGCTATTGGTCTACTTGTTTCGCTTGCGAATTTGTGAATCTCTTTCAACATTATTGACTCTTGCTAACATTTTGCATCAAATTTTTGTGCCACTATCCTCACCGAGCTCTACCATAAGCTTTACTTGTGTAGGTGTGAGAACCGACAAGGATTGGTACCAATAGTGCTATTTCATTGTCCGCATTTGAGTGAACTTGATTCATTTTCAACATCGGTCAAGGTACATTGGTATAAGTTCTTCTCTTTCTCCCACTCATATTTGCTCGAGTCTTGTGATGGATAGGCAAGGCATTTCATCTCCGGTCTACAACAACAACGACGGCGTGAACAACTACATCACCAAAGCGTCTATCTTCGATCTACAACGACAAGTGCAAGGCACACAATCAAGATTGCGAGAGCGCGATCGAGAACATCTCCATCGCCATTCATCACTCCGAAGCAAGGAGAAGGGACTACTCGACAAGAAGCTTGCCGCACATAAAGAGGAGCAAGATGCAAGGATGGAGGAGATTCGGCCTTGATCAAGTCTTCTTCCCTTCGTCATCTTCAAGGCGGCGACATTCAAGCCACAAGTCTTGAGCGCGAAAAAGATGCAAGTGCAAATCGACCTCGTCCACATCTACATGGTGACCACCATCACGTTCGTGATCAACATCGTCATGAAGGGCAAGTCACCTCCAAGCATCATGTGCACGACGACGACGAACGCCAAGGAGCTCAAGCACGACAACGACATCATCATCATGAAGATGCTCCACAAACGCAAATGCACAAGTCCCAACACGCCAAGTCCAAGCTTCATAAGCACAAGAGAAGACCGCGAGACGACCACCACCAAGACGGCGCTACGGCTACAACAACCACTTCGGCATCTTCGCCAAGTGTTCTCAAGGCATCTTCGCCTTTGGACGTACGACATCTTTGCCTACTTCCCACGTGTACGCCTACATCGACTTCATCAAGTCCAAGGCGACCACCTACAAGCGAGGGCGACACTTCCATCTTCGGAAGCCCCTCAAGGAAGATGGCCGAGCATGGGAAACTCCCTTCGGTCATGGAGACGAGCTATGAGGTGCCACATCATATGGGCCTCCAACACCAAGACGGTGACAAGACGGTCGAGCAAGGGCCATCCCCTTCGACCACGACGACGAGCGTGAACCTCTTCAACAACATGAAGACGACGCCCACATTGGACTCATACTCCGAGTCAAGCTACGCGACCGCGCATGGAGACATTTGCACCTACATCTCTCCGACACCCATATATGTCGAGATGCCCCAATTGCCATGTGAGGAGAGCCACCAACCCATGAGTGACATGAGTGACTCCACCATACGTGACATTGAGAACATTTCCTATGACAGGATGAGTGTGACCACCACTAGCCCCACACATGAGAGCATGCCACACATCCTATCTGAGGTTGAGCGCCATTTGAGTGAATACACCCACCATACGAGTGAGAGCATCCTTGAGGGAGTGAGTGAGCCACAACACTTAGTGAGTGAGGTAGTTGACACGGCACATGAGGCCACTATGATTTCTAACGACTTAACCTCTACTCCTAGTGTGTTTTCTTCTTTTGTGCTAGGTCTCCTACATGACGACATGCCTATTCTTGATGAGTCTATTCCTCCATTGGAGACGACGATGGTCATGATCGATGATGATGCACCCCCACATGGTTCCATCAAGATGAAGATGACAACGAGACAATCTTCAACACCTCACCTACAACTCATGAGCGACCTTCCAAAGGTAACATAGGTGATCGTGCTTCTCTTGTCCCACTAGTGGACTCTCTTACCATCGATTGTTCCCATGATGTTGACCCACCTATTACCATGCTTCATGATAGTGAAACTTCTTCATGCCTTGACTTACCTATTTATGATGAATATGATGATGAGCATGTTGAGTTGCCTAGTTGTGATGCTATGCTCCATAGGACATCTTGTGAAAATTCTATTGGTCACTTCATGTTTGACAATCCATTGAACTTGTCATATGCTATGAGTGAGATCTCTCATATTGCCTCATTTCAATCTCAACATAGTAAATATGCATGCCCCATTAAAATCAATCCCATTTGCACTTATGGCATAGATGACGAGATGATGGTCATTGGCCTTTGCTTCTCTTGTGATGATATTGCCATGCTTCCTTTACATGATTTATGCAATTCATCTACTATTCCATGCCATGATCACATTATTCCAAATATGCATTGTTTTGGATGTTGTCAATATTCTCCATGTGATGTTTCCATTAATGCTCATGAGGAGACCCCCATAGTTTCCTCATACATGTTTGGAGATTTTGATTCATCCCATCCTTTGCATGATTTCCATGATTGCTTGCACCATATGCATTCCATGAATAACAATGCTCTACATATTCCTCATGATGCATTACACAATTTGAGTCTCCATTATGCTATACATAATAACAAACCTCTCATGATGGATGACATGTTTCTATATCACGCATCTCATTTATTTGAGCATTGGATATTTTGTGCTAACAAACACACGCACGTATGCATCATGATGGATGATGCGTACATCTACCACGCACACACAATTTTTCCTTTGTCTTTGTTTTGTGTAGGTACGCACATATACTCGTCAACGTCTCAATCCCATGAGTTGACGAAACGAGCTCTTGAGAGCAACGATGCTTTGGGATCCCGTGGACTATCCTTACCACCGCTCCCTTCGCGCAAGGACTACGCGCACCTCTTCTACTTGGCTCTCACACGGCTATGGGCTATTTATCACTTGTCAACTTATGCTCATTTTCCCGTGTTCACTTTGCATGCTATGCTTGCTCCTATGCCTTTGCCATGCAATTGTGACCCTTGCTTGCATATACCCATGATTCACCATTATGCTACTCCTATGTGTATTTGCATGCTTGGTGGAGATCCTTTGATAGAGGCAAAGGTGTCCCGTCTTTCGATGAGATGTGGTTTTCGCTTTGGAGGAAGTCGACTTTGACGATCCGACTATTTAACGGCGAGGACGCCGCGCCTTTAGCAATCGCTAAACCAACTCCGAGAGGTTATTGACCACACCGTAGCACGATCAACCTGACCACGAGGGTCTGCTTTTCGCGAGCAAACGAAGAACAAGCAAGAAACTGAGATTGCAATCTGGATATTGCGAATATAAGATGAAAGCTTTATTGATCAAGCTGGGGTTCTGTGGACGCTTTGTCCGGTCGTGGAACACAAACGGCACGCGGAAGTTGCAGCTATGGCGAACTTTTAATCTAAACAAAACCCAAGGTCTAAACGGTGCCCTAAGGGCTGTATATATGGAGGAAGAGGGGGGGGGAATTTCGTGGCCCTTGGTGGAGGGGTCCGAAATCAACCCTAACTCTTGTTTCCCCACACATACGGACTCTAAAAACAGCCTATACTTAAGTATTTCGAAATTACATGGGCTGTTTTTAGTGTAATTTCGAACCAATCTGAGCCTTTGCATAATCTTTTTAGGGTTTTTGCTTTGTTGAATTTGCGGTTGCATCGTCGTGTCAAGTTGCTGGTCTTAGAGTCTAGTCTTTTAGAGTTTCGAGTTCTGGTCATAAGTTGTCACGCCCCGCCGCACCATCATCATCGCCTTGCCATCTACCACCATTGCTTATCCGCCACCGCCTCAATCCGTATCCATATACCACCACCATTGTCATATACCACCACCATATATCCACCACCAATCCGAAGTTCCTTGCATATTAGGTTTGTTTTCGAGATCCATCTAGTTTCCGATTTGTGTTTTCCTTGCGTATTTCGAGAGTAGGTTTCGAAAAAAAGAGTCCGGAAACCACCCTCCGTTTAGGCCCAAAATTTTCGAAACGCACTTGTCTAAAAAATTTTCTGCTATCCTATTTTAGGTGTTTTAAGCGTATTGAGACAGTCGCCATTATAGAAAGTTTTTTGACCTGCTTCCAGTTTTTGGGTCCGTAGGCAAAAAAAAAAAATTTTTTGGTCGAAAAATTTCGTGCCCATCCCGTCGGTTTGACTGGGAAGAGTTTTGAGACACTCGCCATTATAGTGATTTTTCGCAAAAAAAAAAAAGCAGCAGCGCAAAAAAGAAGCGCAAAAAAAAGAGCGGAAAAAAAAATTATTCCAGAGTGTGCTTTTAACTTGTTCCATACAAAGGAGTTGTGAAGGAACGTTTCTATTCAAGGCCATCATAGATGGAGGGAGCCAACAACTTGGCTAGCATGGATATGGTGGAGAAGCTCTCACCACAAGACCACATCCACATCCTTACTACATCCAATGGTTCAACAACAATGCAAGGTTAAGGTAACACGACTGCTCGTGTGCATTTTAGTATCTCTACATATGCTGATTATGTTGATTGTGATGTGGTACCTATGCAAGCATGTTCCTTATTACTTGGTAGACCATGGCAATTTGATAAAATTTGCACACCATGGTAGAAACAATCAGATACTCTTGTTCACAAGGATAAAAATATTACTTTGCTTCCTATGACTCCTGATTCCATTTTGAAAGATGATATTAATAGAGCTAATAAAGCAAAACAGGAGAAAAATAAGAGTGAAAATCAGATTGTGGCAAAAGAATTTGAGCAACAAATGAAGCCTAATAATAAACCATCTAATGTTGCTTCTGAAATTAAATGAAAAGTGCATGTTTATTTGCCACCAAATCTGATATTGATGAGCTAGATTCTAGCAAATCTGTTTGCTATGCTTTTGTGTGCAAAGAGGCATTATTTTCATTCGAGGACGGTTTTCCTTCTTTGCCCCCGCTGTCACTAACATTTTGCGTGAGTTCACCGACGCTTTCCCACAAGACGCAAGCACCGGATTACCACCTATTCGAGGGATTGAGCATCAAATTGACTTAATTCCCGTGCATCGCTACCCAACCGCAAGACCATACCGCATCTAATCCAGAGGAGACGAAGGAGATTATGCGTCAAGTACATGTGAGCTGCTCGACAAAGGTTATATACGCCAATCTCTTAGTCCTTGTGTTGTTCCTATTATACTAGTGCCAAAAAGGATGGTACGTCACAGATGTGTGTTGATTGTAGAGGCATTAATAATATTACTATTCGTTATCGCCATCCTATTCCTAGGCTAGATGATATGCTTGATGAATTGAGTGGCTCTACAATATTCTCCAAAGTTGATTTATGAGTGGATACCATCAAATTCAGATGAAATTGGGAGATGAATGGAAAACAGCATTTAAAACTAAGTTTGGATTATATGAGTGGTTAGTCATGCCTTTGGGTTAACTAATGCACCTAGTACTTTCATGAGATTAATGAACGTAAAGTTTTACGTGCTTTCATTGGACGATTTGTGGTAGTTTATGCTTTGATGATATACTGATTTATAGCAAATCTTTGGAAGAACATTTGAACATTTACGTGTTGTTTTAATGCTCTACGTGATGCACGCTTGTTTGGTAACCTTGGGAAGTGCACCTGTTTGCACCGACCTTTTGCACCGAGTATCTTTTCTTGGCTATGTTGTTACTCCACAGGAATTGAAGTTGATAAAGCCAAGATTGAAGCTATTGAGAGTTGGCCGCAGCCCAAAACGGTCACACAAGTGAGGAGTTTTCTTGGACTCGCTGGTTTCTATAGCGCTTTGTGAGAGACTTTAGCACCATGTGCTGCACCTCTCAATGAGCTTACAAAGAAGGATGTGCCTTTTGTTTGGGGTACCGCACAGAAGAAGCCTTCACGGTATTGAAAGATAAGTTGACACATGCTCCTTTACTCCAACTTCCTGACTTTAATAAGACTTTGAGCTTGAATGTGATGCTAGTGGAATTGGATTAGAGGTGTGTTATTACAAGATGGCAAACCTGTTGCATACTTTTCTGAAAAATTGAGGGCCTAGTCTGAACTATTCTACTTATGACAAAGAATTATATGCTCTTGTTCGACTTTAGAGACATGGCAACATTATTTATGGCCCAAAGAATTTGTTATACATTCTGATCATGAATCTTTGAAACATATTAAAAGTCAAGCTAAACTGAATCGTAGACATGCTAAATGGGTTGAATTCATTGAGACTTTCCCTTATGTCATTAAACACAAGAAGGGTAAAGAAAATGTTATTGCCGATGCTTTGTCTCGTCGCTATACTATGCTTTCACAACTTGACTTCAAAATATTTGGTTTGGAGACCATCAAAGATCAATATGTGCATGATGCTGATTTTAAAGATGTAATGCAGAATTGTAAAGAAGGAAGAACATGGAACAAGTTCGTTATTAATGATGGTTTTGTGTTCCGTGCTAACAAGCTATGCATTCCTCGCTAGCTCTGTTCGCCTTTTTGTTGTTGCAGGAGGCGATGGAGGAGGATTAATGGGACACTTTGGCGCCAAGAAGACGGAGGATATACTTGCTACACATTTCTTTTGGCCAAAGATGAGACGGATGTTGAGCGCTTTTGTTGCTCGCTGCACTACATGTCAAAAAGCTAAGTCACGACTCAATCCTCATGGTTTATATATGCCTTGCCTTCGTGCCTAGTGTTCCTTGGGAGGATATATCTATGGACTTTGTTTTAGGTTTACCTCTAACAAAGAAGGGAGGGATAGCATATTTGTTGTCGTGATAGATTCTCGAAAAATGGCACACTTTATACCATGTCATAAAAGCGATGATGTCGTTAATGTTGCTGATTTGTTCTTTCGTGAAATTATTCGCTTGCATGGTGTGCCAAATACTATTGTTTCAGATCGTGATACTAAATTTCTTAGCCACTTTGGAGATGTTTATGGGCTAAGTTGGGGACTAAACTGCTTTTTAGTACTACTTGTCACCCCAAACTGATGGATAAACCTAAGTAGTCAATAGAACATTGTCTACTATGCTTAGGGCTGTTTTGAAGAATAATAAGAAATGTGGGAAGAATGCTTGCCTCATATTGAATTTGCTTATAATCGCTCATTGCATTCTACAACTAAGATGTGCCCTTTTGAAATTGTGTATGGCTTCCTACCGGCACCTATTGATTTGTTGCCTCTTCCATCTTCGGAGAAGGTTAATTTTGATGCTAAAGAACGTGCTGAATTGATTTTAAAATGCATGAGATAACTAAGGAAAACATTGAGCGTATGAATGCTAAATATAAACTTGTCGGAGATAAGGGTAGAAAACATGTTGTCTTTGCACTGGAGATCTTGTTTGGTTACATTTGCGTAAGGATAGGTTTCCTAATTTATGCAAATCAAAGCTAATGCCACGTGTCGATGGTCCATTTAAGGTGTTAGAGAAAATAAATGATAATGCATATAAACTTGAGCTGCCTGCAGATTTTGGGGTTAGTCCCACTTTAACATTGCAGATTTGAAGCCTTATTTGGGTGAGGAATATGAGCTTCCGTCGAGGACTCCACTTCATTTCAAGAAGGGAGGATGATGAGGACATCAATACCATTGTTACACCCACAGCCCCCATCGCTACATATATCGGACCAATTACTAGAGCTCGCAAGACGCCAATTAAATTATCGTGTACTTTCGCTTCTTGGTAATGATTCTAATGTTCATGAGAATATGATGCTGCTTAAATTGGATACATTTGTTTTGCTTACAAATGAAGGCCCTAGCTTGGAGAAGGATGGACATTGGAGCAAGAACAAGCATGAGATAATGCATGCAAGGGGAACAAGAACGGAGTTACAAGTGATGATTTCAGGACTTTGAAGCCACCATAATGGTGCATGAAGCCTGGACGAAATATACAAGATGCTACTTCATAAATGTAGTCCCGAGGCTATTCTAGGTGCTGGCACACCTTATTAGTGGGCCAGCCCATGTAATTTCGAAATACTTAAGTATAGGCTGTTTTAGAGTCCGAGATGTGGGGAACAAGAGTTAGGGTTGATTTTGGACCCTCCACCAAGGGCCACGAAATTCCCCTCTTCCTCCATATATACAGCCCTTAGGGCACCGCTTAGACCTTGGGTTTTGTTTAGATTAAAAGTTCGCCATAGCTGCAACTTCACTGCATTTCGCTTGTGTTCAATCCACTGCACTAAAGGCCACAGTAACCCCACCTTGATCAATAAAGCTTTCATCTTATATTCGCAATATCCAGATTGCAATCTCAGTTTCTTGCTTGTTCTTCGCTTGCTCGCAGGAAACAGGCCCTCGTGGTCGTTGATCGTGTTCTGCATGGTCAATAACCTCGGAAGTTGGTTTAGCGATTGCTAAGGCGCCGACGCCCTCGCGACGCTCAGAGTCGGATCGTCAAGGTCGACTCACACAGAAACGATAGCCACCATCTCATCGAAACATCGGGACACCTTTGCCTCTATCAGCCTCCATACTATGAAACGCTCCCTTGTACTTTCTTATGATGAGCATGATACATACACTTGTTGGGTATCTTACCACTCGAATAATAGGTTTCGCACTTCCGCTAACCTCATTTGTTTTTCCGAGTGTTTGTCATGTTGTTTTCATTTTGAGGTTTCACAAGGCGATGCCGCTATGCGACAACTTGGTCATGCGAAGGCATACACGATGTGCAACACCATCATTTGCATAGAATCTACTAAAGGTGAACTCCTTCTTCCTTTGAGCCATCCTCAAGTTTGCATATTGATGGGTCACTCTTTCATTGTTGTTTCTTTCTTGTTGTCTACATGCTACATCTATTGGATGGAGGAGCAACATTGAGATCGGCTCTTGACCTTCACATTGAGGAGCGCTCGCACTTATTGGATGCACCTTTGGAATTCCACTCATGCCACGACATCGAGAATTGGTACACCACCATCTCCATATTTGTTGATTGTGCTCATACATGTCATGCTCGATGGACATATCATTCTCACCACAAGTTTGCACCCTATGCATGGATTGACACACATTATGATTGCCTTTGTTGCATCTTGTATTCCCATGTCATCCATGATATTTGAGCTTGTTCACTGGTCTTAGCAAATTTGTTGTGATCTTCCTTGATGGCATTTTCATACATCATGATCATATGGCCCTCCATCAATTGCATGATGACATTCACATATTGAGCATCCATTGCTATGTTCATGCTTTTGATGCACCATCCCATTATGACATCATATTGCACCGTGGTTGCATTGCTCATACTCATAACACTATTGTGTGCACATTGAATGCTTTTTGCCCCATGAATGCTTTACATCTCATTCCATATCATCTTGCTAAGCTTCATGTACTTTGTCATGAACAATCTTGCCGCATCGACTCATTCTTACATGATGGACACTGATAGAGGCAAAGGTGTCCCTGCCTTCGATGAGATGTGGTTTTCGCTTGGAGGAAGTCGACTTTGACGATCCGACTACTTAACGGCGAGGACGCCGCGCTTTAGCAATCGCTAAACCAACTCCGAGAGGTTATTGACCACGCCGAGCACGATCAACCTGACCACGAGGGTCTGCTTTCGCGAGCAAACGAAGAACAAGCAAGAAACTGAGATTGCAATCTGGATATTGCGTAATATAAGATGAAAGCTTTATTGATCAAGGTGGGGTTCTGTGACGCTTTGTCCGGTCGTTGAACACAAACGGCACGCCGGGTTGCAGCTATGGCTAACTTTTAATCTAAACAAAACCCAAGGTCTAAACGGTGCCCTAAGGGCTGTATATATGGAGGAAGAGGGGGAATTTCGTGGCCCTTGGTGGAGGGGTCCAAATCAACCCTAACTCTTGTTTCCCCACACATACGGACTCTAAAAACAGCCTATACTTAAGTATTTCGAAATTACATGGGCCTGGCTCAATAATAAGGTGACGAAGCACCTAGAATAGCCTATGGACGAATATTATGAAGTGGCATCTTGTATATTTCGTCCAAGGCCTCATGCACTCATTAGGTGGCTTCAAAGTCCTGAATCATCACTTGTAACTCCGTTTGTTTCCCTTTATGCATGCCAACATCTCCATGCTTGAACTTGCTCCAAGGTTCATCTTTCTTGTCCATGGTAGGCCCTTCATTTGTAAGCAAAACAAATGTATCCAATTTAGGCAGCATCATATTCTCATGAACATTAGAATCATTACCAAGAAACGAAAGTACCGATAATTCAATTGGCGCATGCGAGCTCTAGTAATTGGTCCAAGATGTATAGCAGCAGGGGCTGTGGGTGTAACAATGGTATTGATGTCCTCATCATCCTCCCTTCTTGAAATGAAGTCGCCCTCGACGGAAGCTCATCTTCCTCACCCAAATAAGGCTTCAAATCTGCAATGTTAAAAGTGGACTAACCCCAAAATCTGCAGCAGCTCAAGTTTATATGCATTATCATTTATTTTCTAACACCTTAAATGGACCATCAAGACGTGGTATTAGCTTTGATTTATGCAAATTAGGAAACCTATCTCACGCAAATGTAACCAAACAAGATCTCCTGTGCAAAGACAACATGTTTTCTACCCTTATCTCCAAAGAAGTTTATATTTAGCATTCATACGCCAATGTTTTCCTTAGTTAACTCATGCATTTTTAAAATCAATTCAGCACGCTCTTTAGCATCAAAATTAACCTTCTCCAAGATGGAAGAGGCAACAAATCAATAGGTGCACGAGGTAGGAAGCCATACACAATTTCAAAAGGGCACATCTTAGTAGTAGAATGCAATGAACGATTATAAGCAAATTCAATATGAGGCAAGCATTCTTCCCACATTTTCTTATTATTCTTCAAAACAGCCCTAAGCATAGTAGACAATGTTCTATTGACTACTTCAGTTTGTCCATCAGCTTTGGGGTGACAAGTAGTACTAAAAGCAGTTTAGTCCCCAACTTAGCCCATAAACATCTCCAAAAGTGGCTAAGAAATTTAGTATCACGATCTGAAACAATAGTATTTGGCACACCATGCAAGTTTAATAATTTCAATAAAGAACAAATCAGCAACATTAACAAAGATCATCGCTTTTATGACATGGTATAAAGTGTGCCATTTTCGAGAATCTATCCACGACAACAAATATGCTATCCTCCCTTCTTTGTTCGAGGTAAACCTAAAACAAAGTCCATAGATATATCCTCCCAAGGAACACTAGGCACAGCAAAGGCATATATAAACCATGAGGATTGAGTCGTGACTTAGCTTTTTGACATGTAGTGCAATGAGCAACAAAACGCCAACATCCCGCCTCATCTTTGGCCAAAAGAAATGTGTAGCAAGTATATCCTCCGCCTTCTTGACGCCAAAGTGTCCCATTAATCCTCCTCCATGCGCCCCCGCAACAACAAAAGACTAACAGAGCTAGCAGGAATGCATAGCTTGTTAGCACGAACACAAAACCATCATTAATAACTAACTTGTTCCATGTTCTTCCTTCTTTACAATTCTGCATTACATCTTTAAAATCAGCATCATGCACATATTGATCTTTGATGGTCTCCAAACCAAATATTTTGAAGTCAAGTTGTGAAAGCATAGTATAGCGATTTAGACAAAGCATCAAGAATAACATTTTCTTTACCCTTCTTGTGTTTAATGACATAAGGGAAAGTCTCAATGAATTCAACCCATTTAGCATGTCTACGATTCAGTTTAGCTTGACTTTTAATATGTTTCAAAGATTCATGATCGAATGTATAACAAATTCTTTGGGCCATAAATAATGTTGCCATGTCTCTAAAGTCCTAACAAGAGCATATAATTCTTTTGTCATAAGTAGAATAGTTCAGACTAGGCCCACTCAATTTTTCGTAAAAGTATGCAACAGGTTTGCTATCTTGTAATAACACACCTCCTAATCCAATTCCACTAGCATCACATTCAAGCTCAAAAGTCTTATTAAAGTCGAAGTTGGAGTAAAGGAGCATGTGTCAACTTATCTTTCAATACCGTGAAGGCTTCTTCCCGTGCGGTACCCCAAACAAAAGGCACATCCTTCTTTGTAAGCTCATTGAGAGGTGCAGCAATGGTGCTAAAGTCTCTCACAAAACGCCTATAGAAACCAGCGAGTCCAAGAAAACTCCTCACTTGTGTGACTGCTTTGGGCTGCGCCAACTCTCAATAGCTTCAATCTTGGCTTTATCAACTTCAATTCCTCGTGGAGTAACAACATAGCCAAGAAAAGATACTCGGTCGGTGCAAAAGGTGCACTTCCCAAGGTTACCAAACAAACGTGCATCACGAGAGCATTAAAACAGCACGTAAATGTTCCAAATGTTCTTCCAAAGATTTGCTATAAATCAGTATATCATCAAAGTAAACTACCACAAATCGTCCAATGAAAGCACGAAACTTCGCTCATTAATCTCATGAAAGTACTAGGTGCATTAGTTAACCCAAAAGGCATGACTAACCACTCATATAATCCAAACTTAGTTTTAAATGCTGTTTTCCATTCATCTCCCAATTTCATACGAATTTGATGGTATCCACTACGCAAATCAACTTTGGAGAATATTGTAGAGCCACTCAATTCATCAAGCATATCATCTAGCCTAGGAATAGGATGACGATAACTAATAGTAATATTATTAATGCCTCTACAATCAACACACATACGCCGACGCACCATCCTTTTTAGGCACTAGTATAATAGGAACAGCACAAGGACTAAGAGATTCGCAGATATAACCTTTGTCGAGCAGCTCCGTGATTTGACGATAATCTCCTTCGCCTCCTCCGGATTGGTACGGTATGGTGCGCGGTTGGTAGCGATGCACCGGAATTAAGTCAATTTGATGCTCAATCCTCTAATAGGTGGTAATCCCGTGGCACGCCTTGTGGGAAGACGCCAATAACTCCCGCAAAATGTTAGTGACAGCAGGGGCAAAGAGGAAGGCACGCCCTAATGAAAATAATGCCTCTTTGCACACAAAAGCATAGCAAACAGATTTGCTAGAATCTAGCTCATCAATATCAGATTTGGTGGCAAATAAACATGCACTTTTCAGTTTAATTTCGAAGCAACATTAGATGGTTTATTATTAGGCTTCATTTGTTGCTCAAATTCTTTTGCCACAATCTGATTTTCACTCTTATTTTTCTCCTGTTTTGCTTTATTAGCTCTATTAATATCATCTTTCAAAATGGAATCAGGAGTCATAGGAAGCAAAGTAATATTTTTATCCTTGTGAACAAGAGTATACTGATTGTTTCTACCATGGTGTACAGAATTTTATCAAATTGCCATGGTCTACCAAGTAATAAGGAACATGCTTGCATAGGTACCACATCACAATCAACATAATCAGATATGTAGAGATACTAAAATGCACACTAACAAGACGTGTTACCTTAACCTTGCCGCTGTTGTTGAACCATTGGATGTAGTAAGGATGTGGATGTGGTCTTGTGGTGAGAGAAAGCTTCCACCATATCCATGCTAGCCAAGTTGTTGCAGCTCCCTCCATCTATGATGACGCTAATAGAACGCTCCTTCACAACTCCCTTTGTATGGAACAAGTTATGCCTCTGATTTTGCTCAGCTTGTGTAACCTGCACACTCAAAACACGTTGAGCAACTAAACATTCATACCTGTCAAGATCTTCAAGAGCCATGTATTGCGCCTCAAGATCGTAATCATCTCCACCGTGTTCTTCATGTGTAATAAGAGCCAAAGTCTCTTCATCATAGTCACTAGCGACTCATACCCACCATCCTCAAGAGCAATCATCACACGCTGAGATTGGCATTCTCTCGCAAAATGTCCTCTTCCTTACAACGATTTACAAATAATATCACTTGTGTGCCCTGCTGACGCCATGGAAGAAGAAGAGCTCTGTAGGCCCAAGCAGTGTACTCTTGGCGATAGTGGTGGTTGTGCCTGCGCTTGTATCACGGTTGAGGTGGCAGCCACGGAGGTGCCGTGTAGTAGAACGTGGAAGTAGATGATGCACGTGGTGTCCATGATGAAGGTCGACCTGCAGAAAAGTTAGTCCGCCAAGGCCTGCCGATCCCAAGACTTCACGCTCAGCTTTACAAGCAAGATGGAATAATCGAGTGATATTATTATAATCCTTGTAGTCTAGAATGGTCTGAATCTCTATTTAATCCACCCGTAAAACGTGCAAGCATAGCTTCATTCTCCTCAACAATACCACATCTAATCAAGCCAGTTTGTAATTCCCGATAATATTCTTCACCGAATTTTTCCTTGTCTTAAGCGCTGCAATTTTTGAAGTAATTCACGCTGATAATATGGTGGAACCCAACGAGTACGCATAGCAGTTTTCAAAGCAGCCCAAGTAGCTGGAACAGATATAATCTACAATGTTCGCACCACCAAACACATGCAAAGCTAGTGAAAGCACAAACAGCAGCAGGAACACGCTCTCCTCGTGATATTGTAAACATGTAAATCGTTGTTCAGTTTCTAACTCCCAAGTAAGATATATATCAGAACATATCTACCCTCAAATGGTGGAATATTCAATTTCAGTTTAGGAGATGGTCATGATCTCGCATCAAGGGGAGCCCAACATTGCCATTATTTGCATGTGGACGACCTGGTGGTTGTGGTGCTGGTGGTTGCACGAGTTCGATGTTGATCAACCTCATCCTCGTAAGCTCTCACATAATCATCCTCCCCACCGCAGCAGCAGGAGCCATGTATATCAACAAAGAGCACCAAAGAGCTTGGCCAGTCAAGAGGGACACGGAAGCTCATGGAGGGCTGTTTCACATGTGGAGGTAGTCCATGTTGTTGTAGTAGAGGTGCGTTAGGTGCAGCCGGTGGTGGTGGTGGTAGACGCATGAGCAATTCATTAAACTTGTTATCGAGCTTTGTTTCAACGCCTTCTCAATGCCATCTATCTTCTCCATGGCCTCTTCAAATCTATTTAGCACATCGTCCACCTGCCCACTCATCATTTGTTGAAACTTATCATGTAGCGCTTTGTTTGTCATGTTCTCCTCCTGGCCTCGCGGCTTGTGATCCTGCCATGGTTAGCAGCAATAGAAACACACAAGAATATGATTCACTGACTACTAGGAAGTGGTGGTGGTGGTGTGGTGGACAGTCACAAACCACAAGCAAATCTCAAATTCTTACCAGCCTACCAAAGAAGAAAGCGGTGATCGCAACCGATGTAGTCAAAACTCTCAAAGCTTGATAGAGCGATTACTGTGGAGAGTCAAACGCACGATGTAGATGTATGTGGAGCTGGGAAGGCTTATAATATGGTAGCAAAAGGGTCAGCAATAATCAATTCAGAGATGCAAAGTTGAATAAACGCCAACGACGGATCAGGCTGGTCCTAGGCTAGACCGCATAGAGACGCGAGCCTAGAACACTAACAAAATCACGGCGCTGCACGGAAACAACGGAAAAGCACACTGAAATTTTTTTTTCGCTTTTTTTTGCGCTTTTTTTTTTTTTTTTTTTTTTTTTTTTTTTTTTTTGAAAAATCACTATAATGGCGAGTGTCTCAAAACTCTTCCCAAGTCAAACCGACAGATGGGCACGAAATTTTTCGACTAAAAAAAATTTTTTTTTGACCGCCTTGACCCAAAAACTCGAAACGGGTCAAAAAACTTTCTATAACGGCGATCGCCTCAATCCACTTAGAAACACCTAAAATAGGATAGCCGTAAATTTTTTGACAAGCACGCTTTTGGAAAATTTTGGGCCTAAACGAGGGTGGTTTTTTTTTTTTTTTCCAAACCTACTCCGCAAGGAAACACGAATCGAAACTAGATGGATCTCAAAACAAACCTAATATGAGAAGAACTCGGATTGGTGGTGGATATATGGTGGTGGTATATGACAGCGGTGGTGGTATATGGTAGCGGTGGTGGTATATGGATACGGATTGGTGGTGGTATATGGATACGGATTCAGAGCGTATGATAAGCAATGGTGGTAGATGGCAAGGCGATGATGATGATGCGGCAAGGCGGCGTGACAACTTATGACCGTAACTCAAACTCTAAAAGACTAGACTCTAAGACCAAAGAACTTGACACGACGATGCAACCGCAAATTCAACAAAGCAAAACCCTAAAAAGATTATGCAAAGGCTCGATTGGTTCGGATATGATGAACTAACCCTAATTTTTTTGTGGCTTTTTCGTGGACAATAGGTATGAAGAATGACTCGATCTAAACTATTTAAAACTGGAAAATCTCACCGAGCAACCCGGAAATCTGATACCACTTGATAGAGGCAAAGGTGTCCCGCCTTTCGATGAGATGTGGTTTTCGCTTTGGAGGAAGTCGACTTTGACGATCCGACATTTAACGCGGCGAGGACGCCGCGCTTTAGCAATCGCTAAACCAACTCCGAGAGGTTATTGACCACGCCGAGCACGATCAACCCGACCACGAGGGTCTGCTTTTCGCGAGCAAACGAAGAACAAGCAAGAAACTGAGATTGCAATCTGGATATTGCGTAATATAAGATGAAAGCTTTATTGATCAAGGTGGGGTTCTGTGGACGCTTTGTCCGGTCGCTGAACACAAACGGCACGCCGGGTTGCAGCTATGGCTAACTTTTAATCTAAACAAAACCCAAGGTCTAAACGGTGCCCTAAGGGCTGTATATATGGAGGAAGAGGGGGAATTTCGTGGCCCTTGGTGGAGGGGTCCAAATCAACCCTAACTCTTGTTTCCCCACACATACGGACTCTAAAAACAGCCTATACTTAAGTATTTCGAAATTACATGGGCCTGGCTCAATAATAAGGTGACGCAAGACCTAGAATAGCCTATGGACTAATATTATGAAGTGGCATCTTGTATATTTCGTCCAAGGCCTCATGCACTCATTAGGGTGGCTTCAAAGTCCCGAATCATCACTTGTAACTCCGTTTGTTCTCTCTATGCATGCCAACATCTCCATGCTTGAACTTGCTCCAAGGTTCATCTTTCTTGTCCATGGTAGGCCCTTCATTTGTAAGCAAAACAAATGTATCCAATTTAGGCAGCATCATATTCTCATGAACATTGGAATCATTACCAAGAAACGAAAGTACCGATAATTCAATTGGCGTGCGCGAGCTCTAGTAATTGGTCCAAGATGTATAGCAGCAGGGCTGTGGGTGTAACAATGGTATTGATGTCCTCATCGATACATAAGATGAGACCGCGACTACACGCCATCGGACCTAAGGTGAACTCGCCTTTCGTAATCTTCCTTTTCAAGATGTAAGACATGGACGCTTACTTCAAGCGCCGGACCTTGTGCATACCAGTACACCCGAGGAGATCATGGAGAGCCCAAGGACCAAGGCCAAGCGGCGCGGAGCAAGGGAAGGAGAAGGAAGAAAGGGACCAGGGCAGTTCTGGACATCCGCCCTTGGCCTTGACATCCGCTCTTCCTGAAGCCCCTGGATATCCGCCCTTCGCCCGGAACCGCCCTCCATCACCGAATGCTCGAAGACTTCAGCCAGCGACATCCGCCTCCCCGCCGGACATCCGCCCGTCTCAAGCCCGGATATCCGCCACTCGCCTGAAATCCGCTACCAAGACCAATCGGCAAAACCCAGCCATGTCACCGACATCCGCCGGGTTAGCCCGGACATCCCTGCTTCCGGAAAGCCCGGACATCCGCCCGACGCCTCGACATCCGGCCCCCCCGTCAAGGCAGTAAAGGCATCCGCCGAGACCCTTGTACCCCTTCGCCTTCTAGACTATATATACTTCATCCCCTTCCTCTTTCTAAGGCTAGCGTTGATTTAGCTCATTGTTAGATAGAGTCATTATCCATACCGGATCTACTCCACGAGAGAGACCGAGGCCCTCTTCGGAGAAGATCCACCTTGGATTCAAGACCCCTCTGGGTGGCTCCCCATCAAGACCTCTCACGAGAAGAACGGCTACCGCTTGTATCGCCCTTTATTGACCTTGAATCATGTATCTCCCTTTGTGTTCTTTGATCTAGCATTTGTGTGACCGATTCCTTGTTGGTCGAAAGTGTCTTCCTCGCTCCTCCCCGTGATTTCCTCGTGTTCTTCCGCCGCTCTTCGTGGATTTCCGTAGGATCCGCCCCAACGTGAAAGATCGCCCACGAGGGTTCCGCCTCACATCATGGTCTTAGCGCCTAGTCTTTTAGAGTTTCGAAGTTCTGGTCATAAGTTGTCACGCCGCCACCGCATTCATCATCATCGCCCCTACCACCTACCACCACCGCCTCCTAACTGTGATCCATAGACCACCACCAATCCGCAGGTCCATATACCACCACCGATCCATATCCATATACTACCACCGCTACCACCACCGCTGCCATATACCACCACCAATCCGAAGTTCCTTGCATATTAGGTTTGTTTTCTAGATCCATCTAGTTTCCGATTCGTTCCTCGCCGGAGTAGGTTTCAAAAAATCCGGAAACCACCTTGTTTAGGCCCAAAATTTTCCGAAAACGCACTTGTCGAAAAAATTTTCTCGCTATCCTATTTTTAGGTGTTTCTAAGCGTATTGAGACAGTCGCCATTATAGAAAGTTTTTTTGATCCGCTTCCAGCTTTTGGGTCCGGCAATAAAAAAATTTGGTCGAAAAAATTTCGTGCCCATCCCGTCATTGACCTGGAAGAGTTTTGAGACACTCGCCATTATAGTGATTTTTCGCAAAAAAGCAGCGAAAAAAAAAGCGCAAAAAAGAGCAAAAAAATTCCAGAGTGTGCTTTTCCTTGTTTACGGCAGCGCCGTGATTTTGTTAGTGTTCTAGGCTCGCCTCTAGCACGGTTCAGCCTAGGACCAAAGACAAGACTGTCAAGTGAGCGCTTATTCAACTTTGCATCTCTGAATTGATTATTGCTGAACCTTTTGCTACCATATTATAAGCCTTCCCAGCTCCACATACATCTACATCGTATGCTTGACTCTCCCCGGTAATCGCCTATCCAAGCTTTGAGAGTTTTGACTACATCGTTGCCATCATCACCGCTCCGGGTAAGAACTGGTAAGAATTTGAGATTTGCCGGACGGATTTGTGATCGCCCACCGCACCACCACCACCACTTCCTAGTAGTCTCCGTCAATCATATTCTTGTGTGTTTCTATTGTTGCTAACCATGGCAGGATCATGTCGATTTAGACTGACCGGGAGAACATGACAAACAAAGCGCTACATGATAAGTTTCAACAAATGATGAGGGCAGGTGGACGATGTGCTAAATAGATTTGAAGAGGCCATGGAGAAGATAGATGGCATTGAGAAGGCGTCAAACAAAGCTCGATAACAAGTTTAATGAATTGCTCGCGGTCTACCACCACCACCACCGCTGCACCTAACGACCTCTACTACAACAACAACGACTACCTCCACATCGCTAAACAGCCCTCCGCCGAGCTTCCCGTGTCCCTCTTCACTCGCCAAGTCTGCTGGTGCTGCTGTTGATACTTCGTGGTCTCGCCGCTGATGGGGGAGGATGATTATGGGAGATTACGAGGATGAGGTTGATCAACATCGTAACCACGCGGCAACCACCAAGACCACAACCACCGTGTAGTCCACATGCAAATAATGGCAATGTTAGGCTCCCTCAGTATACGAGATCATGACCATCTCCCTAAACTGAAATTGAATATTCCACCATTTGAGGGTAGATATGTTCCTGATATATATCTTACTTGGGAGTTAGAAACTGAACAACGATTTACATGTTTACAATATCCCGAGGAGAGACGGTTCCCGCTGCTGTTTGTGCTTTCACTAGCTTTGCATGTGTTTGGTGGTCTCAACATTGTAGATTATATCCTGCTCCAGCTACTTGGGCTGCTTTGAAAACTGCTATGCGACTCATTGGGTTCCACCATATTATCAACGTGAATTACTTCAAAATTGCAGCGCTTAAGACAAGGAAAAAATTTGTAGAAGAATATTATCGTGAATTACAAACTGGCTTGATTAGATGTGGTATTGTTGAGGAGAATGAAGCTATGCTTGCACGCTTTTTCGGGTGGATTAAATAGAGAGATTCGCACCATTCTAGACTACAAGGATTATAGTAATATCACCGATTATTCCATCTTGCTTGTAAAGCTGAACGTGAAGTGCAGGATCGACACCGCTGGCGCCGGGACTAACTTTTCTCGCAGGTCGACTTTTCATCATGGACACCATGATAGAGGCAAAGGTGTCCCGCCTTCGATGAGATGTTGGTTTTCTTTGGAGGAAGTCGACTTTGACGATCCGACTACTAACGCAGCGAGGACGCCGCGCTTTAGCAATCGCTAAACTAACTCCGAGAGGTTATTGACCACGCCGAGCATGATCAACCCGACCACGAGGGTCTGCTTCTCGCGAGCAAATGAAGAACAAGCAAGAAACTGAGATTGCAATCTGATATTGCGTAATATAAGATGAAAGCTTTATTGATCAAGGTGGGGTTCTCAGGACGCCTTTGTCCGGTCGTTGAACACAAACGGCACGCAAGTTGCAGCTATGGCTAACTTTTGATCTAAACAAAACCCAAAGTTCTAAACGACGCTCTAAGGGCTGATATATGGAGGAAGAGGAGGGAATTTCGTGGTCCTTGAGGGAGGGGTCCCAAACCAACCCTAACTCTTGTTTCCCCACACATACGGACTCTAAAAACAGCCTATACTTAAGTATTTCGAAATTACATGGGCCTGGCTCAATAATAGGTGACGAGCACCTAGAATAGCCTATAGACTAATATTATGAAGTGGCATCTTGTATATTTCTGTCCAAGTCCTCATGCACTCATTAAGGTGGCTTCAAAGTCCTGAATCATCACTTGTAACTCCGTTTGTTCCTCTCATGCATGCCAACATCTCCATGCTTGAACTTGCTCCAAGGTTCATCTTTCTTGTCCATGGTAGGCCCTTCATTTGTAAGCAAAACAAATGTATCCAATTTAGGCAGCATCATATTCTCATGA
The DNA here is from genome assembly GCA_021605205.1 of Aegilops longissima. Classification (NCBI taxonomy): domain Eukaryota; kingdom Viridiplantae; phylum Streptophyta; class Magnoliopsida; order Poales; family Poaceae; genus Aegilops; species Aegilops longissima. The sequence continues at coordinate 363,967,898 of CM038677.1, read as the reverse complement.
ACATTGGAATCATTACCAAGAAACGAAAGTACCGATAATTCAATTGGCATGCGCGAGCTCTAGTAATTGGTCCAAAGATATGTAGCAGAGGGGTTGTGGGTGTAACAATGGTATTGATGTCCTCATCATCCTCCCTTCTTGAAATGAAGTCGCCCTCGACGGAAGCTCATATTCCTCACCCAAATAAGGCTTCAAATCTGCAATGTTAAAAGTGGACTAACCCCAAAATCTGCAGGCAGCTCAAGTTTATATGCATTATCATTTATTTTCTAACACCTTAAATGGACCATCAGCACGTGGCATTAGCTTTGATTTATGCAAATTAGGAAACCTATCTCACGCAAATGTAACCAAACAAGATCTCCAGTGCAAAGACAACATGTTTTCTACCCTTATCTCCAAGAAGTTTATATTTAGCATTCATACGCTCAATGTTTTCCTTAGTTATCTCATGCATTTTTAAAATCAATTCAGCACGCTCTTTAGCATCAAAATTAACCTTCTCCAAGATGGAAGAGGCAACAAATCAATAGGTGCACGAGGTAGGAAGCCATACACAATTTCAAAAGGGCACATCTTAGTTGTAGAATGCAATGAACGATTATAAGCAAATTCAATATGAGGCAAGCATTCTTCCCACATTTTCTTATTATTCTTCAAAACAGCCCTAAGCATAGTAGACAATGTTCTATTGACTACTTCAGTTTGTCCATCAGTTTGGGGTGACAAGTAGTACTAAAAAGCAGCTTAGTCCCCAACTTAGCCCATAAACATCTCCAAAAGTGGCTAACCATGATTGTTGCACCATATGCATTCCATGAATAACAATGCCATATTCTCATGATGCATTACAATTTGAGTCTCCATTATGCTATATATATAATAAAACCTCTCATGATGGATGACATGTTTCTATATCACGATCTCATTTATTTGAGCATTGATATTTTGTGCTAACAACACGACGCATGCATCATGATGGATGCATATCTACCACGCACACACAATTTTTCCTTTGTCTTTGTTTTGTGTATTTACATATACTCGCCAACGCCTCAATCCCATGAGTTGACGAACGAGCTCTTGAGAGCAACGATGCTTTGGGATCCCGGGATCATCTCACACCGCCTCCCTTTCAAGGCAAGGACTACGCCAAGACTCTTCTACTTGGCTCTCACACGGCTATGGGCTATTTATCACTTGTCAACTTATGCTCATTTTCCTGTTCACTTTGCATGCTATGCTTGTCCTATGCCTCTTGCCATGCATTGTGACCTTGCTTGCATATACCCATGATTCACCATTATGCTACTCCTATGTATTTGCATGTTTGGTGGAGATCCTTGATAGAGGCAAAGGTGTCCCTGCTTTCATGAGATGGTTTTCGCTTTGGAGGAAGTCGACTTACTCCATCCGACTAATTTAACGTATGAGACGCCATACTTTAGCAATCGCTAAACCAACTCCGAGAGGTTATTGACCACACCGTAGCACGATCAACCTGACCACGAGGGTCTGCTTCTAAGTAGCAAACGTAAGAACAAGTAAGAAACGATTGCAATCTGATATTGTAATATAAGATGAAAGCTTTTATTGATCGTCGGGGTTCGTGGACGCTTTGTCCGGTCGTGGAACACAAACGGTACGCTAAGTTGGCAGCTATGCAACTTTTAATCTAAACAAACCTGTCTAAACGGTGCTCTAAGGGCTGTATATATGAGGAAGAGGGGGAATCTGGTCTTGGTGGAGGGGTCCAAATCAACCCCAACTCTTTGTTTCCCCACACATACGACTCTAAACAGCATATACTTAAGTATTTCAAATTATATGGGCTGTTTTAGTGACTTAACCAACTTGTTTCCTTGCATAATCTTTTAGGGTTTTGCTTTGTTGAATTTGCGTTGCACGTCGCGTCAAGTTGCTGGTCTTGAGTCTAGTCTTTAGAGTTTCAGAATGTCATAAGTTGTCACGCCAGCCGCCGCACCATCATCATCATTGCCATCTACCACCATTGCTTATCCGCCACCGCCTCAATCAGATCCATATACCACCACCGCTATATACCACCACCATATACCACCACCAACTAAGTTCTTGCATATTAGGTTTGTTTTAGGATCCATTAGTTTCCGATTTGTGTTTTCCTTGCCTATAGGTTTCGAGAAAAAGAGAGTCCTGAAACCACCTTAGGCCCCAAAATTTTCTCCAAACGCATTTGTCAAAATTTTCCGCCATCCTATTTTAGTGTTTAAGCGCATTGAGACAAATCCATTATAGAAAGTTTTTTGACCGTCATGGGTCCCGCAAAAAAAAATTTTTTTGTCAAAAAATTTCGTGCCCATCCCGCTTACTTGACCAAGAGTTTTGAGACACTATTATAGTGATTTTCAGTAAAAAAAAGAGCAGTTAAAAAAGAAGCGCAAAAAAAAGAGCGGAAAAAAAATTCCAGTAGTTTGCTTGCAGCAGCGTCAAGATTTGTTGTTCTAGGTCATGTTTTCTTAGCACGGCTCAGCCTAGATTACATGACTGTCGTTGGCCATTATGCACTTTGACTCTCCTGCATCTGCTTTGTCACCAAGAACTTCCTAAATGAGGCAGATGGCATTACAAGTTTAATGAATTGTCAAGGTTTGTCATTACACACTGCACCTAACGACCTCCTCCGTCAGCTCACTGGCTCTTCCCAAATTTATAGTCTTACTGAGAGACGCCAGGCGCCATTCTGCTTCAGATGTTTCCATACAATGTTATATCATTGTTCATATTACTAACGTGAATTACTTCAAAAATTGCACATATTAAGGAAAATTCGGTATTAGCTGACGAAAACCGGCTTACTAGATGTGCATTACCAGGAGAAATGAAGCGCGCTCGCACGCTTTCCGTGGATTAAACAGAGAGATCTGCATCATTTGTGACCACAAGGATTATAATAATATCACCGACCATTCCATCTTCGTAAGTCGGAACGCGATGCGTGACCAGCCTGGCGCTGACCAACTTTCTCCGCAGTCGACCATCATGACACATGCCATTCCACTCCATCGCTTTCATTACCGCACTGCCGGCCGCTCTCCAACCGCGAAAGGTGCACGCCACCATCTGCCTGTGTCTTCCTGACTCTCAAGATGATGTTGATTTGTCAGAATTAATCCAGATGGCGTCAAATATTAAAGCCTGAGATCGGTGATACTTTTCAAACCCATGGATTTGCTTGAGATAATGCTAACGAGCTAAGGGTGATGATTTCAGGACTTTGAAGCCACCATAATGGATGCATTAAGTTCTCACGAAATATACAAGATGCTACTTCATAAATGTAGTCCCGAGGCTATTCTAGGTGCTGGCACACCTATTAGGTGGGCCAGCCCATGTAATTTCTGAAATACTAAGTATAGGCTGTTTTAGAGTCCGAGTGTGGGGAAATAAGAGTTAGGGTTGATTTTGGACCCTCCACCAAGGGCCACGAAATTCTTCCTCCATATATATACAGCCCTTAGGGCACCGTTAGACCTTGGTTTTGTTGATTAAAAGTTCGCCATAGTCTGCAACTTCGCTACATTTTCGCTTGTGTTCAATCTAATTCAGACCAATACGCCATGTAACCCCACCTTGATCAATAAAGCTTTCATCTTATATTCAATATCCAGATTGTAATCTCGCTTGCTTGTTCTTCGCTTGTCACAGGAACAGCCCCTCGTGGTCGTTGATCGTGTTCCAAGTGGGTCAATAACCCCAAGGTTTGAATATTGCTATACAAATAATGGCCTCGCGACGCTCAGAGCCTGACCGCCAAGGTCGACTCACACGTAAACGATAGCCACCATCTCATCAAACATCGGACACCTTGCCTCTATCAGCCTCCATACTATGAAACGCCTCCCTTGTACTTTCTTATGATGAGCATGATACATTATTAATTTGTTGTATCTACCACTTAATAATAGGTTTCGCATTCGCTTAACCTCATTTGTTTTTCCGAGTGTTTGTCATGTGTTCTTCATTTTGGAGGTTTCACAAGGCGATGCTGCTATAAGCATAACTTGTCATGCTAAGGCATACAATGTGCGTAAACATTATCATTTGCGAGAATCTACTAAAGGTGAACTCTCTTCCTTTGAGCCATCCTCAAGTTTGCATATTGGATGGGTCACTCTTTCATTGTTGTTTCTTTCTTGTTGTCTACATGCTACATCTATTGGATGGAGGAGCAACATTGGAGATCGGCTCTTGACTTCATACATTGAGGAGCGCCAGACTTATTGGATGCATGCACCTTGGAATTCCACTCATGCCACGACATCGAGAATTGGTACACCACCATTCCATATTTGTTGATTGTGCCTATACATGTCATGCTCTCGATGGCATATCATTCTCACCACAAGTTTGCACCCTATGCATGGATTGACACACATTATGATTGCTTGTTGCACTTTGTATTCCCATGTCATCCATGATATTTGAGCTTGTTCACTTCCTTAAATTTGTTGTGATCTTCCGATGGCATTTTCATACATCATGATCATATGGTTCTCCATCAATTGCATGATGACATCTCACATATTGAGCATCCATTGCTATGTTCATGCTTTTGATGCACCATCCCATTATGACATCATATTGCACCGTGGTTGCATTGCCATACTCATAACACTATTGTGTGCATTGAATGCTTTTGCCCCATGAATGTTTACATCTCATTCCATATCTTGCTAAGCTTCATGTACTTTGTCATGAACAATCTTGCCGCACGGACTCATTCTACATGATGGACACTGATAGAGCAGGTGTCCTGCCTTTTCGATGAGATGTGGTTTCGCTTTGGAGGAAGTTGACTTTGACGATCCGACTACTTAACGTATAGGACGTCGCGCCTAGCAATCGCTAAACCAACTCCGAGAGGTTATTGAACGCCGCACCGATCAACCTCGACCACGAGGGTCTGCTTCTGCGAGCAAACGAAGAACAAGCAAGAAACTGAGATTGCAATCTGGATATTGCGAATATAAGATGAAAGCTTTATTGATCAAGGTGGGGTTCCGTGACTTTGTCGGTCAAGGAACACAAACGGCACGCCAAGTTGCAGCTATATGAACTTTTAATCTAAACAAAACCTGTCTAAACGGTTCGGCAAGATATATGGAGAAGAGGGGGGAATTTGGCCCTTGGTGAGGGGTCCAAATCAACCCTAACTCTTGTTTCCCACACGGACTCTAAAAACAGCCTATACTTAAGTATTTCGAAATTACATGGCCTGGCTCAATAATAAGGTGACGAGCACCTAGAATAGCCTATGGACTAATATTATGAAGTGGCATCTTGTATATTTGTCCAAGGCCTTATGCACTCATTAGGGTGGCTTCAAAGTCCTGAATCATCACTTGTAACTCCGTTTGTTCTCTTATGCATGCCAACATCTCCATGCTTGAACTTGCTCCAAGGTTCATCTTTCTTGTCCATGGTAGGCCCTTCATTTGTAAGCAAACAAATGTATCCAATTTAGCATCATATTCTCATGAACATTGAATCATTACCAAGAAACGAAAGTACCTGATAATTCAAATTACGCGAGCTCTAGTAATTGGTCCAGATGTATAGCAGCGGGGCTGTGGGTGTAACAATGGTATTGATGTCCTCATCATCCTCCCTTCTTGAAATGAAGTCGTCCTCATGAAGCTCATCTTCCTCACCCAAATAAGGCTTCAAATCTGCAATGTTAAAAGTGGGACTAACCCCAAAATCGCAGCAGCTCAAGTTTATATGCATTATCATTTATTTTCTAACACCTTAAATGGACCATCAAGACGCGGGCATTAGCTTTGATGCAAATTAGGAAACCTATCTCACGCAAATGTAACCAAACAAGATCTCCGTGCAAAGACAACATGTTTTCTACCCTTATCTCCAAAAGTTTATATTTAGCATTCATACGCTAATGTTTTCCTTAGTTAACTCATGCATTTTTAAAATCAATTCAGCACGTTCTTAGCATCAAAATTAACCTTCTCCAAGATGGAAGAGGCAACAAATCAATAGGTACGAGGTAGGAAGCCACACTTTCAAAAGGGCACATCTTAGTAGTAGAATGCAATGAACGATTATAAGCAAATTCAATATGAGGCAAGCATTCTTCCCACATTTTCTTATTATTCTTCAAAACAGCCCTAAGCATAGTAGACAATGTTCTATTGACTACTTGTCCATCACTTAGTGACAAGTAGTACTAAAAGCAGTTTAGTCCCCAACTTAGCCCATAAACATCTCCAAAAGTGGCTAAGAAATTTAGTATCACGATCTGAAACAATAGTATTTGGCACACCAGCCGAATAATTTCACGTAAAGAACAAATCAGCAACATTAACAAGATCATCGCTTTTATGACATGGTATAAAGTGTGCCATTTTCGAGAATCTATCCACGACAACAAATATGCTATCCTCCCTTCTTTGTTCGAGGTAAACCTAAAACAAAGTCCATAGATATATCCTCCCAAGGAACACTAGGCACAGGCAAAGGCATATATAAACCATGAGGATTGAGTCGTGACTTAGCTTTTGACATGTAGTGCATGAAGACAAACGCCAACATCCCGCCTCATCATTTGGCCAAAAGAAATGTAGCAAGTATATCCTCCGCCTTCGACGCCAAAGTGTCCCATTAATCCTCCTCCATGCGCCCCTCGCAACAACAAAGACTAACAGAGCTAGCAGAATGCATAGCTTGTTAGCACGAACACAAAACCATCATTAATAACTAACTTGTTCCATGTTCTTCCTTCTTTACAATTCTGCATTACATCTTTAAAATCAGCATCATGCACATATTGATCTTTGATGGTCTCAAACCAAATATTTTGAAGTCAAGTTGTGAAAGCATAGTATAGGACGCAGACAAAGCATCGCAATAACATTTTCTTTACCCTTCTTGTGTTTAATGACATAAGGAAAGTCTCAATGAATTCAACCCATTTAGCATGTCTATTTATCAGTTTAGCTTGACTTTAATATGTTTCAAAGATTCATGATCAGAATGTATAACAAATTCTTTGGGCTATAAATAATGTTGCCATGTCTCTAAAGTCCTAACAAGAGCATATAATTTTTGTCATAAGTAGAATATTTCAGACTAGGCCCACTCAATTTTTCGTAAGTATGCAACAGGTTTGCTATCTTGTAATAACACACCTCCTAATCCAATTCCACTAGCATCACATTCAAGCTCAAAAGTCTTATTAAAGTCGAAGTTGGAGTAAAGGAGCATGTGTCAACTTATCTTTCAATACCGTGAAGGCTTCTTCCTGTATGTACCCCAAACAAAAGGCACATCCTTCTTTGTAAGCTCATTGAGAGGTGCAGAATGGTGCTAAAGTCTCTCACAAACGCCTATAGAAACCAGCTAGTCCAAGAAAACTCCTCACTTGTGTGACCGCTTTTGGCTGCGCGCCAACTCAATAGCTTCAATCTTGGCTTTATCAACTTCAATTCCCTGTGGAGTAACAACATAGCCAAGAAAAGATATCCTCGGCAAAGGTGCACTTCCCAAGGTTACCAAACAAACGCGGCATCACGAGCATTAAAAACAGCACGTAAATGTTCCAAATGTTCTTCCAAAGATTTGCTATAAATCAGTATATCATCAAAGTAAACTACCACAAATCGTCCAATGAAAGCACGAAACTTCGCTCATTAATCTCATGAAAGTACTAGGTGCATTAGTTAACCCAAAAGGCATGACTAACCACTCATATAATCCAAACTTAGTTTTAAATGCTGTTTTCCATTCATCTCCCAATTTCATACGAATTTGATGGTATCCACTACGAAATCAACTTTGGAGAATATTGTAGAGCCACTAATTCATCAAGCATATCATCTAGCCTAGGAATAGGATGACGATAACTATAGTAATATTATTAATGCCTCTACAATCAACACACATACGCCGACGCACCATCCTTTTTAGGCACTAGTATAATAGGAACAGCACAAGGACTAAGAGATTCCAGATATAACCTTTGTCGAGCAGCTCCCTGACTTGACGATAATCTCCTTCGCTCCTCCTGGATTGGTACGGATGGTGCACGGTAGCGGCGCACCGGAATTAAGTCAATTTGATGCTCAATCCTAATAGGTGGTAATCCTTGGCACGCCTGTGGGAAGACGCAGCGAACTCCCGAAAATGTTAGTGACAGTAGGGGCAAAGAGGAAGGCACGCCCTAATGAAAATAATGCCTCTTTGCACACAAAAGCATAGCAAACAGATTTGCTAGAATCTAGCTCATCAATATCAGATTTGGTGGCAAATAAACATGCACTTTTCAGCTTTAATTTCGAAGCAACATTAGATGGTTTATTATTAGGCTTCATTTGTTGCTCAAATTCTTTTGCCACAATCTGATTTTCACTCTTATTTTCTCCTGTTTTGCTTTATTAGCTCTATTAATATCATCTTTCAAAATGGAATCAGAGTCATAGGAAGCAAAGTAATATTTTATCCTTGTGAACAAGAGTATACCGATTGTTTCTACCATGGTGTACAGAATTTTTATCAAATTGCCATGGTCTACCAAGTAATAAGGAACATGCTTGCATAGGTACCACATCACAATCAACATAATCAGATATGTAGAGATACTAAATGCACACACGTAACGACGTGTTACCTTAACCTTGCATTGTTGTTGAACCATTGGATGTAGTAAGGATGTGGATGTGGTCTTGTGGTGAGAGAAAGCTTCTCCACCATCCATGCTAGCCAAGTTGTTGCAGCTCCCTCCATCTATGATGACGCTTAATAGAACGCCTTCACAACTCCCTTTGTATGGAACAAGTTATGCCTCTGATTTTGCTCAGCTTGTGTAACCTGCACACTCAAAACACGTTGAGCAACTAAACATTCATACCACAAGATCTTCAAAAGCCATGTATTGCGCCTCAAAATCTAATCATCTCCACCGTGTTCTTCATGTGTAATAAGAGCCAAAGTCTTCATCATAGTCACTAGCACTCATACCCACCATCCTCAGTGAGCAATCATCACATGCTGAGATTTCTTCGCAAATGTCCTCTCCCTTACAACAAGACCAATATCACTTGTGTGCCCTCTGACGCCATGGAAGAAGAAGAGCTCTGTAGGCCCAAAGGTACTTTCAGATAGTGGTGGTTGTGCTCGCTCTTGTATCACTTGGAGGTGGCACCACTGAGGTGCCGTGTAGTAGAACGGTGGAAGTAGATGATGCACGTGGTGTCCATGATGAAGGTCGACTTCGTAAAAGTTAGTCCGCCAAGGCCGGCCGATCCTCAAGACTTCACGCTCAGCTTTACAAGCAAGATGGAATAATCGAGTGATTATTATAATCCTTGTAGTCTAGAATGGTCTGAATCTCTATTTAATCCACCCGTAAAACGCAAGCATAGCTTCATTCTCCTCAACAATACCACATCTAATCGCTTTGTAATTCCTATAATATTCTTCAACCGAATTTTTTCCTTGTCTTAACTGCAATTTTGAAGTAATTCACGCTGATAATATGGTGGAACCCAACGAGTACGCATAGCAGTTTTCAAAGCAGCCCAAGTAGCTGGAACAGATATAATCTACAATGTTCGACCACCAAACACATGCAAAGCTAGTGAAAGCACAAACAAAGCAGAACACGCCTCCTCGTGATATTGTAAACATGTAAATCGTTGTTCGTTTCTAACTCCCAAGTAAGATATATATCAGAACATATATCTACCCTCAAATGGTGGAATATTCAATTTCAGTTTAGGGAGATGGTCATGATCTCAGACCAAGAGGAGCCTAACATTGCCATTATTTGCATGTGGACGACCTGGTGGTTGTGGTGCTGGTGGTTGCACGTAGTTCGATGTTGATCAACCTCATCCTCGTAAGCTCACATAATCATCCTCCCCACCGCAAGCAGGAGCCACGTATATCACAGAAGCACCAAAGAGCTTGGCAAGTAAGAGGGACACGGAAGCTCATGGAGGGCTGTTTCGCCATGTGGAGGTAGTCCATGTTGTTGTAGTAGAGGTGCTAGGTGCAGCCGGTGGTGGTGGTGGTAGACGAGCAATTCATTAAACTTGTTATCGAGCTTTGTTTCAACGCCTTCTCAATGCCATCTATCTTCTCCATGGCCTCTTCAAATCTATTTAGCACATCACCCGCCCACTCATCATTTGTTGAAACTTATCATGTAGCGCTGTTTGTCATGTTCTCCCAATGGCCTCGGCTTGTGATCCTGCCATGGTTAGCAGCAATAGAAACACACAAGAATATGATATAAAGGTGAATCTTCTCCTTTGCACGTGCTCACTTGACCCCTTCGAGGATGGTATACTACTTGACACTTCTCCCGTGTGCATGCATAGGTATTGTCGGAGCTTCACGGATGTCAAGGAGGAGTGTAAGCGCCAAGGAACGATTACACCATCCGCGAGGGAGGCATGGAAGCGAAGACGGAAGAAGGTGCTGCGGAGACTACAGCGACCGGACGACCGGAAGCCTCCGGACGTCCGGCCCTCTACAGCGCCCGGACGACCGACCAAGTCCGGACGTCCAACACCTCCCAGGCCACGGACGACCGAGCGCCTCTGGACGACCGGTGCTACGGCGACAGAACAGGATTTACGGATGTCCGAAGACTTCCGGACGTCCGGACCGTCCCGAGCTTCCGCATGTCCGACCCCTTCCGGACGTCCGACGCCTGTGTGCGCATCCGCGGGCCTTTGGCCTTGTATCCCTCTCCCACTTACCCCTTCATGGCTTAGACTATAAATAGACCACCTCCACCTCCTTTCTTAGGTTAGCAAATATGATAGCTCATTCTTAGGTGAGCTTTGCTCCTACCTCTACTCTTGAGAGAGAGAGAGACTACCACTCCCATGGAGTTCAAGACCTCCATGTGAGAAGATCCTGCGGGATATCATCAAGACCCCCTTGCGAGAAGATCCGTCTAGGATATCATCAAGACCTCCTCTTGGAGATGAACCTTACCTTGTATCTTTCCCTTTGTTGTTCATGTACCTTGTGATCTTGTGTGTTTGATTGTCTAGTGGATGTGTGATTGGACTTGTTCTTGAGTGTTTCCCTTGTGATTTCTCCCCGTTCTTCCCCGTGTTCTTCGTGCTCTTCGAGGGATCCCACTCCAAACGTGAAAGACCGGCCTACACCGGGTTAGCCCCGTATCATATGGTATCATGAGCCACGTTCATCACGTATTTGGAGTCCCTCCCACCGTTTTATAGCCTTCTTTTGTTTGATTTCGTCCTAAATTTCGAAAATCCCCACCAAAAAATAGCCCCAAATTTTTTGTGATTTGTTGGTTAGATGAAGTTTTGTTGATTTTGATCCATGGATTTGCTTGGTTTCGAGTGGATCTAGCATTTCCCCAAGTTTCCTCATCTTTCATCCACAAAATCCCGCGAATTTTGACACCGAAATCCCCAATTTCCGCCCAAAATCGCGTCCCGCATCTGAAATTTCGCGTTGACCCCGACCCACCGGACGACCGACGATTTACGGACGTCCGGACCCCCACGAAGACCGGATGTTCGACCTTTTCCGGACGACCGGAACCCCTAACCCGAACCAAATTTACGGATTTCCGACTTTTTCGGACGTCTGACGCCCCGGACATCCGACCTTTTCCGGACGTCCGTAACCTGTAGATTCCCACTTCGGCTGATTTTTGTTTTGTCCATAACTAATTCATCCGAACTCCGATTTTGACGTTCTTTAGCTCGTATTAAAGCTATTGACATCCCCCTTCCCACAAAAATACCACCAACACCATTTGACTTCATCAAAATTTCCAAAATTTGGCAAGTTTGCCTAGGCCCTCCACCATATCAACCGCATAGCCACCACCGACTTCCGCAACCTAACCAATTTTGTTCCCCATTGTATATGTGGTTGCTTGAGTAGTGACTCGAGTCTCCTAAGGTGTTTCGGCTACTTAGGGACGATTGCTCCTTCTTCAACCACCACCACCACTTCTGCATAGGCTTACCCACCATACACTTCCACCCCAACTTAACCCAATTTTGTTTGAGTTTTTTTTAGTTGTGGCTTGTGTCTCCTAAGGTGTTTCGGCTACTTAGGGATGGCAACTTCAACTCCGACACGTGTATAGCCCATCATTCCACTTCTGTATCGCCAAGTGCAAACCACCACCGCTTTCCGCTACCACCATTTGACATTTGTCATTTGAGATTTTGAGTTCGCGGTTTTTCCGTTTCCTAAGGTGTTTCAGCTACTTAGGGAAGAGTTTCCATCATCTTGGTATCTACATCAAGAACACCATGATCATCATCGCAGCGACGGTAACCTCGACGACACCATTGTATATTCCCCTTGCAATTGCATTGTTAACCCCTAGCCCATTTTGCGTCACTTGCCTATCGAGACTAGCCATTTGAGTATTGCCGGGCCACGCTACTTGTGCACATTAGTGATCTACACCATCCATTACATACATACCATATCATATCGGTATCATATCATCCATTGTGTCACAATATCGTTCCCGCATATACACAATAGCTATCTTGGTTTGTGCATTGTGCAAAAGTGGCCATAAAAAAAAGAAAAAAGAAAAAGAGAATAAGCTTTTAAGCAAAGAAAGAGAGAGAGCAAAGAGCTTGTAAGCAATAGCCATAGCATCAAAATATATCATATGGTATCATATCCGATCATCTTGGATCATCTTGAGAGAAACACTGGGAACCATACATACATAGCATACTTGGGATAGAGAGTTTATCCATTTTGCATCTTATAGGTTGTGCACAAGTGTCGTATCCGCCTATTGAGCAATCGTGCTAGCGTCTCTCTTGAGTTGTGCAACACGAGCGTTTTCCGTGGATTCCACATTTTGTGCTCATTCCTTGGTTGCACGGCCCATTTATCTATCCGTGTGTGTGTTTCCGTGTGCCACATATTGCTATTGGTCTACTTGTTTCGCTTGCAAATTTGTGAATCTCTTTCAACATTATTGACTCTTGCTAACATTTTGCATCAAATTTTTGTGCCACTATCCTCACCGAGCTCTACCATAAGCTTTACTTGATAGGTGTGAGTGAACAAGTCCGGTACCAATTCCACTATTCTTTCATCTCACATTGAGTGAAACGGGATACATCCTCAACTTTGGGAAAAGGTAACTTGGTATTGTTTATCTCATTTCCTACTCACCTCTACTCGAGTCTTCTGATGGATAGGCAAGGCATTTCACCTTCGGTCTACAACAACGATGAGTTCGATGCCACGAACAACAACTCCGACGCCAAGATGCAAGCTCAAATGGAGGAGATCAAAGCCCTCATCAAGTCCTACAAGCGATCTTCCTCATCTACGAGAAGACGCTCAAGAGCACATGCCTCCGAGCTACCATCTCCGGCAAGATCAAGAACGTGAAGGTCATGAGCTCAACACCAACAACCGCTCAACGACTTCACCATCTCCCTTGGCATCTTCGCCAAGTGACTTCAAGGCATCTTCGCCTACAGACATACGGCATCTTCGCCAACAAGCACCCCAAGACAACGCTCAAGAGAAGCTCCCCAAGCTCAAGTCCGCGACTTCCACGAGCTACTACGACCTCGACACCAACCACAAGATTCCTTTCTATGGGACTCAAGAACCCGAGGAGTACCTCGAGTGGGAGCGTTTAATGGACGACTACCTCAAGCTACATCAAGTTCCTCCCGAAGATCAAGTGAAGTGCGCCACAAGAAACTTCCACGACTACGCCTCAACTTGGTGGCTTCACACACCTTCGGAGTACTACGACATGAGTTGGCCCAAGACGAAGAAAGCTTTGCGGCGAGAGTTTGTGCCTCCAACCTACACGGAACAACTTCTTCGCCAATTGGAGAACACCATCCAAGGATCCAAGTCCATCGACAAGTACTTCAAGGAGATGAAGATTGCCTTGCGACGAGCCGGAGTGGACGAACCCATTTCGATGAAGTTCCACTTCATGATGGGATTGAACAACGACATCTCCAAGACGATCTTCCTCGAGAACTACAAGTCCCTCGACGACTACTACATTGGTGCTCTCAAGGCGGAACAAGAACTCATAAAGGCCAAGGCTTCTCCACCCCAAGCAAACTTCGCGGCGACCAAGCTCTACGACAAGCATGAGGCTAGTACCACCACGATGTCCAAGCCCGATGAGCTCCAAGACGATGCTCCCAAGTGCGACTTCACCGCCATCCCTCTTTGTGGCATTGATGATGCCGAGTATACCTTGACTCTTTTTCAAGATGGTGCGGTGACAAGTACGACTACGGAGACCTTCAAGGACCAAGCTTTGGAGGCGAGTGACAAGGTGGCGAGCAAGGATGATGCTTCCATCTTAGGAGGCGAGAGTGATGTTGTGCCATCTTCGGCCTTCATCCACGGCGACGATGATGAGATGGTTGAGCATGGGATTTTCCCTTCGACCACGGCGACGTATGATGACTTGAGTGACTTGTGCCACCATATTGAGAGTGAGAGTGACTTCACCACTTGATAGAGGCAAAGGTGTCCCGATCTTTCGATGAGATGATAACTCTCGATTTGGTGGAGTCGACTTTGACGATCCGACTACAAACGTGCACGACGTTGCGCCTTAGCAATCGCTAAACCAATCTCCTTAGGTTACTGACGATGCGGAAGCACGATCACCGACCACGAAGGTCTATTCCTGCAAGCAATCGAAGAACGAGCAAGAATATGATAAAGCAATCTGAATATTGCGAATATATATGAAGTATTGATAATGGTGGGGATCCGTAAGCGGTCTTGGTCTGGTCGTTGGACACAAACGAAGTACACGGTTGCAATGGCTAACTTTAACTAAACAAATCCCAAGGAAAAAGCTACTATATGGATCTACTTATATAGGAGCAAGGGGTGGCGGCCAAGGAGGTGGGAGGACGTCCCAAGGCAGCCTAAAACTAACCCTAGGTCGTACAAGGCCAATGGGCCCAAGCGGAGGTGACGTAACACCTTTGGACTTGTAGTTTGACTCGGATTCTGCTGCAGCATCAGATTGTTTCGTCTATAACTCAACGCCCGGACGGATTTTAAGGTGATTCAATTGGGTTGGAAAATGCACGAAATCTATTTTCCAACAAAAAAGAATCAACCAATTTGGAGTCCGTATGAAAAGTTATAGACGTTTTAAGTCAGGTATGTCTGCAGCAGTCCGAATCTGAGTCCGAACGTGAGAGACTTGGACTCTATCTTCTCTTGGGCCAAAAGTGACGTGAGAGAACTTTTTGAACAGCAGGTAAACATCTCTTTCTCCCTTATCTTCATATGTGGATTGTACAAATGTCCCATACACCTGCAATTAGACATGGCACAAAAGTTTGTGAAGTATTTTTGTCTGGATAACATAAATATATTATTGAATAGTTTGCACTAGAAATCACCGAGAAATATGCATGTATGCAATATTTTTGGTCTCATCCAAGGTAGTCATGTCCTCATCATCCTCCCCTTTTTGAAAACAAAGCCGTCCTCGGCGTTGCTTAATCTGAAATGTGGCTAACAAAAGAGACAAGGTGTACATGTTGTATATGTATACGTCATCCATTTTTACTTCCCTTGATTTTTGCATATATGACACATGAATAGATGAGTAACTTGCATAGTTCATAAAATCTAAAGCCAACAAATTAGCACAAGAACTAGAAGGCTTGAAAATACTGCAACTCAGTTTGCACATATAAGTGAAGCTCTTATTTATTTCAAGAGATTGACAATGTTCATCATTAAACCATCCCAACATTGGTGAATAAACCTTATTTGAATCAAATTTACATGCTACAACATGCTTAGATAAGCAAACATGCAATGAGTCATTCGACACAGAATCATCACCAAGATTAGAGGTCGTATCAAAATGATTAAACATTGATTCTTTTGCATCAATAGTTAATTCAATGGGTGCTCTCAAAATTGTTGGTATTTCAGTTGTTTGATCACATGGCAAAGTCAAATTATCAATATAATCCTCTAAAATAGGTGGTGTGATCAAAGTAGTGAGTAGCTCAACACATGATGTATTCAAGTTAACTAGGCATGCATCATTCTCATGTAAAAGTGGAAAATCTGTACCTTTGTCATTACCTCTTATAGTCAACTCAGATGATGCAGGCACTCTCGATGGTGATGTGTCACATGGTGGAGATGATGTAGTCCTCGCAATAACGGATGTGGTTGTCATAATACGCCTAGTAGTTGAATAAACATCTGTATCAACAGTTGGAATGTGCACCGGCGCTTGTTCTCCTTGTGGGCAACACGTCGTTTTATTTCTGTTCAGCTTTGCAAGCAAGACGAAACAAATGGTCCATAGGATAACACTCTTCATGAATTAGTATCTCCTGAATATTATGGTTTAATCCTCCCAAAATCTATCCATAAAATCTTCTTCACTTTCTTCTAAAATGAGTGCAACAAGGTAGTTTGTAAATCATCATAATATTTTGTTACGGTGTCACTACCTTGTTTTAAATGTTCCAGTTTTTTAATCATGCCACGAGTATAATAAACATCATTTAATCTATCTCTCATGACATGTTTTAAATCATCCCAAGTATTAGGTACATAATCAGGGTGTAACCGACAATATTCACTCCACCAAACTAGAGCATAACCAGTGAAAGAACCAACCGCAACCATAACTTTTTTACGTTCATCAAAATTATGGGAAGCAAATATATTATTTATGTCTAACTCCCATTCAATATATAAAGGAGGTCTAAAACGACCATTAAATGGTGGTATAGAAACATGAACCTGATCATGTGCATTTCGATGTTTGTGCACCTCTCGTGACGGTTGTGGTATTTGCATAGGTGGTGGCATCTCTCCCGCGATCGACAAAGCCCATGAATTGACTCTGGATCCTGTCATGATTAGTAGAACAAGAAACAAAATCCAAAAATAATGTTCCTATAACTACTAGGATGTGGTGGTAAAACGCTCACAAGAAAGCAAATATCAATGTCTTACAAGTTCTTACCATGCAAAGAAGCGGTGATCGGCAACCAGCGGTGTCAAGTAACTCGAATATTGAGTAAAGCGATTGCGGGGAGCGCGACGATACACGGTGTAGAAATATGTGGAGCTGGGTTGGCTATATATGGTAGCAAAAGATTAGCAATAATCAATTCAAAGATGCAATGTTGAATAAACGCTCAACGACGGTCTTCAGGTTGGTCCTAGGCTAGACCGGACTAGAGACGCGAGCCTAGAACACTAATGAGGTCACGGCATAGCACAACTAGCATCAATGAAGGATACTAAGTAGCTCTTGACAGCAAGATATAAGTGAAGATCACTGGCAGTGAAGATAATGATGAAAAACAAGCGCCAAGCAGTGACATACAACAACTCTCTCTCCAACTTTCCTCTTGAAAAGTTTGAGCCAATTTTCTGATAAATTCTTTCAAAGAATGCTACTAACTCAAGCTTTCCAATGCAAAATGATGTGACCATAGAGAGTGCTATTCCATATACATTGCAGGTTGGCTCTATTTGTATGGAAGTACCGGTGGTTGAACCGGAGAAGCAAAAGATCAAACCCACGTTCGAACACCATGCAACAATTATATTGGTCGATGCGTGCGGCGTGACGTGGACGTGAAGATCAAGCCCCAAACCAACATGAGATATATTTCCTTGTGACATAATTTGTTTCCTTTAAATTTCCTTGCGTGAGACAATTACTTGTAGGAGTCCGCACCATGTTGGTCCAGCCAAGTTACGTACTAGTAGTACTAGTTTGTTTGGAATCTATAGTGATCAAGTGCTGCCGGATTTTAATTAGTTAAATCGTGGTTAGTTAGAATAGGAAAGAAATAAGAGTCCTATCTTTTAGTCTGTTTGAGGTCGGTTTGCTCGGTGGGGCTGCACCTATATATGAGTGCAGGCTTTGGCCTTTGTACGGGAGTTTATTGGGAGTTGAGAAAAAATACGAAAAGTACCATGTTTGGGTACGCCAAATACCTGCGATTGTTTGCTAATCTTTGAGAGATTTAGTTGTTGCTACGCTGTGATTCGATCTGTTCGATTCCGTCGTAAGTTTTATTCTTTGGTTTTCTTGCTTATTGCTTGATCCAAGAACCGATCGCTAGTTTGTCGTCTATTTCGTTATTACGAGAATTGTTCGTCGTGGTTCGTCGCTGATCTTCTTGTACCGTGAAAGATTGGGCCAACGAACGACTCGTCATCTAGTCGGGTCCCATCAAGTGGTATCAGAGCTAAGGTTGTTCACGGTATTGTCTTGATCAAGATGTCGACCTCGGTCAACAAGGAAGACGAGGTTCTCTGCTGATTCTCGTGAAATTGTACGTCCGGTATCGCGGATGATATTCCTCAAAATATTCGGGATGGTTTTGACCACATGCAACTACATCAAGCAATGTCATGATGCGCTCGGCAAAAGGATGGATGTCCCGATCACTCGGTTCGATGGTTTGGCGGACATCATCAATATGCCAAACAACGATTCTCGCACCACCACGCATCGCTGCGGCTGCTCCATTGCATTATGCACCACCGCTCGCGAAGGACATGCCGGCGTGCATGATCGCCGTTGGCGGCACGTCATGTTGGAGATGATGGTCTTGATGACGGCGTTGACCAGCAAATGGGTATGCTCCACGACCACGACACTATGAGCCTCGTCCCGAAACATCCGTTAGTGGTGGAGTGCATGACCGAGTTGGTCAAGCTGTGCGTGTGCCTTTGGACGATGGAATTGGGCGCATAAAATTTCAATCCCCCGTTCTACGGCAAGTGCGAACCGAAGGCTATTTGGAGTGGGAGATGCGTGTTGATCAAATTTTGATGCCCATCATTATAGCGAGGAGAAGAAAGTTCAACTTGCTGGAATTGAGTTCACCGGTTACGCGCTAATTTGGTGGAATCAAATTTGTCGTTCAAGACATCGCCCGACGACTTGGCGAGGTATGAAAGAATTCATGAGGCGACGTTTTGTTCCTGAGCACTATAAAAGAGATATGTACAACAAGTTGCAGCGGCTCTCTCAAGGTAATATGAGTGTTGATGAATATTACAAGGAGATGGAATTGCTTATGATACGTACAGGGACAACGGAGGATCAGGAGGCGACCATGGCACGTTTCTTTAACGGGCTAAATATCGAGGTGCAAGATCGTGTTGAGATGGTGGTCTACTACAACATACAAGATCTTGTGCACCAAGCTGTGCGTGCAGAACAACAGATTAAGCGGCGCCAAGTCAACACAGTTCCCAGTACCACTTTGAACACATGGCGACGCCACAAGATAAGAGTGAGGATGTCGGTCCTAGCTCGAGGCGACATCATCAAATCGCTCTCATGGTTCCCGCGAAGGATGCTTCAAAATCAGGACTGCCGATGGTTGATTCTAGTGCACAATCGACCGGACGCACTAGTGGCATAGAGTGTTTCAAGTGTGGAGGAAGGGACATATGAAGCGTGAATGTCCTAATGAGAAAAGAGTGTTGCTCACGAGAGCGGCTATGCATCCGCTAGTGATGAAGAGGCAGTTTCGACACTTCTAGTGAAAAATCTAAGGATGCTGAAAATGTGGTTGCGAGTTTTGAAGCTGCTGAGTCATATCCTTCACTAATGGTGCAACGAGTGCAAGAGGATCGCATTCGTGATAAGGGCAGCGATGGAATATTTTTCATCGAGTGTAAGATCAACAACACCAATTGCAAGCTGATAATAGATGGTGGAAGCTACACCAATGCATCACAAAGGGTTGGTTGAAGCTTTGGGGTTTGCTGTATGGAAGCACCCGCAACCCCACCGTGTCAGTGGATGTATCATACAGGAAAGTTAAAGGTTACTCATAAGGTGCGCGTCAAATTTTCTGTTGATGATTATACTGATATGGTGATATGTGATGTCATACCTATGGATGCATGTCACTTGTTATTGGGGAGACCATGGCAATATGATCACGATGCTACACATGAAGGTCGGACGAATACATATTCATTTTGGGATTTTGGGAAGCGACGCGTGCTGCGGCCGATGTTTGAGAACGCAATCAAGGTGGATGGACATGTCACATTGAAGAAGAAGGTTGCAAAGACTGCCTCGAAACCGAGGACGGTTTCTTTTGAAGGGGGAGGGGATGATGTGACCATAGAGAGTGCTATTCCATATACATTGCAGGTTGGCTCTATTTGTATGGAAGTACCAGTGGTTGAACCAGAGAAGCAAAAGATCAAACCCACGTTCGTAACACCATGCAACAATTATATTGGTCGTAATGCGGCGCGACGTGGGCGTGAAGATCGAAGCCCCAAACCAACATGAGATATATTTCCTTGTGACATAATTTGTTTCCTTTAAATTTCCTTGCGTGAGACAATTACTTGTAGGAGTCCGAACCATGTTGGTCCAGCCAAGTTACGTACTAGTAGTACTAGTTTGTTTGGAATCTATAGTGATCGGTGCTGCGGATTTTAATTAGTTAAATCGTGGTTAGTTAGAATAGGAAAGAAATAAGAGTCCTATCTTTTTAGTCTGTTTGAGGTCGGTTTGCTCAGGTGGGGCTGCACCTATATAACAGAGCAGGCTTTGGCCTTTGTATGCGGGAGTTTATTGGGAGTTGAGAAAATACGAAAAGTACCATGTTTGGGTACGCCAAATACCTGCGATTGTTTGCTAATCTTTGAGAGATTTAGTTGCTGCTACGCTGCTGATTCGATCTGTTCGATTCCGTCTGTAAGTTTTATTCTTTGGTTTTCTTGCTTATTGCTTGATCCGAAGAACCGATCTGCTAGTTTGTCGTCTATTTCTGTTATTACGAGAATTGTTCGTCGTGGTTCGTCGCTGATCTTCTTGTACCGTGAAAGATTGGGCCAACGAACGACTCGTCATCTAGTCGGGTCCCATCACAAAAAGAATCACTCAATTCCGAGTTGATATGAGGAGTCAAAGAATTCTAAAACTGGCCTGAAAAATTGGAACAAGCTGTGTTCACGAACTTCAGAGGGCAAAAACACCTATTTAGAAGCCGATTTTGAGGTGTCAAATATTGAACTAGCTTCTGCAACTATTTAGATGCGCCTCGTCTCTAGCTTTAATTTGAGTACTCACGGAGTCAAAACGGACTTCGTATGAGGAAGATACACCTGTTTTACTGAACAGTGCGCAAAACAGATTCCAATCCGAATTCAGGTACGAGATTGATTCGTGCTCTGATACCACTTGATAGAGGCAAAGGTGTCCCGATCTTTCGATGAGATGATAACTCTCGATTTGGTGGAGTCGACTTTGACGATCCGACTACAAACGTGCACGACGTTGCGCCTTAGCAATCGCTAAACCAATCTCCTTAGGTTCTTGACGATGCGGAAGCACGATCAGCGACCACGAAGGTCTATTCCTGCAAGCAATCGAAGAACGAGCAAGAATATGATAAAGCAATCTGAATATTGCGAATATATATGAAGTATTGATAATGGTGGGGATCCGTAAGCGGTCTTGGTCTGGTCGTTGGACACAAACGAAACACGAAGTTGCAATGGCTAACTTTAACTAAACAAATCCCAAGGAAAAAGCTACTATATGGATCTACTTATATAGGAGCAAGGGTGGCGGCCAAGGAGGTGGGAGGACGTCCCAAGGCAGCCTAAAACTAACCCTAGGTCGTACAAGGCCAATGGGCCCAAGCGGAGGTGACGTAACACCTTTGGACTTGTAGTTTGACTCGGATTCTGCTGCAGCATCAGATTGTTTCGTCTATAACTCAACGCTCCGGACGGATTTTAAGGTGATTCAATTGGGTTGGAAAATGCACGAAATCTATTTTCCAACAAAAAAGAATCAACCAATTTGGAGTCCGTATGAAAAAGTTATAGACGTTTTAAGTCAGGTATGTCTGTGTAGTCCGAATCTGAGTCCGAACGTGAGAGACTTGGACTCTATCTTCTCTTGGGCCAAAAGTGACGTGAGAGAACTTTTGAACAGCAGGTAAACATCTCTTTCTCCCTTATCTTCATATGTGGATTGTACAAATGTCCCATACACCTGCAATTAGACATGGCACAAAAGTTTGTGAAGTATTTTTGTCCTGGATAACATAAATATATTATTGAATAGTTTGCACTAGAAATCACCTGAGAAATATGCATGTATGCAATATTTTTGGTCTCATCCAAGGTAGTCATGTCCTCATCACCACTAGCCCCATATATGATGAATTTCCCCAATTCCCATGTGAGGAGAGCCACAACCCCCACCACTTGAGTGAGATGAGTGACTCCACCATACATGAGATTGAGTGCACCTACTTTGACGGAGTGAGTGAACCACCATATAGAGAGAATGAGATAGTTGATAGGTCTCGTGAGGCCATTTGTATTTCTAACAACTTGACCTCTACCTCTATTGTGTCTTCTCATTTGGTGCTAGGTCCCATTGATGATGACGCGCCGATCCTCGACGACTTCGTCCTCCCTTTGGACAAGATGATGGCCATGGTGGAATATGATGCACCCCTACATGGTTCCATCAAGATGATGATGACCACCATTTGGTCTTTCCCACCTCACCTACACCACTTGAGTGGAATGAAAAAGGTAACATAGGTGAAGGTGATGCTCTAGTCCCACTAGTGGACATTCTTGAGATTGATTGCTTGCATGATGTTGATCCACCTAGTACCTTGCTTCATGCTAGTATGATTTCCCCATGTGATGATTTGCCCATTTATGATGAATATGATGATTCTCATGTGGAGTCTATTAGTTGTGATGCCATGTTACATAGGATTTCTTGTGACAATTCTTTAGGTCACATCATGTTTGCTAATCCGCTTGACTTCTCATATGCTATGCATGAGATCAACCATATGTCTTACTTGCAATCTCTTCATAGTGACTATGCATATGCCATTAAAATAAACCCAATTTGCACATATGGCATACATGACAAGCCCATGGTTATTGGCATTTGTTTTTCTTGTGATGATATTGATATGCTCCCTTTGCATCATTTATCTCATATGCCATGCCATGCCCACCTACTTCGGATATGCATTGTTTTGGATGTTGTCCATTTTCTCCAATTGATGTTTCCAATATTGATCATGAGGAGACCCCCATAGTTTCCTCATACATGTTAGGAGAATTTGATCCATCCCATTCATTACATGATACCAATACTTGTGTGCACCATATGCTCCCCATGAACAAACATGCTATTGATGTGCCATATACTTGCATTCTCAATTTGTGTCCCCATCGTGTCATACATAATAACTATTCTTTCATGATGGATGACATGTTCTTATACCATGCATCAAATTTCTTTGAGCGATGCTTATCTTGTGCTAACTCACACATGCACATACACATCATGATGGATGATGTGTACATTTACCACGCGCACAATTTCTTTGGTTTCTGTCTCTTTTGTGTAGGTACCCATGAATACTTGTCGACCTTGCAATCCCACGAGTTGACAACACAAGCTCTAGAGAGCAACGATGAGTTGTGATCCCATGGATTGCCGTTCCCACCGCTCTCTTCATGCGAAGTATTCACGCATTTCTTCTACATGGCCCTCACTTAGCTATGGGTTGTTGTCCATTACATATTCTATGCCCATCTTGCCATGTTCACTTTGCATGATATGCCCATTCCTATGCCTTTTCCATGCATTTGTGACCCATGCTTTGCTTTACACATGATGATTGACTCTCATACTTTTATGTGTATTTGCAAGCTTTGTGTTCGTGCTTGTGATATGTCATGTGCATTGTCTACGCCTATTATTTGCTCACATGACATGATTACCATGATTTCCTCTAGTGTGTTGCATCTTCGCTCCACTAGTTTGCACGACATGATTGATATGCTTGCTTGTGTTGCATCAACCATGATTCATACTTGCTCATTTCATGCGGTTGATGACAACCATCTACATGCTTTGCACATGATTGTTGTTGCTTCTTGTCATATATCTCTATGTGTTGCCTCTCTCATGCTAGATGATTTTCCATCTATCGAGTGCAACAATGCTTTTAGCCTTGATAATGAAGCCCCCATAGCATTCTCACATATGATTGATGATTTTGACATAATTCTTGTGAAGCATGCTTGTCTTACTTCTTTGCACCATATACCTAGTGCCATGAATATTGCCATTGTTGCGTCATATTATTCATGCACTTGTGCTTCTAATGGTTATGTGCAAAAGATGAGAACCATCATGATGGATGATGTGTTCATCTACCATGCGCATACATTCTTTGTTTTGTTTTGTGCATGTGTAGGATACTTGGACTTTGTGTCGACCTCCACTTCACGTGAGTTGACCATTCGAGCTCTTGAGAGCGAGCCTCATACATTCTACCACAAATCGCTTCTACACCGCATTTGCTTCCACTTCGGCATTGTGAAGAATGCACAAGGACACGCCTTCAAGGTGACATTCTTCTTGAGCTTGGATATTGTGAATCATACTTCATGTGTTGCTTGCACCATTTGCACGCATGCTCGAGATATTGCTTTCACCCATGATTGCCACATTTCCATGCTTCATGACATATATACCTTGTGTGTTGCATCCAATTCGCGGACTACTTGCTACTATCATATGGTTGGTTGCACCAAGATCATTTCTTCACATATGCCATGTCCCTTTACTTCTCACATGATTCCCTTGATTGCCTCACACATGATGAACAATTGCTCTTTCCATTGTGTTGAGTGCCACTCCATCTTCACTACACCCTATGCACATTATGCTTGGATTGTCTTGCACTTGTCCCATGTGTTTAGACACTTCATTTTACGTGGTGTTATGAATGATTCATATGCCTACCATAGACCTTTCATTGAGCAATTTATGAATGCTTGCTATGAACTTGATGAGGACATCAATACCATTGTTACACCCACAGCCCCTGCTGCTATACATACTGGACCAATTACTAGAGCTCGCGCACGCCAATTGAATTATCAGGGCATACCATGGACAAGAAAGATGAACCTTGGAGCAAGTTCAAGCATGGAGATGTTGGCATGCGCAAGGGGAACAAGAACGGAGTTACAAGTGATGATTCCAGGACTTTGAAGCCACCCTAATGAGTGCATGAGGCCTTGGACGAAATATACAAGATGCCACTTCATAATATTCGTCCATAGGCTATTCTAGGTGCTGCGTCACCTTATTATTGGGCCAGGCCCATGTAATTTCGAAATACTTAAGTATAGGCTGTTTTTAGAGTCCGTATGTGTGGGGAAACAAGAGTTAGGGTTGGTTTCGGACCCCTCCCTCAAGGGCCACGAAATTCCCTCCTCTTCCTCCATATATATAGCCCTTAGGGCGTCGTTTAGACTTTGGGTTTTGTTTAGATCAAAAGTTCGCCATAGCAGCAACTTCGCGTACTTCGTTTGTGTTCAACAACCAGACCAAGGCGTCACAGAACCCCACCTTCATTAATAAAGCTTTCCTCTTATATTCGCAATACCCAGATTGCAATCTTAGTTTCTTGCTTGTTCTTCGTTTGCTCGCAGGAAACAGGCCCTCGTGGTCAGGTTGATCGTGCTCCGGCATGGTCAATAACCCTCGGAAGTTGGTTTAGCGATTGCTAAGGCGCGACGTCTCGCGACGTCACGTAGTCGGATCGTCAAGGTCGACTCCCACGAAGCGATAGCCACCATCTCATCGAAACATCGGGACACCTTTGCCTCTATCAAGTGGTATCAGATTTTCAGGTTGCTCGGTGAGATTTTACAGTTTTTCGTAGATTAGATCGAGTCTGTTCTTCATACCTAAAGTCCACGAAAAGGCCACACAAAAAAAATTAGGGTTAGTTCATCATATCCGAACCAATCTGAGCCTTTGCATAATCTTTTTAGGGTTCTTGCTTTGTTGAATTTGCGGTTGCATTGTCGTGTCAAGTTGCTGGTCTTAGAGTCTAGTCTTTTAGAGTTTCGAGTTCTGGTCATAAGTTGTCACGCCGCCGCCGCACCATCATCATCGCCTTGCCATCTACCACCCTTCTTATCCGCCACCGCTCTGAATCCGTATCCATATACCACCACCAATCCGTATCCATATACCACCACCAATCCGTATCCAAATACCACCACCAATCCGTATCCATATACCACCACCATATATCCACCACCAATCCGAGTTCTTCTCATATTAGGTTTGTTTTCGAGATCCATCTAAATTCCGATTCGTGTTTTGGCGCAAACTAACTTTTCTGCAGGTCGACCTTCATCATGGGCACCACGTGCATCATCTACTTCCACACGTTCTACTACACCGGCACCTCCGTCGGCTGCCACCTCCAACCGTGATACAAGAAAGCAGGCACAACCACCACTATCGCCAAGAGCACACTGCTGGGCCTACAGAGCTCTTCTTCTTCCATGGCGTCAACAGGGCACACAAGTGATATTATTTGTCGTCGTTGTAAGGGAAGAGGACATTTTGCGAGATAATGCCAATCTCAGCGTGTGATGATTGCTATTGAGGATGGTGGGTATGAGTCCGCTAGTGACTATGATGAAGACACTTTGCCAATCTCAGCGTGTGATGATTGCTATTCTGATCATGAGATGCAATACATGGATCCTGAAGACGCTGACAGGTATGAATGTTTAGTTGCTCAACGTGTTTTGAGTGTGCAGGTTACACAAGCTGAGCAAAATCAGAGGCATAACTTGTTCCATACAAAGGGAGTTGTGAAGGAACGTTCTATTCGCGTCATCATAGATGGAGGGAGCTGCAACAACTTGGCTAGCATGGATATGGTGGAGAAGGTTTCTCTCACCACAAGACCACATCCACATCCTTACTACATCCAATGGTTCAACAACAAGTGGCAAGGTTAAGGTAACACGTCTTGTTCTGTGTATTTTAGTATCTCTACATATGCTGATTATGTTGATTGTGATGTGGTACCTATGCAAGCATGTTCCTTATTACTTGGTAGACCATGGCAATTTGATAAAAATTCTGTACACCATGGTAGAAACAATCAGTATACTCTTGTTAGGAAGGATAAAAATATTACTTTGCTTCCTATGACTCCTGATTCCATTTTGAAAGATGATATTAATAGAGCTAATAAAGCAAAACAGGAGAAAAATAAGAGTGAAAATCATATTGTGGCAAGAGAATTTGAGCAACAAATGAAGCCTAATAATAAACCATCTAATGTTGCTTCGAAATTAAACTGAAAAGTGCATGTTTATTTGCCACCAAATCTGATATTGATGAGCTAGATTCTAGCAAATCTGTTTGCTATGCTTTTGTGTGCAAAGAGGCATTATTTTCATTCGAGGACGTGCCTTCCTCTTTGCCCCTGCTGTCACTAACATTTTGCAGAGTTCGCCGACGTCTTCCCACAAGGCGTGCCACACCGGATTACCACCTATTCGAGGGATTGAGCATCAAATTGACTTAATTCCCGGTGCATCGCTACCCAACCGTGCACCATACCGTACCAATCCAGAGGAGACGAAGGAGATTATGCGTCAAGTACAGGAGCTGCTCGACAAAGGTTATATACGCGAATCTCTTAGTCCTTGTGATATAGGGCAGAACCCTAGGTTGACGATCTTTCACGCTTGGAGAGAATCCCTACGAGGAACACGAAGAATGAGCGGAAGAACACGAGGGAAAACACGAGGAGAACGAGAGAGAGGTCACTCAACCGACAAGAAAACGATCACACAAGTGCTAGATTATCAAACACATAGAGTGGCACAAGATTCAAGGACAACAAAGGTTAGGATACAAGGGTAGCCGTTCTTCTCCGAGAGGAGGTCTTGAGGGGTCCACCCTAGGAGGGGGTCTTGAATCCGCTTGGGGGATCTTCTCCGTAGAGGTCCTGATCTCGAAGGAGAAGTAGCCAAGTGGATGAGCAAAGGCTCTCACACCGAAATATGAGCAAATCCAAAGCTAACCCTAACTAGGAGATGGAAGGGTCCTATTTATAGTCTTAGTGCAAATGGAAGTCAAAACGAAGGGGTACATGGGCTTCAGCCAAGATCAGCGTCGGACGTCCGGAAGGCGTCGGACGTCCGGAGGCTCGGGAGGGTTCGGTCGTCCGGACGCGTTCGGACGTCCGTCTATTCTTCTCTGCCGTAGGTGTGTCGGTCGTCCGTAGCGGGCCGGTCGTCCGGGGCTTCAGGAGGGTCCGGACGTCCGGAGGCTGTCGGTCGTCCGTAGATCCGGCTCGGGTGATGGTCGTCCGGACGTCCGGTCAGCTCCGGTCGTCCGTAGGTTTGATTCGGGTGACGAAGTTCCGGACGTCCGGAGGGCGTCGGACGTCCGTGGCTCGGGAATCGTCGGACGTCCGGAGGGGTCGGACGTCCGTGTCTGTAGCCAGTGCATCCTTCTTCCTCTTCGACATACTTGGGGTTCTCGCCGTCTTGGCTCTTGCAAGTAGTAGATCCTTGGTTCGCCTCCATGTACCTGATCACGCACAGAGTTTCTGAATGAGGTAGTAGCCATGTCTCACGGGTAGAAATAAGAAGTTCGGATAGGAGCGAGTTCACCTTATCTTCAATAGCCTTAGCTCGGGCTCTTGTCATGGGTCCCGGTGGTGTTGAGGGAGATGTAGGCACGTCCGTGGGGATGAGTGAGGGCTGCTCCGCATCATCTCCCCCTTGGGAGAGATCCGACCTCGGATCAAAAACTTCATCTCCATGGACAGGTGCAAGGTCCTTGACGTTGAAGATGTCGCTCACGTTGTACTTGTCGCGAGGTATGTCGATTTTGTAAGCGTTGTCGTTGTAGCGTGCGAGCACTTTGAAAGGGCCATCGGCTCGGGGAAGAAGTTTGGACTTGCGTTCTTTGGGGAAGCGGTCCTTGCGAAGGTGTAGCCACACTTGATCGCCAATGTTGAAGACGATGGGTTGCTTGTTGGCGTTGAGCTTGTTTGCTTGGCGTTGTACTTGGCGCTCAATTGTGTGCCTTGTATCTTCGTGCATCTTCTTGATGTAGCTTGCTCGTTCACTTGCATCCATGTTGGTGCGCTCTTGGAGAGGGAGTGGTAGAATGTCCAATGGGGACAACGGGTTGAAACCGTAGACGACCTTGAAGGGGGACTTGCCGGTAGTTGAATGTCTTGCACGATTGTAGGCGTACTCGGCGATGGGTAGACATGCTTCCCACTCCTTGATGTTCTTCTTGATCAAGACACGAAGTAGAGTGGATAGTGTGCGGTTCGTCACCTCCGTTTGGCCGTCGGTTTGAGGATGGTATGCCGAGGAGAACAATAGCTTGATTCCGAGCTTGGCGCATAGGGTCTTCCAAAAGTAACTCAAAAACTTGACGTCACGATCGGAGACGATTGTCTTTGGTACTCCATGGAGTCGCAAGATTTCCCTACAAAAGAGATTTGCAACATGTGAAGCATCGTCTATCTTGTTGCAAGGAATGAAATGTGCCATCTTAGAAAATCTATCCACAACAACAAACACGGAATCCTTGCCATTTTGAGTCCTAGGCAAACCAAGTACAAAATCCATGCTAATGTCTTCCCATGGTTGATATGGAATAGGAAGAGGCATGTAAAGACCATGAGATTGAGCTTTAGACTTAGCTTTGCGACATGTATAGCATCGGTTGGTGAAGCGTTGTACGTCACGGAACATCTTGGGCCAAAAGTAGTTGTTGGAGAGCGTGGCGAATGTCTTGTCGCGTCCAAAGTGTCCCATGAGTCCGCCTCCATGAGCCTCTTGCAAAAGGAGTAAACGAAGAGAAGACTCGGGAATGCAAAGTTTGTTAGCTCTCATAAGATAGCCATCCTTGATGTAATATTGTTCCCAAGACGTATGCGTCAAACACTTAGCATAAGGAGAAGCAAAAGATGGATCATGCTCATACAAGTCTTTTATATGCTCAAAACCAATGACATTCAACTCAAGTTGGGTGACAAGCATGCATATGCGTGAAAGCGCGTCGGCAACTACATTCTCTTTACCCTTAATGTACTTGATCACATAAGGAAAAGATTCAATGAATTCACTCCATTTGGCATGACGCTTGTTTAATTTAGTTTGACCTTTGAGGTACTTAAGCGTTTCATGATCGGTATGGATGACAAACTCATGAGGTCTAAGGTAATGTTCCCAAACATGGAGCACACGCACTAAAGCATACAATTCCTTATCATAGATGGGATAATTAAGTTGAGCACCGGAGAGTTTTTCACTAAAATAAGCAATGGCTCGTTTTTCTTGCATCAAAACTCCGCCTATTCCGGTACCACTTGCATCACAATGAACCTCAAAAGTTTTGTCAAAATTGGGCAAAGCAAGAATCGGAGCATGAGTAAGCAAAGTCTTGAGCTTATCAAAAGCGGTTGATTGCAAAGTTCCCCAAACAAAGGGAGTATTCTTCTTGCTCAAAGCATGCAAAGGGCTGCAATTGTGCTAAAATCTTTCACAAAGCGACGATAGAAACCCATAAGACCAAGAAAACTTAGCACTTGTTGCAAATTGGTGGGTTGGGGCCAAGTTTTAATTGCTTGAATTTTAGATTCATCAACATGGACACCCTTTGAGGAAACAACAAAACCCAAGAAAACCACTTTGTCAACTCCAAATGTGCATTTTTTCAAGTTCGCATAAAGGCTTTCTTTGCGAAGAGTTTGCAACACAGATTTTACATGATTGATGTGCTCTTTCATGGTTTTGCTAAACACAAGAATATCGTCAAAGTAAGCCACAACAAAGACTCCAATGTAAGGACGAAGTACATGATGCATAAGACGCACAAAAGTACCGGGAGCTTCCGAAAGACCCATAGGCATCACTAACCACTCATATAAACCAAATTTGGTTTTAAAAGCAGTTTTCCATTCATCACCCTCTTGTATGCGGATTTGATAATAGCCACTTTTAAGATCAATTTTTGAGAAAAAATTGGCTCCACTAAGTTCATCAAGCATGTCATCCAAGCGAGGAACGGGATGCCTATATCGAACGGTAATAGCATTGATAGGTCTACAATCGGAACACAAGCGGAAACTTCCATCGGGCTTAGGCACAAGAATAACCGGAACGGCACAAGGGCTTAGGCTTTCACGTACATGACCGTTGTCGATGAGTTGTTGTACTTGCCGTTGAATCTCCTTGGTTTCTTCCGGATTGACTCGGTATGGAGCTTTGTTTGGGAGAGGCGCTCCGGGGATGAGGTCGATTCGATGCTCAATGCCTCGAAGAGGAGGTAGACCCGGAGGTAGCTCATCGGGAAAAACATCTTGGAATTCCTGCAAAAGAGATTGAAACACCAAAGGTAGCTCGTGAATGGTGTTAGTTTTTGGTTCTCCATCCTTGCACACAAGGACAAAGTGCATCACGGTAGATGGGTTCTCACACACTTCTCTCATCTCACTTTTGGTGGCAAATAGAATGAGGTTTTTCTCTCTAGGCGAAGAGTCGCTCAAGTTTGGCTTGTGGCTCTCACTCACTTTTTGGTGGATCGCTTTCTCACTCTTTTCTCTATGATGGGTGGCTTGTTTGTCGGCTATCACATGACTAGGAGACATAGGTCGTAGCACATATTCCTTCCCTTTCATCTTGAAGCGATAGTGATTGGTTCGCCCATTGTGGATGACACCACGGTCGAATTGCCATGGTCGACCTAGGAGTAGGTGGCAAACGGTCATAGGGACCACATCACACTCCAAAGTGTCTTCATAAGCACCAATTTTGAAGGAGACTTGGACCGTATGCTCAACTCGTATAGTGCCGGAGTCACTTAGCCATTGAACCTTGTAAGGGTGTGGGTGCTTCCTCTTGACCAATTGTAGCTTGGAGCATAGTTCTTCACTTGCCAAGTTGTGGCAACTACCTCCATCGATGATGACCTTGATGGACCGTCCATTGATGCCGGCTTTTGTGTGAAAGATGTGGCATCGTTGGTTTTCTTCTTGTTGATGTTGAAGGGTCAAGACTTTGGAGACAACGAGAGCGGGGCTCGAATCCTCATCACAAAAGACTTGATCATCTTCATCTTCATTCACCTGCCGGTGCATAGTCACTTGCTCAAGGGCTTCCATTTCCTCTTCACTCATGGAGTCATATGTGCCATCGTCGTTGAGGATCATGGTGCGCTTGTTGGTGCATTCGTAGGACTTGTGGCCTCGGCCGCCGCAAGTGAAACACTTGAAGGAGCTTGTCTTAATGGTCTCATCGGTCGGAGTAGAGGATGAAGCACGCGGCTTGAGGTTGTTTGTAGAAGGAGGAGGACGACTTGAACTTGTCGAAGGTTTCTTGTAACTTGACTTGTCGTCGTTTCGTGAATAAGGCTTGGTCGATGTAGAAGTTGGAGGAGTCGTTGAAGCTTGGTTGTTCGATGGACCGTAGGTCTTGGATGAGTACTTATGCATTTGAAGTCATCTTGCACTTGACGTTCCGCCTTTGTAGCTTGATGCACGAGCTCAATGAGGGATGAATATGGTTGGAAGTCGGCGATCTTCTTAATGGGATGATTGAGTCCATTCAAGAAACGTGCCATAGTTTGCTCATCATCTTCTTTGACATTGGCTCGAATCATGGCTATCTCCATTTCCTTGTAGTATTCTTCAACGCTCTTTGTTCCTTGCTTGAGTAGTTGGAGTTTCTTGAAGAGGTCGCGATTGTAGTATGTTGGTACAAAACGTGCTTGCATGACATCCTTCATTTGAGCCCAAGTGGTGATTGGAGGTTCACCTCTTGCTTGTCGTCGCTCAATGATTTGTTCCCACCATATGAGCACATAATCTTGGAACTCAAGTGATGCCATAGCTATTTTCTTCGCTTCATCGTAGTTGTGCAAACGGAAGATTTTGTCAACCTTCAATGCCCATGAGAGGTAGTCTTCGGGGTCATTGCTTCCATTGAACTTGGGCATGGTGAATTTTAGCTTGCCATAGCGTTGCTCTTCATTGTATTGTTGGCGATGTTGATGATGACGTCCTTGACGTGGGATGTACTTGTCTTCCTGTTGCTCTTGGCGTGGAGGAAGACCATGATCAACTTGTTCTTGTTGAATTTGAGGTTGAGGTGGAGCTTGACGAGCTTGTGGAGGAGCTTGAGGAGCTTGAGGAACTTGACGGTGTACATGAGGTTGGTAGTTCCTCTCTTGGATTTCTTCTCGAAGGGCTTCCTCTTGATTGCGCCGTTCACGATTGTGGTTGGCGACGGCTCTACTTGATTCTTGAAGGGCACGTTGCGCCTCAAGAGCTTGCTCTTCACGTTGTTGTTGTTGACGACGTTGAGCATTGGCGTCTTGTTCGTCTTGGTGACGACGTGCTCTTTCTTCCTCTTGTTGGCGACGAAGACGTTGCCGTTCTTGAGCTTGAGCAAAAGCCTCTTGGTTTGATTGAGGACGAGGAACTTGATCATCAACTTGCTCTTGTGAGTGCTTGTCATGTAGTGGGTTGCGAGATGCATGACGATCTTGGCGCGCGGCTCGTCGAAGAGAGTTCGATGACGGTGTACTTGAGTCGTAGAAGGTGTCGTCGGAGTGTCGACTCGAGCGGCTCCGTGTTGATGATGAAGAAGTGGAATGATGCCGGTTTCTCATTAACGTGCGGATCTCGTCCATTCTTGCATCATTCTCTTGCTTGTGAGCGTCGAACTTGTTGTCGAAGTAGTCTCTTGTACGTTGCTCGGAGAGTCGCAAGTCGGTGGCGAGGTTGTCGATGCGGTCGCTCATTGCTTGTTGTTCTTGGTGCAATGCTCGTTGTGCACCAAAGAGGTGGCTCTTGGTGACGTATGAGGACACGTCATCGTCTTGCTCGATGAAGAGTGGGTTGGTAGAAGAACTTGGCCTATCCATCATTCCAAGCAAGATGTGAGTGGTAGAACGGAAAAGAACGTATACCAATGTACCTTTGACCGATGTTGAAAATGAATCAAGTTCACTCAAATGCGGACAATGAAATAGCACTCTTGGTACAGATTCTTGTCGGTTCTCACACCTACACAAATAAAAGCTTATGGTGGAGCTCGGTTAGGATGGTGGCACAAAATTTGATGCAATTGTAAGTAAGACTCAATAAAGTTGGAAATGATTCACAAATTTGCAAATGCAACAAGTAGACCAATAGCAAGATATGGTACACGGAAACACACGCAGCATAAATAGATAATATGGGGTTATGCAACCAAGGATGAGCCAAAATGTGGAATACACCAAGATGCTCTTGTTGCACAACACTAGAGAGACGCTAGCACGATTGCACAATAGGCGGATCTGAACTTGTGCACAACCTACTAAGCAAAAATGCAACGACTTCTATCCCAAGTATGCTATATGTATGGTGTGTCGATGTGTTGATCCAAGATGATCGAGTATGACAATCTTAATGTTTGATGATGCTATGGTTCTTGCTCATAAGCTCTTTGCTTATCTTTCTCTCTTTGCTTAAAAGCTTGATTGGCTCTTTCTCTTTTGAGCTCTTTTCTCATGCAAAACTTCACGAACCAAGATAGCAATTGTGTAGCGATGACAACTTTGTGACACACAAGTTGATGCTAAGATATGCACCACTTTGGTATGGTATGTATGCTATGGAGTATGATCACTAAATGTGCACAAGTCACGCGTTGCGGCAATACTCAAAGGCTAGTCTCGATGGGTAAGCTACATAAAATGAGGCAATGTGTGTTATCAATGCAATTGCAATGTATGACAAAGATGTCGTCGAAGTTACCGTCCTTGGCGATGATGAGACCCTTGCGAAGTTGAGTCGTGGTGATGATGAACTCGAACCGCACCTAGATAGCCGAAACACAAAAGGATACGGAAGCCACAACTCAAAATCTCAAGGACCAAAATGTGTCAAAATCGTCATCGGAGGAATCGTGGAAGATTTTGGTGTATATGGGTTCGGAAGATGTGGAGAAATATGGGGTGGTGGTGGTGTTTGAACTGACGAAGTTCAGTTTGGTCAGGGTTGGACGGACGTCCGTAAACTTACAGTCGCCGGACGGCGTCGGACGTCCGGCCTTGTCCGGATGTCCGGAGCCTGGACGAAGATCGGGCTCGGAGAGAGGAACTGCAAAATTTCCGGGGAAGAAGATGATTGTGAGGTCGAAATCGAGGGGTTTGGAAGATGGAAAAGGGTGGGGAGGGTGGGGAAAGCTAGATCCACCTGTAGCAACACAAATCCATGGACCAAATCCAACAAAATCTCATCACACTAACAAATCACAAAAAAATTTTGGGGCTATTTTTGTGGGGAATTTTCGGAATTAGGACAAAAACAACAAAATCAAGCTAGAAGACACGATGTAGGGGCTCCAAAAACGTGATGAACGTGGCTCATGATACCATATGATATAGGGCAGAACCCTAGGTTGACGATCTTTCACGCTTGGAGAGAATCCCTACGAGGAACACGAAGAACGAGCGGAAGAACACGAGGGAAAACACGGGGAGAACGAGAGAGAGGTCACTCAACCGACAAGAAAACGATCACACAAGTGCTAGATTATCAAACACATAGAGTGATGAGGACATCAATACCATTGTTACACCCATAGCCCCTGCTGCTATACATACTGGACCAATTACTCGAGCTCGCGCACGCCAATTGAATTATCAGGTACTTTCGTTTCTTGGTAACGATTCTAATGTTCATGAGAATATGATGCTGCCTAAATTGGATACATTTGTTTTGCTTACAAATGAAGGGCCTACCATGGACAAGAAAGATGAACCTTGGAGCAAGTTCAAGCATGGAGATGTTGGCATGCGCAAAGGGAACAAGAACGGAGTTACAAGTGATGATTCCAGGACTTTGAAGCCACCCTAATGAGTGCATGAGGCCTTGGACGAAATATACAAGATGCCACTTCATAATATTAGTCTATAGGCTATTCTAGGTGCTCGTCACCTATTATTGGGCCAGGCCCATGTAATTTCGAAATACTTAAGTATAGGCTGTTTTAGAGTCCCGTATGTGTGGGGAAACAAGAGTTAGGGTTGGTTTTGGACCCCTCCCTCAAGGACCACGAAATTCCTCCTCTTCCTCCATATATACAGCCCTTAGAGGCGTCGTTTAGACTTTGGGTTTTGTTTAGATCAAAAGTTCGCCATAGCTGCAACTTCGCAGTATGCCGTTTGTGTTCAACGACCGGACAAAGCGCCACAGAACCCCACCTTGATCAATAAAGCTTTCATCTTATATTCGCAATATCCAGATTTTTGGGTCCGGGCAGTCGAAAAAAAAAAAATTGTCGAAAAAATTTCGTGCCCATCCTGTCGGTTTGACACAGGAAGAGTTTTGAGACACTCGCCATTATAGTGATTTTTCAAAAAAAAAAAAAAAGCCGCAAAAAAAAGCGCAAAAAAAAAAGCTTAATTTTTTTTCGAGTGTGCTTTTCCCTTGTCTACGTGCAGCGCCGTGATTTTGTTAGTGTTCTAGGCTCGCGTCTCTAGCACGGTCTAGCCTAGGACCAAGACAAGATCTGCAAATCGTTGAGCGTTTATTCAACTTTGCATCTCTGAATTGATTATTGCTAACCTTTTTGCTACCATATTATAAGCCTTCCCAGCTCCACATACATCTACATCGTATGCGTTTGACTCTCCCTGGTAATCGCTCTATCCAAGCTTTGAGAGTTTTGACTACATGGTTGCCGATCACCGCTTTCTGCTGGGTAAGAACTGGTAAGAATTTGAGATTTGCCTGACGGATTTGTGTATCCACCCACCATCACCACCACTTCCTAGTAGTCCGTCGAATCATATCCTTGTGTGTTTCTATTGCTGCTAACCATGGCAGGATCACAAGCCGGCGAGACTGACCGGGAGAACATGACAAACAAAGCGCTACATGATAAGTTTCAACAAATGATGAGTGGGCAGGTGGACGATGTGCTAAATAGATTTGAAGAGGCCATGGAGAAGATAGATGGCATTGAGAAGGCGTCCGAAACAAAGCTGGATAACAAGTTTAATGAATTGCTCGCTGCGTCTACCACCACCACCACCGGCTGCACCTAACGCACCTCTACTACAACAACACGGACTACCACCACATCGCTGAAACAGCCCTCCGCCGAGCTTCCGTGTCCCTCTTCACCTGGCCAAGCTGCTGGTGCTGCTGTTGATATACGTGGTTCCTGCTGCTGCGGTGGGGAGGATGATTATGTAAGAGCTTACGAGGATGAGGTTGATCAACATCAGAACTACGTGCAACCACCAGCACCACAACCACCAGGTCGTCCACATGCAAATAATGGCAATGTTGGGCTCCCCTTCAGTGCGAGATCATGACCATCTCCTAAACTGAAATTGAATATTCCACCATTTGAGGGTAGATATGTTCCTGATATATATCTTACTTGGGAGTTAGAAACTTGATAGAGGCAAAGGTGTCCCGATGTTTCGATGAGATGGTGGCTATCGTTTCTGTGGGAGTCGACCTTGACGATCCGACTACGAACGTGCGAGACGTCGCGCCTTAGCAATCGCTAAACCAACTTCCGAGGGTTATTGATCACGCCGGAGCACGATCAACCTGACCACGAGGGCCTGTTTCCTACGAGCAAACGAAGAACAAGCAAGAAACTGAGATTGCAATCTGGATATTGCGAATATAAGATGAAAGCTTTATTGATCAAGGTGGGGTTCTGTGGACGCCTTTGTGCGGTCGTTGAACACAAACGGCAGCGAAGTTGCAGCTATGGCGAACTTTTAATCTAAACAAAACCCAAGGTCTAAACGGTGCCCTAAGGGCTGTATATATGGAGGAAGAGGGGGAATTTCGTGGGTGGAGGGTCCAAATCAACCCTAACTCTTGTTTCCCCACACATACGGACTCTAAAACAGCCTATACTTAAGTATTTCGAAATTACATGGGCCTGGCCCACTAATAAGGTGACGCAAAGCACCTAGAATAGCCTCGGGACGACATTTATGAAGTAGCATCTTGTATATTTCGTCCAAGGCTTCATGCATCCATTATGGTGGCTTCAAAGTCCTGAAATCATCACTTGTAACTCCGTTCTTGTTCCCCTTATGCATGGCATTATCTCCATGCTTGTTCTTGCTCCAATGTCCATCCTTCTCCAAGCTAGGGCCTTCATTTGTAAGCAAAACAAATGTATCCAATTTAGGCAGCATCATATTCTCATGAACATTAGAATCATTACCAAGAAACGAAAGTACCGATAATTTAATTGGCGTGCATGAGCTCTAGTAATTGGTCCAAGATATGTAGCAAGTAGGGGCTGTGGGTGTAACAATGGTATTGATGTCCTCATCATCCTCCCTTCTTGAAATGAAGTCGTCCTCGACGGAAGCTCATATTCCTCACCCAAATAAGGCTTCAAATCTGCAATGTTAAAAGTGGGACTAACCCCAAAATCTGCAGGCAGCTCAAGTTTATATGCATTATCATTTATTTTCTCTAACACCTTAAATGGACCATCAGCACGTGGCATTAGCTTTGATTTGCGCAAATTAGGAAACCTATCCTTACATAAATGTAACCAAACAAGATCTCCGGTGCAAAGACAACATGTTTTCTACCCTTATCTCCAACAAGTTTATATTTAGCATTCATACGCTCAATGTTTTCCTTAGTTATCTCATGCATTTTAAAATCAATTCAGCACGTTCTTTAGCATCAAAATTAACCTTCTCCGAAGATGGAAGAGGCAACAAATCAATAGGTGCACGAGGTAGGAAGCCATACACAATTTCAAAAGGGCACATCTTAGTTGTAGAATGCAATGAGCGATTATAAGCAAATTCAATATGAGGCAAGCATTCTTCCCACATTTTTTATTATTCTTCAAAACAGCCCTAAGCATAGTAGACAATGTTCTATTGACTACTTCAGTTTATCCATCAGTTTGGGGGTGACAAGTAGTACTAAAAGCAGTTTAGTCCCCAACTTAGCCCATAAACATCTCCAAAAGTGGCTAAGAAATTTAGTATCACGATCTGAAACAATAGTATTTGGCACACCATGCAAGCGAATAATTTCACGAAAGAACAAATCAGCAACATTAACAACATCATCGCTTTTATGACATGGTATAAAGTGTGCCATTTTCGAGAATCTATCCACGACAACAAATATGCTATCCCTCCCCTTCTTTGTTCGAGGTAAACCTAAAACAAAGTCCATAGATATATCCTCCCAAGGAACACTAGGCACAGAGCAAAGGCATATATAAACCATGAGGATTGAGTCGTGACTTAGCTTTTTGACATGTAGTGCAGCGAGCAACAAAACGCTCAACATCCGTCTCATCTTTGGCCAAAAGAAATGTGTAGCAAGTATATCCTCCGTCTTCTTGGCGCCAAAGTGTCCCATTAATCCTCCTCCATGCGCCTCCTGCAACAACAAAAGACGAACAGAGCTAGCAGGAATGCATAGCTTGTTAGCACGGAACACAAAACCATCATTAATAACGAACTTGTTCCATGTTCTTCCTTCTTTACAATTCTGCATTACATCTTTAAAATCAGCATCATGCACATATTGATCTTTGATGGTCTCCAAACCAAATATTTTGAAGTCAAGTTGTGAAAGCATAGTATAGCGACGAGACAAAGCATCAGCAATAACATTTTCTTTACCCTTCTTGTGTTTAATGACATAAGGAAAGTCTCAATGAATTCAACCCATTTAGCATGTCTATGATTCAGTTTAGCTTGACTTTTAATATGTTTCAAAGATTCATGATCAGAATGTATAACAAATTCTTTGGGCCATAAATAATGTTGCCATGTCTCTAAAGTCCGAACAAGAGCATATAATTCTTTGTCATAAGTAGAATAGTTCAGACTAGGCCCACTCAATTTTTCAGAAAAGTATGCAACAGGTTTGCCATCTTGTAATAACACACCTCCTAATCCAATTCCACTAGCATCACATTCAAGCTCAAAAGTCTTATTAAAGTCAGGAAGTTGGAGTAAAGGAGCATGTGTCAACTTATCTTTCAATACCGTGAAGGCTTCTTCCTGTGCGGTACCCCAAACAAAATGCACATCCTTCTTTGTAAGCTCATTGAGAGGTGCAGCAATGGTGCTAAAGTCTCTCACAAAACGCCTATAGAAACCAGCGAGTCCAAGAAAACTCCTCACTTGTGTGACCGTTTTGGGCTGCGGCCAACTCTCAATAGCTTCAATCTTGGCTTTATCAACTTCAATTTCCTGTGGAGTAACAACATAGCCAAGAAAAGATACTCGGTCGGTGCAAAAGGTGCACTTCCCAAGGTTACCAAACAAACGTGCATCACGTAGAGCATTAAAAACATCACGTAAATGTTCCAAATGTTCTTCCAAAGATTTGCTATAAATCAGTATATCATCAAAGTAAACTACCACAAATCGTCCAATGAAAGCACGTAAAACTTCGTTCATTAATCTCATGAAAGTACTAGGTGCATTAGTTAACCCAAAAGGCATGACTAACCACTCATATAATCCAAACTTAGTTTTAAATGCTGTTTTCCATTCATCTCCCAATTTCATACGAATTTGATGGTATCCACTACGCAAATCAACTTTGGAGAATATTGTAGAGCCACTCAATTCATCAAGCATATCATCTAGCCTAGGAATAGGATGACGATAACGAATAGTAATATTATTAATGCCTCTACAATCAACACACATACGTGACGTACCATCCTTTTTAGGCACTAGTATAATAGGAACAGCACAAGGACTAAGAGATTAGCGTATATAACCTTTGTCGAGCAGCTCCTGTACTTGACGCATAATCTCCTTCGTCTCCTCTGGATTGGTACGGTATGGTGCGCGGTTGGGTAGCGATGCACCGGGAATTAAGTCAATTTGATGCTCAATCCCTCGAATAGGTGGTAATCCCGGTGGCACGTCTTGTGGGAAGACGTCGACAAACTCCTGCAAAATGTTAGTGACAGCGGGAGGGGCAAAGAGGAAGGCACGTCCTCGAATGAAAATAATGCCTCTTTGCACACAAAAGCATAGCAAACAGATTTGCTAGAATCTAGCTCATCAATATCAGATTTGGTGGCAAATAAACATGCACTTTTCAGTTTAATTTCAGAAGCAACATTAGATGGTTTATTATTAGGCTTCATTTGTTGCTCAAATTCTTTTGCTACAATCTGATTTTCACTCTTATTTTTCTCCTGTTTTGCTTTATTAGCTCTATTAATATCATCTTTCAAAATGGAATCAGGAGTCATAGGAAGCAAAGTAATATTTTTATCCTTGTGAACAAGAGTATACTGATTGTTTCTACCATGGTGTACAGAATTTTATCAAATTGCCATGGTCTACCAAGTAATAAGGAACATGCTTGCATAGGTACCACATCACAATCAACATAATCAGCATATGTAGAGATACTAAAATGCACACGAACAGACGTGTTACCTTAACCTTGCCGCTGTTGTTGAACCATTGGATGTAGTAAGGATGTGGATGTGGTCTTGTGGTGAGAGAAAGCTTCTCCACCATATCCATGCTAGCCAAGTTGTTGCAGCTCCCTCCATCTATGATGGCCTTGAATAGAACGTTCCTTCACAACTCCTTTGTATGGAACAAGTTATGCCTCTGATTTTGCTCAGCTTGTGTAACCTGCACACTCAAAACACGTTGAGCAACTAAACATTCATACCTGTCGGCATCTTCAGCAGCCATGTATTGCGTCTCGGGATCAGAATCATCTCCACCGTGTTCTTCATGTGTAATAAGAGCCAAAGTCTCTTCATCATAGTCACTAGCAGACTCATACCCACCATCCTCGGTAGCAATCATCACACGCTGAGATTGGCATTCTCTGTAAAATGTCCTCTTCCCTTACAACGACGACAAATAATATCACTTGTGTGCCCTGTTGGCGCCATGGAAGAAGAAGAGAGCTGTGTAGGCCCAGCAGTGTACTCTTGGCAGATAGTGGTGGTTGTGCCTGCTTTCTTGTATCACGGTTGGAGGTGGCAGCCGGCGGAGGTGCGGTGTAGTAGAGCGTGTGGAAGTAGATGATGCGTGGTGTCCATGATGAAGGTCGACCTGCAGAAAAGTTAGTCGCGCCAAGGCACATCGATCCTGCACTTCACGTTCAGCTTTACAAGCAAGATGGAATAATCGAGTGATATTATTATAATCCTTGTAGTCTAGAATGGTCTGAATCTCTCTATTTAATCCACCCGAAAGCGTGCAAGCATAGCTTCATTCTCCTCAACAATACCACATCTAATCAAGCCAGTTTGTAATTCCGATAATATTCTTCACCGAATTTTTCCTTGTCTTAAGCGCTGCAATTTTTGAAGTAATTCACGCTGATAATATGGTGGAACCCAACGATACGCATAGCAGTTTTCAAAGCAGCCCAAGTAGCTGGAACAGGATATAATCTACAATGTTCAGACCACCAAACACATGCAAAGCTAGTGAAAGCACAAACAGCAGCAGGAACACGTCTCTCCTCAGGATATTGTAAACATGTAAATCGTTGTTCAGTTTCTAACTCCCAAGTAAGATATATATCAGGAACATATCTACCCTCAAATGGTGGAATATTCAATTTCAGTTTAGGAGATGGTCATGATCTCGCACTGAAGGGGAGCCGAACATTGCCATTATTTGCATGTGGGCGACCTGGTGGTTGTGGTGTGGTGGTTGTGGTGCTGGTGGTTGCACGTAGTTCGATGTTGATCAACCTCATCCTCGTAAGCTCTTACATAATCATCCTCCCCACCGCAGCAGCAGGAGCCACGTAGTATCAACAGCAGCTTTTGAGCAGCTTGGCCAGGCTGAAGAGGGACACGGGAAGCTCGGCGGAGGGCTGTTTCGCGATGTGGAGGTAGTCCGTGTTGTTGTAGTAGAGGTGCGTTAGGTGCAGCCGGTGGTGGTGGTGGTAGACGCGCGAGCAATTCATTAAACTTGTTATCGAGCTTTGTTTCGAACGCCTTCTCAATGCCATCTATCTTCTCCATGGCCTCTTCAAATCTATTTAGCACATCGTCCACCTGCCCACTCATCATTTGTTGAAACTTATCATGTAGCGCTTTGTTTGTCATGTTCTCCCGGTCGGTCTCGTCGACTTGTGATCCTGCCATGGTTAGCAGCAATAGAAACACACAAGAATATGATTGACGGACTACTAGGAAGTGGTGGTGGTGGTGTGGTGGACGATCACAAATTCGTCAAGCAAATCTCAAATTCTTACCAGTTCTTACCCAGCAGAAGCGGTGATCGGCAACCGATGTAGTCAAAACTCTCAAAGCTTGGATAGAGCGATTACTGGGAGAGTCAAGCGCACGATGTAGATGTATGTGGAGCTGGGAAGGCTTATAATATGGTAGCAAAAAGGGTCAGCAATAATCAATTCAGAGATGCAAAGTTGAATAAATGCTCAACGAGTCTTGGCTGGTCCTAGGCTAGACCGTGCTAGAGACGCGAGCCTAGAACACTAACAAAATCACGGCGCTGCACGGAAACAACGGAAAAGCACACTCTGGAATTTTTTTTCGCTCTTTTTTTTTTGCGCTGTTTTTTTTTTTTGCTGCTTTTTTTTTTTGCGAAAAATCACTATAATGGCGAGTGTCTCAAAACTCTTCCGA
Organism: Aegilops longissima; assembly: GCA_021605205.1. Classification (NCBI taxonomy): domain Eukaryota; kingdom Viridiplantae; phylum Streptophyta; class Magnoliopsida; order Poales; family Poaceae; genus Aegilops; species Aegilops longissima. Next base: position 363,924,317 of record CM038677.1, on the reverse strand, counting down.
GGTCAAACTGACAGGATGGGCACGAAATTTTTCGACCAAAATTTTTTTTTTCGACTACCGGACCCAAAAGCTGAAGCAGGTCAAAAAACTTTCTATAACGGCGACTGTCTCAATACACTTAGAAACACTTAAAAACAGGATAGCCAGAAAATTTTTCGACAAGGTCGTTTTCGGAAAATTTTGGGCCTAAACGGAGGGTGGTTTCCGGACTCTTTTTTTTTTCCCGAAACCTACTCCGGCAAGGAAACACGAATCGGAAACTAGATGGATCTCGAAAACAAACCTAATATGAGAAGAACTCGGATTGGTGGTGGATATATGGTGGTGGTATATGGCAGCGGTGGTGATATATGGTAGCGGTGGTGGTATATGGATACGGATTGGTGGTGGTATATGGATACGGATTCAGAGCGGTGGCGGATAAGCAATGGTGGTAGATGGCAAGGCGATGATGATGGTGCGGCGGCGGCGTGACAACTTATGACCAGAACTCGAAACTCTAAAAGACTAGACTCTAAGACCAGCAACTTGACACGACGATGCAACCGCAAATTCAACAAAGCAAAACCCTAAAAAGATTATGCAAAGGCTCAGATTGGTTCGGATATGATGAACTAACCCTAAATTTTTTTTGTGGCTTTTTCGTGGACTTTAGGTATGAAGAACAGACTCGATCTAATCTACGAAAAACCGTAAAATCTCACCGAGCAACCTGAAAATCTGATACCACTTGATAGAGGCAAAGGTGTCCCGATGTTTCGATGAGATGGTGGCTATCGTTTACGTGGGAGTCGACCTTGACGATCCGACTACGACGCGTCGAGACGTCGCGCCTTAGCAATCGCTAAACCAACTTCAGAGGTTATTGATCACGCCGAGCACGATCAAACGACCACGAGGGCCTGTTTCCTGCGAGCAAGCGAAGAACAAGCAAGAAACTGAGATTGCAATCTGGATATTGCGAATATAAGATGAAAGCTTTATTGATCAAGGTGGGGTTACGTGGACGCCTTTGTGCGGTCGTTGAACACAAACGAAACGCGAAGTTGCAGCTATGGCGAACTTTTAATCTAAACAAAACCCAAGGTCTAAGCGGTGCCCTAAGGGCTGTATATATGGAGGAAGAGGGGGAATTTCGTGGCCCTTGGTGGAGGGGTCCAAATCAACCCTAACTCTTGTTTCCCCACACATACGGACTCTAAAAACAGCCTATACTTAAGTATTTCGAAATTACATGGGCCTGGCCCACTAATAAGGTGACGCAGCACCTAGAATAGCCTCGGGACGACATTTATGAAGTAGCATCTTGTATATTTCGTCCAAGGCTTCATGCATCCATTATGGTGGCTTCAAAGTCCTGAAATCATCACTTGTAACTCCGTTCTTGTTCCCCTTGCGCATGGCATTATCTCCATGCTTGTTCTTGCTCCAATGTCCATCCTTCTCCAAGCTAGGGCCTTCATTTGTAAGCAAAACAAATGTATCCAATTTAGGCAGCATCATATTCTCATGAACATTAGAATCATTACCAAGAAACGAAAGTACCTGATAATTTAATTGGCGTGCGCGAGCTCTAGTAATTGGTCCAGTATATGTAGCAGTAGGGGCTGTGGGTGTAACAATGGTATTGATGTCCTCATCAAAACTGAACAACGATTTACATGTTTACAATATCCTGAGGAGAGACGTGTTCCTGCTGCTGTTTGTGCTTTCACTAGCTTTGCATGTGTTTGGTGGTCTGAACATTGTAGATTATATCCTGTTCCAGCTACTTGGGCTGCTTTGAAAACTGCTATGCGTACTCGTTGGGTTCCACCATATTATCAGCTTGAATTACTTCAAAAATTGCAGCGCTTAAGACAAGGAAAAATTCGGTGAAGAATATTATCAGGAATTACAAACTGGCTTGATTAGATGTGGTATTGTTGAGGAGAATGAAGCTATCTTTGTACGTTTTCTGGGTGGATTAAATAGAGAGATTCAGACCATTCTAGACTACAAGGATTATAATAATATCACTCGATTATTCCATCTTGCTTGTAAAGCTGAGCGTGAAGTGCATGATCGGCAGGGCCTTGGCGCGGACTAACTTTTCTGCAGGTCGACCTTCATCATGGACACCACGTGCATCATCTACTTCCACACGTTCTACTACACCGGCACCTCCGTCGGCTGCCACCTCCAACCGTGATACAAGAAAGCGAGGCACAACCACCCTCGCATGCGCCAAGAGTACACCTCTTTGGGCCTACAGAGCTCTTCTTCTTCCATGGCGTCAACAGGGCACACAAGTGATATTATTTGTCGTCGTTGTAAGGGAAGAGGACATTTTTTGAGAGAATGCCAATCTCAGCGTGTGATGATTGCTACTGAGGATGGTGGGTATGAGTCGCTTCTGCTAGTGACTATGATGAAGAGACTTTGGCTCTTATTACACATGAAGAACACGGTGGAGATGATTACGATCTTGAGGCGCAATACATGGCTCTTGAAGATCTTTGTGCGGTATGAATGTTTAGTTGCTCAACGTGTTTTGAGTGTGCAGGTTACACAAGATGAGCAAAATCAGAGGCATAACTTGTTCCATACAAAGGGAGTTGTGAAGGAACGTTCTATTCGCGTCATCATAGATGGAGGGAGCTGCAACAACTTGGCTAGCATGGATATTGATGTAGGGCGGAAACCTACGTGGACGATCTTTCACGCTTGGAGGGAATCCCTACGAGGAACACGAAGAACGAGCGGAAGAACACGAGGGGAAACACGGGGAGAACGAGAGAGAGATCACTCAACCGACAAGAAAACGATCACACAAGTGCTAGATTATCAAACACATAGAGTGGCACAAGATTCAAGGACAACAAAGGGTAGGATACAATGGTAGCCGTTCTTCTCCGCGAGGAGGTCTTGATGGGGTCCACCCTAGGAGGGGGTCTTGAATCCGCTTGGGGGATCTTCTCCGTAGAGGTCCTGATCTCGAAGGAGAAGTAACCAAGTGGATGAGCAAAGGCTCTCACCGAAATATGAGCAAATCCAAAGCTAACCCTAGAAAGGATGAGGGAAGGTCTATTTATAGTCTAGGACCTCCAAGGGGAAGTTAAAGGCGAAAGCAGTACATGGGCCTCGCCCAAGCGCTGCTGCAGCAGGCGGTAATACCGTTGCTTCATGGCGGTAGTACCGCTTTCAGTGACAATACCGCTTTGGGGTGATAATCCGCTTTCAATGATAATACCGCTTATCTGAATGAGATACCGTTCCGACGCCCGTTCGATTCTGGAATGTGTCGGGTTTTGCGGAAGTAGGCGGATGGAGAGCGGTAGTACCGCTTGGCTCGGCTCAGCGGTAGTACCGCTTGGCTTGAGCGGTAGTACCGCTCCCCTCTGGACTCTGCAGCTCCTTCTCTTGCTCTTGGTGTCCATCTTGGGCTGCAGCTTCTCCTAGGTTGGTTCCTTGGTACCTAAGCATGCACAACATTCCAGATTGAGGTAGTAGCCATGTCTCGAGAGGGTCATATGATATTTCACTAAGGAGAGAAGTCACCTCGGTCTCGAGAGCTCGAGCTCGTGCTCTAGTCATGGGTCCTCTTGGCTCTTGAAGAGACGGTTGTGGATGCATGGGGATGATCGTGGGATGCTCCGCATCATCTCCCCCCCCTTGGGAGAGATCCGACCTCGGATCAAAAGCTTCATCTCCATGGAAAGGTGCGAGGTCCTTGAAAGGTCCATCGGCTCGAGGGAGAAGTTTGGACTTGCGTTCTTTGGGGAAGCGGTCCTTGCGAAGGTGTAGCCACACTAGATCACCAATGTTGAAGACGATGGGTTGCTTGTTGGCGTTGAGCTTGTTTGCTTGGCGTTGTACTTGGCGCTCGATGGTGTGCCTTGTATCTTCGTGCATCTTCTTGATGTAGCTTGCTCGTGCACTTGCATCCATGTTGGTGCGCTCTTGGAGAGGAAGTGGTAGAATGTCCAATGGGGACAACGGGTTGAAACCGTGAAGCGACCTCGAAGGGGACTTGCGGTAGTTGAATGTCTTGCACGATTGTAGGCGTATTTCGGCGATGGGTAGACATGCTTCCCACTCCTTGATGTTCTTCTTGATCAAGACACGAAGTAGAGTGGATAGTGTGCGGTTCGTCACCTCCGTTTGGCCGTCGGTTTGAGGATGGTAGGCTTGTGGCTCTCACTCACTTTTTGGTGGATCGCTTTCTCACTCTTTCTCTATGATGTGGCTTTGTTTGTCGGCTATCACATGACTAGAGACATAGGTCGTAGCATATTCCTTCCCTTTCATCTTGAAGCGATAGTGATTGGTTCGCCCATTGTGGATGACACGGTCGAATTGCCATGGTTTAATCCAGAGTAGGTGGCAACGGTCATAGGGACCACATCACACTCCAAAGTGTTCTATAAGCACCAATTTTGAAGGAGACTTGACCAGATGCTCAACTCAGATAGTGCCGAGTCACTTAGCCATTGAACCTTGTAAGGGTGTGGGTGCTTCCTCTGACCAATTGTAGCTTGAGCATAGTTCTTCACTTGCCAAGTTGTGGCAACTACCTCCATCGATGATGACCTTGATGGACCGCCCATTGATGCCGCCTTTTTGTGGAAAGATGTGGCATCGTTGGTTTTCTTCTTGTTGATGTTGAAGGTCAAGACTTTGGAGACAGAGCGGGCTCAATCCTCACAAAAAGACTTGATCATCTTCATCTTCATTCACCGCGGTGCATAGTCACTTGCTCAAGGGCTTCCATTTCTCTTCACCATGGAGTCATATGTGCCATCGCCGCTGAGGATCATGGTGCGCTTGTTGGTGCATTCAGAGGACTTGTGGCTCGCCACGCAAGTGAAACACTTGAAGGAGCTTGTCTTAATGGTCTCATCGGTCGGAGTAGAGGATGAAGCACGCGCTTGAGGTTGTTTGTAGAAGGAGGAGGACGACTTGAACTTGTCGAAGGTTTCTTGTAACTTGACTTGTCGCCGCCGTGAATAAGGCTTGGTCATGTAAGTTGGAGGAGTCGCTAGCTTGGTTGTTCGATGGACCGTGAGGTCTTGGATGAGTACTTGCTGCATTTGAAGTCATCTTGCACTTGACGCCCTTTGTAGCTTGATGCACGAGCTCAATGAGGGATGAATATGGTTGAAGTCGGCGATCTTCTTAATGGGATGATTGAGTCCATTCAAGAAACGTGCCATAGTTTGCTCATCATCTTTGACATTGGCTCGAATCATGGCTATCTCCATTTCCTTGTAGTATTCTTCAACGCTTCTTTGTTCCTTGCTTGAGTAGTTGGAGTTTTTGAAGAGGTCGCGATTGTAGTATGTTGGTACAAAACGTGCTTTATGACATCCTTCATTTGAGCCTGTGGTGATTGAGGTTCACCTTGCTTGTCGTCACAATGATTTGTTCACCATATGAGCACATAATCTTGGAACTCAAGTGATGCCATAGCTATTTTCTTCTTCATCGTAGTTGTGCAAACGGAAGATTTTGTCAACCTTCAATGCCCATGAGAGGTAGTCTTCGGGTCATTGCTTCCATTGAACTTGGGCATGGTGAATTTTAGCTTGCCATAGCGCTGTTCTTTTCATTGTATTGTTGGCGATGTTGATGATGACGCCCTTGACGGGATGTATTCTGTCTTCCGTTGCTCTTGGCGGGAGGAAGACCATGATCAACTTGTTTGTTGAATTTGAGGTTGAGGTGGAGCTGACGAGCTTGTGGAGGTTGGAGGAGCTTGAGGAACTTGACGGTGTACATGAGGTTGGTAGTTCCTCTCTGGATTTCTTCTCGGGGCTTCCTCTTGATTGCGCTGCTCACGATTGTGGTTGGCGACGGCTCACTTGATTCTTGAAGGCATGCGCTTCAAGAGCTTGCTCTTCACGTTGTTGTTGTTGACGACGCTGAGCATTGGCGCCTTGTTCGCCTTGGTGACGACGCGTTTTTCTTCCTCTTGTTGGCTAATTTAAGACGTTGTCGTTCTTGAGCTTGAGCAAAAGCCTCTGGTTTGATTGAGGACGGAACTTGATCATCAACTTGCTCTTGTGAGTGCTTGTCATGTAGTGGGTTGCGAGATGCATGACGATCTGGGCGCGCTGCTCGTCAAGAGAGTTCGATGACGTGTACTTGAGTCGTAGAAGGTGTCGCCGGAGTGTCGACTGAGGGCTCCGTGTTGATGATGAAGAAGTGGAATGATGCCGTTTCTCATTAACGCTGGATCTCGCCCATTCTGCATCATTCTCTTGCTTGTGAGCGCCGAACTTGTTGTCGAAGTAGTTCTTGTACGCTGTCGGAGAGTCGCAAGTCGGTGGCGAGGTTGTCGGCGCGGTCGCCATTGCTTGTTGTTCTTGGTGCACGCTCACGCACCAAAGAGGTGGCTCTGGTGACGATGAGGACACGCCATCGCCTTGCTCGATGAAGAGTGGTTGGTAGAAGAACTTGGCCTATCCATCATTCCAAGCAAGATGTGAGTGGTAGAACGGAAAAGAACTGATAACAATGTACCTTGACCGATGTTGAAAATGAATCAAGTTCACTCAAATGCGGACAATGAAATAGCACTTGGTACAGATTCTTGTCGGTTCTCACACCTACACAAATAAAAGCTTATGGTGGAGCTCGGTTAGGATGGTACAAAATTTGATGCATTGTAAGTAAGACTCAATAAAGTTGGAAATGATTCACAAATTTGCAAATGCAACAAGTAGACCAATAGCAAGATATGGTACACGGAAACACACGCAAATAGATATGGGGGTTATGCAACCAAGGATGAGCCAAATGTAATACACCAAGATGCTCTTGTTGCACAACACTAGAGAGACGCTAGCACGATTGCATATTTATGGATAACTTGTGCACAACCTACTAAGCAAAAATGCAACGACTTCTATCCCAAGTATGCTATATGTATGGTGTGTCGATGTGTTGATCCAAGATGATCGAGTATGACAATCTTAATGTTTGATGATGCTATGGTTCTTGCTCATAAGCTCTTTTGCTTATCTTTCTTTGCTTAAAAGCTTGATTGGCTTTTTCTCTTTGAGCTCTTTTCTCGCAAAACTTCACGAACCAAGATAGCAATTGTGTAAGTTTGACAACTTTGTGACACACAAGTTGATGCTAAGATATGCACCACTTTGGTATGGTATGTATGCTATGGAGTATGATCACTAAATGTGCACAAGTCACGCTTGTCGGAATACTCAAAGGCTAGTCTCGATGGGTAAGTTCAAAAATGAGGCAATGTGTGTTATCAATGCAATTGCAGATGACAAAGATGTCGCCGGTTACCGCCCTTGGCGATGATGATCCTTTGCGAAGTTGAGTCGTGGTGATGATGAACTCGAACCGCACTTAGATAGTCAAACAAAAGGATACGGAAGCCACAACTCAAAATCTCAAGGACAAAATGCAAAATCGCTATCGAGGAATCAGGAAGATTTTGGTGTATATGGGTCTTGAAGATGAGAAATAAGGGTGTAGGTGTTTGAACTGACGGGGTTCGCTTGGTCAGGTTGACGGACGTCCAGAACTTACATAGCCTGACGGCGCCGGGACGTCCGCCTTGTCCTGGATGTCCGAGCCTGACCTAAGATCGGGCTCGAGAGGAACCGTAAAATTTCCGGGAAGAAGATGATTGTGAGGTCGAAATCGAGGGGTTTGGAAGATGGAAAGGTGGGAGGGTGGGGAAAGCTAGATCCACCAGAGCAAACACAACCATGGACCAAATCCAACAAAATCTCATCACACTAACAAATCACAAAAAAATTTTGGGGCTATTTTTGTGGGGAATTTCGAATTAGGACAAAAACAACAAAATCAAGCTAGAAGACACGATGTAGGGCTCCAAAAACGTGATGAACGTGGCTCATGATACCATATGATATAGGGCAGAACCCTAGGTTGACGATCTTTCACGCTGGAGAGAATCTCACGAGGAACACGTAAGAACGAGCGGAAGAACACGAGGGAAAACACGGGAGAACGAGAGAGGTCACTCAACCGACAAGAAAACGATCACACAAGTGCTAGATTATCAAACACATAGAGTGATGAGGACATCAATACTATTGTTACACCCATAGCCCCTGCTGCTATACATACGGACCACTACCGAGCTCAAGCAAGACGCCAATTTGAATTATCGTACTTTTCGCTTGCACCATTCATGTTCATGAGAATATGATGTCAGCTTAAATTGGATACATTTGTTTTGCTTACAAATGAAGGGCCTACCATGGACAAGAAAGATGAACCTTGGAGCAAGTTCAAGCATGGAGATGTTGGCATGCGTATGTAAGAACGAGTTAAGGTGATGATTCCAGGACTTTGAAGCCACCCTAATGAGTGCATGAGGCCTTGGACGAAATATACAAGATGCCACTTCATAATATTCGCCTATAGGCTATTTGTAAAGCCACACCTATTATTGGGCCAGGCCCATGTACTGAATACTTAAGTATAGGCTGTTTTTAGAGTCCAGGTGGGGAAACAAGAGTTAGGGTTGGTTTCGGACCCTCCCTCAAGGACCACGAAGCCCTCTTCCTCCATATATACAGCCCTTGGGGTGCCGCTGAATTTTGGGTTTTGTTTAGATCAAAACACCATAGCGTGAATTCGCTGTACTTCGCTTTGTGTTCAACTAATTGCAAAAGGCGCCGTAACCTCACCTGATCAATAAAGTTTTCATCTTATATTCAAGAATATCCGATTTTGGTCCCGGCAAATAAAAAAAAAATTGTCGAAAAAATTTCGTGCTCCATCATCGTTTGACACAGAGAGTTTTGAGACACTTTCGCCATTATAGTGATTTTTGCAAAAAAAAAAAAAAAAAGAGCAGCATAAAAAGCGCCAAAAAAAAAAGCATTTTTTTCGAGTGTCTTTCCCTTGTCTACGTCTTGACGTGATTTTGTTAGTGTTCTAGGCTCGCGTCTCTAGCCGCGGTCTAGCCTAGGACCCGGCCTGTCTCTGGAAATTGAGGCTTTATTCAAGTTTGCATTCTGAATTGATTAAGTTGCTACCCTTTTTGCTACTTCATACGATAAGCCTAGCACTCTACACAAGCTCATCTGTCGTAAGGTTTCGATTTCTCCCTGAATTCCCGCTTCATCCAAGCTTTAAGAGTTTTGTTTACCTCGGCTGTCGATCACCACCTTCTCGCTGTTTGGAGGAGGATGATAGAGGCAAAGGTGTCCCGACCACAACCACCATGTTTCATGAGATGGTGGCTATCGCTTCGAGGGAGTCGACCTTTGACGATCCGACTATTTAACGCGGCGAGACGTCATACTTTAGCAATCGCTAAACCAACTTCCGAGGGTTATTGACCACGCCGAGCACGATCAACCTGACCACGAGGGCCTGTTTCTGCGAGCAAACGAAGAACAAGCAAGAAACTGAGATTGCAACTGGATATTGCGAATATAAGATGAAAGCTTTATTGATCAAGGTGGGGTTCTGTGGACGCTTTGTCCGGTCGCTGAACACAAACGGCACGCGGGTTGCAGCTATGGCGAACTTTAATCTAAACAAAACCCAAGGTCTAAACGGTGCCCTAAGGGCTGTATATATGGAGGAAGAGGGGGAATTTCGTGGCCCTTGGTGGAGGGGTCCAAATCAACCCTAACTCTTGTTTCCCACACATACGGACTCTAAAAACAGCCTATACTTAAGTATTTCGAAATTACATGGGCCTGGCTCAATAATAAGGTGACGCAGCACCTAGAATAGCCTATGGACGAATATTATGAAGTGGCATCTTGTATATTTCGTCCAAGGCCTCATGCACCATTAGGTGGCTTCAAAGTCCTGAATCATCACTTGTAACTCCGTTTGTTCTCCTTATGCATGCCAACATCTCCATGCTTGAACTTGCTCCAAGGTTCATCTTTCTTGTCCATGGTAGGCCCTTCATTTGTAAGCAAAACAAATGTATCCAATTTAGGCAGCATCATATTCTCATGAACATTAGAATCATTACCAAGAAACGAAAGTACCGATAATTCAATTGATGCGCGAGCTCTAGTAATTGGTCCAAGATGTATAGCAGCAGGGCTGTGGGTGTAACAATGGTATTGATGTCCTCATCATCCTCCCTTCTTGAAATGAAGTCGCCCTCGACGGAAGCTCATCTTCCTCACCCAAATAAGGCTTCAAATCTGCAATGTTAAAAGTGGACTAACCCCAAAATCTGCAGGCAGCTCAAGTTTATATGCATTATCATTTATTTTTCTAACACCTTAAATGGACCATCAGCACGTGGTATTAGCTTTGATTTGCGCAAATTAGAAACCTATCCTCACGTTAAATGTAACCAAACAAGATCTGTGTGCAAAGACAACATGTTTTCTACCCTTATCTCCAAGAAGTTTATATTTAGCATTCATACGCTCAATGTTTTCCTTAGTTAACTCATGCATTTTTAAAATCAATTCAGCACGTTCTTTAGCATCAAAATTAACCTTCTCCAAGATGGAAGAGGCAACAAATCAATAGGTGCACGAGGTAGGAAGCCATACACAATTTCAAAAGGGCACATCTTAGTAGTAGAATGCAATGAACGATTATAAGCAAATTCAATATGAGGCAAGCATTCTTCCCACATTTTCTTATTATTCTTCAAAACAGCCCTAAGCATAGTAGACAATGTTCTATTGACTACTTCAGTTTGTCCATCAGTTTGGGGTGACAAGTAGTACTAAAAAGCAGTTTAGTCCCCAACTTAGCCCATAAACATCTCCAAAAGTGGCTAAGAAATTTAGTATCACGATCTGAAACAATAGTATTTGGCACACCATGCAAGTTTAATAATTTCACTAAAGAACAAATCAGCAACATTAACAAAGATCATCGCTTTTATGACATGGTATAAAGTGTGCCATTTTCTAGAATCTATCCACGACAACAAATATGTTATCCTCCCTTCTTTGTTCGAGGTAAACCTAAAACAAAGTCCATAGATATATCCTCCCAAGGAACACTAGGCACAGCAAAGGCATATATAAACCATGAGGATTGAGTCGTGACTTAGCTTTTTGACATGTAGTGCATGAGCAACAAAACGCTCAACATCCTGCCTCATCTTTGGCCAAAAGAAATGTGTAGCAAGTATATCCTCCGCCTTCTTGACGCCAAAGTGTCCCATTAATCCTCCTCCATGCGCCTCCGCAACAACAAAAGACTAACAGAGCTAGCGGGAATGCATAGCTTGTTAGCACGGAACACAAAACCATCATTAATAATGAACTTGTTCCATGTTCTTCCTTCTTTACAATTCTGCATTACATCTTTAAAATCAGCATCATGCACATATTGATCTTTGATGGTCTCCAAACCAAATATTTTGAAGTCAAGTTGTGAAAGCATAGTATAGCGACGAGACAAAGCATCAAGAATAACATTTTCTTTACCCTTCTTGTGTTTAATGACATAAGGAAAGTCTCAATGAATTCAACCCATTTAGCATGTCTACGATTCAGTTTAGCTTGACTTTTAATATGTTTCAAAGATTCATGATCAGAATGTATAACAAATTCTTTGGGCCATAAATAATGTTGCCATGTCTCTAAAGTCCTAACAAGAGCATATAATTTTTGTCATAAGTAGAATAGTTCAGACTAGGCCCACTCAATTTTTCAGAAAAGTATGCAACAGGTTTGCTATCTTGTAATAACACACCTCCTAATCCAATTCCACTAGCATCACATTCAAGCTCAAAAGTCTTATTAAAGTCGAAGTTGGAGTAAAGGAGCATGTGTCAACTTATCTTTCAATACCGTGAAGGCTTCTTCCCGTAGCGGTACCCCAAACAAAAGGCACATCCTTCTTTGTAAGCTCATTGAGAGGTGCAGCAATGGTGCTAAAGTCTCTCACAAAACGCCTATAGAAACCAGCGAGTCCAAGAAAACTCCTCACTTGTGTGACCGCTTTGGGCCTGCGCCAACTCTCAATAGCTTCAATCTTGGCTTTATCAACTTCAATTCCCTCGTGGAGTAACAACATAGCCAAGAAAAGATACTCGGTCGGTGCAAAAGGTGCACTTCCCAAGGTTACCAAACAAACGTGCATCACGAGAGCATTAAAAACAGCACGTAAATGTTCCAAATGTTCTTCCAAAGATTTGCTATAAATCAGTATATCATCAAAGTAACTACCACAAATCGTCCAATGAAAGCACGAAACTTCGCTCATTAATCTCATGAAAGTACTAGGTGCATTAGTTAACCCAAAAGGCATGACTAACCACTCATATAATCCAAACTTAGTTTTAAATGCTGTTTTCCATTCATCTCCCAATTTCATACGAATTTGATGGTATCCACTACGCAAATCAACTTTGGAGAATATTGTAGAGCCACTCAATTCATCAAGCATATCATCTAGCCTAGGAATAGGATGACGATAACGAATAGTAATATTATTAATGCCTCTACAATCAACACACATACGCCGACGCACTCATCCTTTTTAGGCACTAGTATAATAGGAAAAGCACAAGGACTAAGAGATTCGCAGATATAACCTTTGTCGAGCAGCCTCGTACTTGACGATAATCTCCTTCGCCTCCTCCGATTGGTACGTATGGTGCGCGGTTGGTAGCGATGCACCGAATTAAGTCAATTTGATGCTCAATCCTCGAATAGGTGGTAATCCGTGGCACGCCTTGTGGGAAGACGCCGAACTCCCGCAAAATGTTAGTGACAAGGGGCAAAGAGGAAGGCACGCCCTCGAATGAAAATAATGCCCTTTGCACACAAAAGCATAGCAAACAGATTTGCTAGAATCTAGCTCATCAATATCAGATTTGGTGGCAAATAAACATGCACTTTTCAGTTTAATTTCGAAGCAACATTAGATGGTTTATTATTAGGCTTCATTTGTTGCTCAAATTCTTTTGCCACAATCTGATTTTCACTCTTATTTTCTCCTGTTTTGCTTTATTAGCTCTATTAATATCATCTTTCAAAATGGAATCAGAGTCATAGGAAGCAAAGTAATATTTTTATCCTTGTGAACAAGAGTATACTGATTGTTTCTACCATGGTGTACAGAATTTTATCAAATTGCCATGGTCTACCAAGTAATAAGGAACATGCTTGCATAGGTACCACATCACAATCAACATAATCAGATATGTAGAGATACTAAAATGCACACTAACAAGACGTGTTACCTTAACCTTGCTGTTGTTGAACCATTGGATGTAGTAAGGATGTGGATGTGGTCTTGTGGTGAGAGAAAGCTCCACCATATCCATGCTAGCCAAGTTGTTGCAGCTCCTCCATCTATGATGACGCTAATAGAACGCTCCTTCACAACTCCCTTTGTATGGAACAAGTTATGCCTCTGATTTTGCTCAGCTTGTGTAACCTGCACACTCAAAACACGTTGAGCAACTAAACATTCATACCTGCCAAAGATCTTCAAGCAGCATGTATTGCGCCTCAAGATCGTAATCATCTCCACCGTGTTCTTCTGTGTAATAAGAGCCAAAGTCTCTTCATCATAGTCACTAGCGACTCATACCCACCATCCTCGCAGAGCAATCATCACACGCTGAGATTGGCATTCTCTCAGAAATGTCCTCTTCCCTTACAACGACGACAAATAATATCACTTGTGTGCCCTGTTGACGCCATGGAAGAAGAAGAGCTCGTAGGCCAAGCAGTGTACTCTTGGCGTATAGTGGTGGTTGTGCCTGCTTTCTTGTATCACGGTTGAGGTGGCAGCCGACTGAGGTGCCGTGTAGTAGAACGTGGAAGTAGATGATGCACGGTGTCCATGATGAAGGTCGACCTGCAAAAGTTAGTCCGCCAAGGCCTCGCCGATCCTGACTTCACGCTCAGCTTTACAAGCAAGATGGAATAATCGAGTGATATTATTATAATCCTTGTAGTCTAGAATGGTCTGAATCTCTCTATTTAATCCACCGTAAAACGTGCAAGCATAGCTTCATTCTCCTCAACAATACCACATCTAATCAAGCCAGCTTTGTAATTCCCGATAATATTCTTCACCGAATTTTTTCCTTGTCTTAAGCGCTGCAATTTTTGAAGTAATTCACGCTGATAATATGGTGGAACCCAACGAGCACGCGATAGCAGTTTTCAAAGCAGCCCAAGTAGCTGGAACAGGATATAATCTACAATGTTCGACCACCAAACACATGCAAAGCTAGTGAAAGCACAAACAAAGCAGAGAACACGCCTCTCCTCGTGATATTGTAAACATGTAAATCGTTGTTCAGTTTCTAACTCCCAAGTAAGATATATATCAGAACATATCTACCCTCAAATGGTGGAATATTCAATTTCAGTTTAGGGAGATGGTCATGATCTCGCACCAAGGGGAGCCCTAACATTGCCATTATTTGCATGTGGACGACCGGTGGTTGTGGTGTTGGTGGTTGCACGTAGTTCGATGTTGATCAACCTCATCCTCGTAAGCTCACATAATCATCCTCCCCACCGCAGCAGCAGGAGCCATGTATATCAACAAAGCAAAGCAAGCTTGGCCAGCTGAAGAGGGACACGGAAGCTCATGGAGGGCTGTTTCGATGTGGAGGTAGTCCGTGTTGTTGTAGTAGAGGTGCTAGGTGCAGCTGGTGGTGGTGGTGGTAGACGCGCCGAGCAATTCATTAAACTTGTTATCGAGCTTTGTTTCAACGCCTTCTCAATGCCATCTATCTTCTCCATGGCCTCTTCAAATCTATTTAGCACATCGCCCACCCGCCCACTCATCATTTGTTGAAACTTATCATGTAGCGCTTTGTTTGTCATGTTCTCCCATTCTGGCCTCGTCGGCTTGTGATCCTGCCATGGTTAGCAGAATAGAAACACACAAGAATATGATTCGGCTGCACTACTAGGAAGTGGTGGTGGTGGTGTGGTGGACAGTCACAAACCGTCAAGCAAATCTCAAATTCTTACCGCTTACCAAAGAAGAAAGCGGTGATCAAGAACCGATGTAGTCAAACTCTCAAAGCTTGGATAGAGCGATTACTGTGGAGAGTCAAACGCACGATGTAGATGTATGTGGAGCTGAAGGCTTATAATATGGTAGCAAAAGGGTCAGCAATAATCAATTCAGAGATGCAAAGTTGAATAAACGTCAACGACAGATCAGGTTGGTCCTAGGCTAGACCGTGCTAGAGACGCGAGCCTAGAACACTAACAAAATCACGGCGCCTGCACGGAAACAACGGAAAAGCACACTTGGAATTTTTTTTCTTTTTTTTTTTTTGCGCTGCTTTTTTTTTTTGCGCTTTTTTTTTTCAACTTTCCAAGTCAAATCGACAGATGGGCACGTAAATTTTTCGACTAAAAAATTTTTTTTGACCGCCTTGACCCAAAACTGAAACGGGTCAAAAAACTTTCTATAACGGCGATCGCCTCAATCCACTTAGAAACACCTAAAAATAGGATAGCCAGAAAATTTTTGACAAGCACGCTTTTGGAAAATTTTGGGCCTAAACGGAGGGTGGTTTCACTCTTTCTTTTTTTTTTCCAAACCTACTCCGCAAGGAAACACGAATCGGAAACTAGATGGATCTCAAAACAAACCTAATATGAGAAGAACTCGGATTGGTGGTGGATATATGGTGGTGGTATATGATGTGGTGGTATATGGTAGCGTGGTGGTATATGGATACTGATTGGTGGTGGTATATGGATACGGATTCGAGCGGTGGCGGATAAGCAATGGTGGTAGATGGCAAGGCGATGATGATAAGCGGCAGCGGCGTGACAACTTATGACCGTAACTCAAACTCTAAAAGACTAGACTCTAAGACCAAGAACTTGACACGACGATGCAACCGCAAATTCAACAAAGCAAAACCCTAAAAGATTATGCAAAGGCTCAGATTGGTTCGATATGATGAACTAACCCTAATTTTTTTGTGGCTTTTTCGTGGACTTTAGGTATGAAGAATGACTCGATCTAAACTATTTAAAATCTGTAAAATCTCACCGAGCAACCTCGAAATCTGATACCACTTGATAGAGGCAAAGGTGTCCCGTGTTTCATGAGATGGTGGTTATCGCTTCGAGGAGTCGAATTCTTGACGATCCGACCATTTAACGTGCGAGACGCCGCTACTTAGCAATCGCTAAACCAACTTCCGAGGGTTATTGACCACGCCGGAGCACGATCAACCTCGACCACGAGGGCCTGCTTCCGCGAGCAAACGAAGAACAAGCAAGAAACTGAGATTGCAATCTGATATTATGAATATAAGATGAAAGCTTTATTGATCAAGGTGGGGTTCTCTGACGCCTTTGTCTGGTCGTTGAACACAAACGGCACGCAAGTTGCAGCTATTATAACTTTTAATCTAAACAAAACCCTAAGGTCTAAACGGTGCCCTAAGGGCTGTATATATGGAGGAAGAGGGGGAATTTCGTGGCTCTTGGTGAGGGGTCCAAATCAACCCTAACTCTTGTTTCCCCACACATACGGACTCTAAAAACAGCCTATACTTAAGTATTTCGAAATTACATGGGCCTGGCCCAATAATAAGGTGACGCAGCACCTAGAATAGCCTATGGACGAATATTATGAAGTGGCATCTTGTATATTTCGTCCAAGGCCTTATGCACTCATTAGGGTGGCTTCAAAGTCCTCGAATCATCACTTGTAACTCCGTTTGTTCTCTTTATGCATGCCAACATCTCCATGCTTGAACTTGCTCCTGGTTCATCTTTCTTGTCCATGGTAGGCCCTTCATTTGTAAGCAAAACAAATGTATCCAATTTAGGCAGCATCATATTCTCATGAACATTGGAATCGTTACCAAGAAATGAAAGTACTGATAATTCAAATTGATGCATGAGCTCTAGTAATTGGTCCAAGATGTATAGCAGCAGGGCTGTGGGTGTAACAATGGTATTGATGTCCTCATCATTCTGATCTTGAGACGCAATACATGGCTGTCAAGATGCTTACATGGTATGAATGTTTAGTTGCTCAACGTGTTTTTGAGGTGCAGAGCAAAATCAGAGGCTAACTTGTTCCATACAAAGGGAGTTGTGAAGGAACGTTCTATTCGCGTCATCATAGATGGAGGGAGCTGCAACAATTTGGCTAGTGATATTGATGTAGGGATGGAAACCTACGGATCATCTTTCACGCTTGAGGAATCCCACGAGGAACACGCAAGAACGAGCGAAGAACACGAGGGGAAACACGGAGAACGAGAGAGAGATCACCAACCGACAAGAAACGATCACACAAGTGCTAGATTATCAAACATAGAGGGCACAAGATTCAAGGACAAAAAGGGTAGGATACGGTAGCCGTTTTCCTCCGAGGAGGTCTTGATGGGGTCCACCTAGGAGGGGGTCTTGAATCCGTTTGGGGGATCTTCCCGTAGAGGTCCCGATCTCAAGGAGAAGTAACCAAGTGGATGAGCAAAGGCTCACAATCGAAATATGAGCAAATCCAAAGCTAACCCTAGAAAGGATGAGGGGAAGGTCTATTTATAGTCTAGGACCTCCAAGGGGGAAGTTCGGGCGAACGAGTACATGGGCTCCTGCCCAAATCACGACGCAGCAGTATGCAGTAGTAATTGCGAGCCATGGCGGTAGTCAAGCCAGCCGGTAGTACCGCTAGGGCGGTAGGCTGTCACGGTAGTACCGCTTATCTTGAGCGTAGTACCGTTCCGAACGTTTCGATTCTCGGAATGTGCTCTGCTCATGGAAGTAGGTTTGATGGAGAGCGAAAGTCATTGGTTCGGCCTCTCGCCGGTAGTACTGGCTTGGCTTGATGGTAGTACCGCCCCTCCTCGACTCTGCAGCCTCTTCTTGCTCTTGGTGTCCATCTCCTATTGCGCCCTAGGTTGGTTCCTTGGTACCTAAGCATGCACAACATTCCAGATTGAGGTAGTAGCCATGTCTCAGAGGGTCATATGATATTTCACTAAGGAGAAGTCACCTCGTCTCGAGAGCTCAGCCTGTGTTTCCAGTCATGGGTCCCTTGGCTCTTGAAGACGGTTGTGGATGCATGGGATGATCGGGATGCTCCCATCATCTCCCCTTGGGAGAGATCCCACCTGGATCAAAAGCTTCATCTCCATGGAAAGGTGCGGTCCTTGAAAGGTCCATCGCTCGAGGGGAGAAGTTTGACTCATGCTCTTTGGGGAAGCGGTCTCATGGCTGTGTAGCCACACTAGATCACCAATGTTGAAGACTATGGTTGTTGTTGGCTTGAGCTGTTTGCTTGGCGTTGTACTTGGCGCCGATGGTGTGCCTTGTATCTTCGTGGCATCTTCTGATGTAGCTTGCTCGCAGCACTTGCATCCATGTTATGCGCTTCTTGGAGAGGAAGTGGTAATGTCCAATGGGGACAACGGGTTGAAACCCAGACTACCTCAAGGGGGACTTGCTGGGTAGTTGAATGTCCTAAGATTAATGAACGAAGTTTTACGTGCTTTCATTGGACGATTTGTGGTAGTTTACTTTGATGACATATTGATTTATAGCAGATCTTTGGAAGAACATTTGGAACATTTACGTGCTGTTTTATTGCTCTACATGATGCACGCTTGTTTGGTAACCTTGGGAAGTGCACCTTTTGCACCGATCGAGTATCTTTTCTTGGCTATGTTGTTACTCCACGAGGAATTGAAGTTGACAAAGCCAAGATTGAAGCTATTGAGAGTTGGCCGCAGCTCAAAACGGTCACACAAGTGAGGAGTTTTCTTGGCCTCGCTGGATTCTATAGGCGTTTTGTGAGAGATTTCAGCACCATTGCTGCACCTCTCAACGAGCTTACAAAGAAGGATGTGCCTTTTGTTTGGGGTACCGCACAGGAAGACGCCTTCACGGTATTGAAAGATAAGTTGACACATGCTCCTTTACTCCAACTTCATGATTTTAATAAGAATTTTGAGCTTGAATGTGATGCTAGTGGAATTGGATTAGGAGGTGTGTTATTACAAGATGGCAAACCTGTTGCATACTTTTCTAAAAAATTGAATGGGCCTAGTCTGAATTATTCTACTTATGATAAAGAATTATATGCTCTTGTTCGGACTTTAGAAACATGGCAACATTATTTATGGCCCAAAGAATTTGTTATACATTCTAATCATGAATCTTTGAATATATTAAAAGTCAAGCTAAACTGAATCGTAGACATGCTAAATGGGTTGAATTCATTGAGACTTTCCCTTATGTCATTACACACAAGAAGGGTAAAGAAAATGTTATTGCTGATGCATTGTCTCGTCGCTATACTATGCTTTCACAACTTGACTTCAAAATATTTGGTTTGGAGACCATCAAAGATCAATATGTGCATGATGCTGATTTTAAAGATGTATTGCAGAATTGTAAAGAAGGAAGAACATGGAACAAGTTCGTCGTTAATGATGGATTTGTGTTCCGCGCTAACAAGCTATGCATTCTAGCTTGCTCCGTTCGTCTTTTGTTGTTGCAGGAGGCGCATGGAGGAGGACTAATGGGACACTTTGGCGTGAAGAAGACGGAGGACATACTTGCTACACATTTCTTTTGGCCAAAGATGAGACGGGATGTTGAGCGTTTTATTGCTCGCTGCACTACATGTCAAAAAGCTAAGTCACGATTCAATCCTCATGGTTTATATATGCCTTTGCCTGTACCTAGTGTTCCTTGGGAGGATATATCTATGGACTTTGTTTTAGGTTTACCTAGAACAAAGAAGGGAGGTGATGTAGGGTGGAACCCTACGTGGATGATCTTTCACGTTGGAGCGGATCCTACGGGGAATCACGAAAAACACGCGGAAGAACAAGAGGGAAGCACGGAGGAAACGAGAGAGAAATCACTAAAACCAACAAGGAATCAATCACACAAGTGCTAGATCACCGAACACAAAGAGATACATATGATCCACAATCAACAAAGGTAAGGATACACGAGTAGCCGTTCTTCTCCGAGAGGAGGTCTTGATGGGGTCCACCCTAGAAGGGGGTCTTGAATCCGCTTCTGGGATCTTCTCCGAAGAGGTCCTGAGCTCCGAGGAGAAGTAACCAAGTGGATGAGCAAGGCTCTCACACAAACATGAGCTAAACCTGAGCTACCCTAAAAAGAGGAAGGGGATGAAGCATATATAGTCTCGGGGGCGAAGGGGTACAAGGGACAAGTCCCGGATACACTTCACGCAGGCAGGGGAGGCCGGATGTCCGGGCGTCGGGCCGGATGTCCGGGCCTTCGCGAGGCGCCGGATGTCCGAGCTACCCGGCCGGATGTCCGGGCTGTGGCGACTGTTTCTGCCGAATCGGGTGAGAGGTGCCGGATTTCCGGGCTTCAGGCCGGATATCCGGGCTGGGGGCCGGATGTCCGGGCTTGGACGCCGGATGTCCGGGCCCTGTAGGCTTGGCCAGCTTGGCTGAGGGTGAGGTAGATGCTCCAGGGGCCGGATGTCCGGGGCCTGGAAGGTGATCTTGCCCGTTTCCGTTGGTTCTCTTCATCCATGGACTTGGCGGCTTGTCCATCTTCACGTGCATCCTCGGGAGGTTCCCCTTGACACCTAATCATGCATAGCATATCGGACTTAGGTAGTAGCCATGTCTCGAGTGGATCATTTGTGATATCAATAAGGAAGGAGGTCACCTCGTTCTCGAGAGCTCTAGTTCTAGCTCGTGTCATGGGTCCTCTTGGCTCTTGATGAGACAGTTGTGGATGCATGGGGATGATCGTGGGATGCTCCGCATCATCTCCCCCCCCCCCTTGGGAGAGATCCGACCTCGGATCAAAAGCTTCATCTCCATGGAATGGTGCGAGATCCTTGACGTTGAAGATGTCGCTCACGTTGTACTTGTCTCGAGGTATGTCGATCTTGTAAGCGTTGTCGTTGTAGCGTGCTAGCACCTTGAAAGGTCCATCGGCTCGAGGTAGAAGCTTGGACTTGCGTTCTTTGGGGAAGCGATCCTTGCGAAGGTGTAGCCACACTAGATCACCAATGTTGAAGACGATAGGTTGCTTGTTGGCGTTCAGCTTGTTTGCTTGACGTTGTACTTGGCGCCAATGGTGTGCCCTTGATCTTCGATGCATCTTCTTGATGTAGCTTGCTCGTTCACTTGCATCCATGTTGGTGCGCTCTTGGAGAGGAAGTGGTAGAATGTCCAATGGGGACAACGGGTTGAAACCGTAGACGACCTCGAAGGGGGACTTGCCGGTAGTTGAATGTCTTGCACGGTTTTAGGCGTACTCGGCGATGGGTAGACATGCTTCCCACTCCTTGATGTTCTTCTTGATCAAGACACGAAGTAGAGTAGATAGTGTGCGGTTCATCACCTCCGTTTGGCCGTCGGTTTGAGGATGGTATGCCGAGGAGAACAAGAGCTTGATTCCGAGCTTGGCGCATAGGGTCTTCCAAAAGTAACTCAAGAACTTGACGTCACGATCGGAGACGATTGTCTTTTGGTGCGCCTGGAGTCGCAAGATTTCCTACAAAAGAGATTTGCAACATGTGAAGCATCGTCTATCTTGTTGCAAGGTATGAAATGTGCCATCTTAGAAAATCTATCCACAACAACAAACACGGAATCCTTGCCATTTTGAGTCCTAGGCAAACCAAGTACAAAATCCATACTAATGTCTTCCCATGGTTGATATGGAATAGGAAGAGGCATGTAAAGACAATGAGATTGAGCTTTAGACTTAGCTTTGCGACATGTATAGCATCGGTTGGTGAAGCGTGAGACGTCGCGGAACATCTTGGGCCAAAAGTAGTTGTTGGAGAGCGTGGTGAATGTCTTGTCGCGTCCAAAGTGTCCCATGAGTCCGCCTCCATGAGCCTCTTGCAAAAGGAGCAAACGAAGAGAAGACTCGGGAATGCAAAGTTTGTTAGCTCTCATAAGATAACCATCCTTGATGTAATATTGTTCCCAAGACGTATGCGTCAAACACTTAGCATAAGGAGAAGCAAAAGATGGATCATGCTCATACAAGTCTTTTATATGCTCAAAACCAATAACATTCAACTCAAGTTGAGTGACAAGCATGCATATCGTGAAAGCGTCGGCAACTACATTTTCTTTACCCTTAATGTACTTGATCACATAAGGAAAAGATTCAATAAATTCACTCCATTTGGCATGATGCTTGTTTAATTTAGTTTGACCTTTGAGGTACTTAAGCGTTTCATGATCGGTATGGATGACAAACTCATGAGGTCTAAGGTAATGTTCCCAAACATGTAGCACACGCACTAAAGCATACAATTCTTTGTCATAGATGGGATAATTAAGTTGAGCACCGGAGAGTTTTTCACTAAAATAAGCAATGGCTCGTTTTTCTTGCATCAAAACTCCGCCAATTCCCGTACCGCTTGCATCACAATGAACCTCAAAAGTTTTGTCAAAATTGGGCAAAGCAAGAATCGGAGCATGAGTAAGCAAAGACTTGAGCTCATCAAAAGCGGTTGATTGCAAAGTTCCCCAAACAAAGGGAGTATTCTTCTTACTCAAGGCATGCAAAGGAGCGGCAATTGTGCTAAAATCTTTCACAAAGCGACGATAAAAACCCGCAAGACCAAGAAAACTTCGCACTTGTTGCAAATTGGTGGGTTGGGGCCAAGTTTTAATTGCTTCAATTTTAGATTCATCAACATGGACACCCTTTGAAGATACTACAAAACCCAAGAAAACCACTTTGTCAACTCCAAAAGTGCATTTTTTCAAGTTTGCATAAAGGCTTTCCTTGCGAAGAGTTTGCAACACAGATTTTACATGATTGATGTGCTCTTTCATGGTTTTGCTAAACACAAGAATATCGTCGAAGTAAACCACAACAAAGACTCCAATATAAGGCACATGATGCATAAGACACACAAAAGTACCGGGAGCTTCTGAAAGACCCATAGGCATCACTAACCATTCATATAAACCAAATTTGGTTTTGAAAGCAGTTTTCCATTCATCACCCTCTTGTATGCGGATTTGATAATAACCACTTTTAAGGTCAATTTTTGAGAAAAAGTTGGCTCCACTAAGTTCATCAAGCATATCATCTAAGCGAGGAATGGGATGCCTATAACGGACGGTGATCGCATTGATAGGTCTACAATCGACAAGCGAAAACTTCCATCGGGCTTAGGTACAAGTATAACGGGAACGGCACAAGGGCTTAAGCTTTCACGTACATGACCGTTGTCGATTAGTTGTTGTACTTGCCGTTGAATTTCCTTGGTTTCTTCCGGATTGACGCGGTATGGAGCTTTGTTTGGTAGCGGCGCTCCGGGGATGAGGTCGATTCGATGCTCAATGCCTCGAAGAGGAGGTAGACCCGGAGGTAGCTCATCGGGAAAAACATCTTGAAATTCCTGCAAAAGAGATTGAAACACCAAAGGTAGCTCGTGAATGGTGTTAGTTTTGGTTCTCCATCCTTGCAAACAAGGACAAAGTGCATCACACTCGATGGGTTCTCACACTTCTCTCATCTCACTTTTGGTGGCAAATAGAATGAGGTTTTTTCTCTAGGCTAAGAGTCGCTCAAATTTGGCTTGTGGCTCTCACTCACTTTTGGTTGGATCACTTTCTCACTCTTTTCTCTATGATGTGTGGCTTGCTTGTCGGCTATCACTTGAGTAGGAGACATAGGTCGTAGCACATATTCCTTCCCTTTCATCTTGAAGCTATAGTGATTGGTGCGCCCATTGTGGATGACACCACGGTCGAATTGCCATGGTCGACCTAGAAGTAGGTGGCAAACGGTCATTAGGACCACATCACATTCCAACGTGTCTTCATAAGCACCAATTTTGAAGGAGACTTGGACCGTATGCTCGACTCATATAGTGTCGGAGTCACTTAGCCATTGAACCTTGTAGGGGTGCGGGTGCTTCCTCTTGACCAATTGAAGTTTGGAACATAGTTCTTCACTTGCCAAGTTGTGGCAACTACCTCCATCGACGATGACCTTGATGGACCGCCCATTGATGCCGGCTTTTGTGTGGAAGATGTGGCATCGTTGGTCTTCTTCTTGTTGATGTTGAAGAGTCAAGACCTTGGAGACAACGAGAGCGGGGCTCGAATCCTCATCACAAAAGACTTGATCATCTTCATCTTCGTTCACTTGCCGGTGCATGGCCACTTGCTCAAGAGCTTCCATCTCCTCTTCACTTATGGAGTCATATGTGCCATCGACGTTGAGGATCATGGTGCGCTTGTTGGTGCATTCGAATGACTTGTGGCCTCGGTCGCCGCAAGTGAAACACTTGAAGGAGCTTGTCTTGATGGTCTCATCGGTCGAAGTAGAGGATGAAGCACGCGGCTTGAGGTTGCTTGTAGTAGGAGAAGGACGACTTGAACTTGCCGAAGTCTTCTTGTAACCTGACTTGTCGTCGTTTCTTGAAGAAAGCTTGGTCGAAGTAGATGTTGGAGGAGTCGTTGAAGCTTGGTTGTTTGATAGAGGCAAGGGTGTCCCGATGTTTTGACGAGATGGTGGCTATCGTTTCTGTGGGAGTCGACCTTGACGATCCGACTACGAACGTGCGAGACGTCGCGCCTTAGCAATCGCTAAACCAACTTCCGAGGGTTATTGACCACGCCGAGCACGATCAACGACCACGAGGGCCTGTTTCCTGCGAGCAAACGAAGAACAAGCAAGAAACTGAGATTGCAATCTGGATATTGCGAATATAAGATGAAAGCTTTATTGATCAAGGTGGGGTTCTGTGGCGCCTTTGTGCAGTCGTTGAACACAAACGAAACGCGCGAAGTTGCAGCTATGGCGAACTTTTAATCTAAACAAAACCCAAGGTCTAAACGGTGCCCTAAGGGCTGTATATATGGAGGAAGAGGGGGAATTTCGTGGCCCTTGGTGGAGGGGTCCAAATCAACCCTAACTCTTGTTTCCCCACACATACGGACTCTAAAACAGCCTATACTTAACTATTTCGAAATTACATGGGCCTGGCCCAATAATAAGGTGACGCAGCACCTAGAATAGCCTATGGACGAATATTATGAAGTGGCATCTTGTATATTTCCTCCCAGGCCTCATGCACTCATTAGGGTGGCTTCAAAGTCCTGGAATCATCACTTGTAACTCCGTTCTTGTTCCCCTTAGCATGCCAACATCTCCATGCTTGAACTTGCTCCAAGGTTCATCTTTCTTGTCCATGGTAGGCCCTTCATTTGTAAGCAAAACAAATGTATCCAATTTAGGCAGCATCATATTCTCATGAACATTGGAATCATTACAAAGAAACGAAAGTACCTGATAATTCAATTGGCGTGCGCGAGCTCTAGTAAATGGTCAAGTATGTATAGCAGCAGGGGCTGTGGGTGTAACAATGGTATTGATGTCCTCATCATCCTCCCTTCTTGAAATGAAGTCGTCCTCGACGGAAGCGCATCTTCCTCACCCAAATAAGGCTTCAAATCTGCAATGTTAAAAGTGGGACTAACCCCAAAATCTGCAGGCAGCTCAAGTTTATATGCATTATCATTTATTTTCTCTAACACCTTAAATGGACCATCAGCACGTGGCATTAGCTTTGATTTATGCAAATTAGGAAACTTATCCTCACATAAATGTAACCAAACAAGATCTCCGGTGCAAAGACAACATGTTTTCTACCCTTATCTCCAACAAGTTTATATTTAGCATTCATACGCTCAATGTTTTCCTTAGTTAACTCATGCATTTTTAAAATCAATTCAACACGTTCTTTAGCATCAAAATTAACCTTCTCCGAAGATGGAAGAGGCAACAAATCAATAGGTGCACGAGGTAGGAAGCCATACACAATTTAAAAAGGGCACATCTTAGTAGTAGAATGCAATTAACGATTATAAGCAAATTCAATATGAGGCAAGAATTCTTCCCACATTTTATTATTATTCTTCAAAACAGCCCTAAGCATAGTAGACAATGTTCTATTGACTACTTCAGTTTGTCCATCAGTTTGGGGGTGACAAGTAGTACTAAAAAGCAGTTTAGTCCCCAACTTAGCCCATAAACATCTCCAAAAGTGGCTAAGAAATTTAGTATCACGATCTGAAACAATAGTATTTGGCACACCATGCAAGCAAATAATTTCACGAAAGAACAAATCAGCAACATTAACAAAGATCATCGCTTTTATGACATGGTATAAAGTGTGCCATTTTGAGAATCTATCCACGACAACAAATATGCTATCCTCCCTTCTTTGTTCGAGGTAAACCTAAAACAAAGTCCATAGATATATCCTCCCAAGGAACACTAGGCACAGTGCAAAGGCATATATAAACCATGAGGATTGAGTCGTGACTTAGCTTTTTGACATGTAGTGCGGCGAGCAACAAAACGCTCAACATCCCGCCTCATCTTTGGCCAAAAGAAATGTGTAGCAAGTATATCCTCCGTCTTCTTGACGCCAAAGTGTCCCATTAATCCTCCTCCATGCGCCTCCTGCAACAACAAAAGACTAACAGAGCTAGCAGGAATGCATAGCTTGTTAGCACGAACACAAAACCATCAATAATAACGAACTTGTTCCATGTTCTTCCTTCTTTACAATTCTGCATTACATCTTTAAAATCAGCATCATGCACATATTGATCTTTGATGGTCTCCAAACCAAATATTTTGAAGTCAAGTTGTGAAAGCATAGTATAGCGATGAGACAAAGCATCAACAATAACATTTTCTTTACCCTTCTTGTGTTTAATGACATAAGGGAAAGTCTCAATGAATTCAACCCATTTAGCATGTCTACGATTCAGTTTAGCTTGACTTTTAATATGTTTCAAAGATTCATGATCAGAATGTATAACAAATTCTTTGGGCCATAAATAATGTTGCCATGTCTCTAAAGTCCGAACAAGAGCATATAATTCTTTGTCATAAGTAGAATAGTTCAGACTAGGCCCACTCAATTTTTCAGAAAAGTATGCAACAGGTTTGCCATCTTGTAATAACACACCTCCTAATCCAATTCCACTAGCATCACATTCAAGCTCAAAAGTCTTATTAAAGTCGGAAGTTGGAGTAAAGGAGCATGTGTCAACTTATCTTTCAATACCGTGAAGGCTTCTTCCCATGCGGTACCCCAAACAAAAGGCACATCCTTCTTTGTAAGCTCATTGAGAGGTGCAGCAATGGTGCTAAAGTCTCTCACAAAACGCCTATAGAAACCAGCGAGTCCAAGAAAACTCCTCACTTGTGTGACCGTTTTGAGCTGGGGCCAACTCTCAATAGCTTCAATCTTGGCTTTATCAACTTCAATTCCCTGTGGAGTAACAACATAGCCAAGAAAAGATACTCGGTCGGTGCAAAAGGTGCACTTCCCAAGGTTACCAAACAAACGTGCATCACGTAGAGCATTAAAAACAGCACGTAAATGTTCCAAATGTTCTTCCAAAGATTTGCTATAAATCAGTATATCATCAAAGTAAACTACCACAAATCGTCCAATGAAAGCACGTAAAACTTCGTTCATTAATCTCATGAAAGTACTAGGTGCATTAGTTAACCCAAAAGGCATGACTAACCACTCATATAATCCAAACTAAGTTTTAAATGCTGTTTTCCATTCATCTCCCAATTTCATACGAATTTGATGGTATCCACTACGCAAATCAACTTTGGAGAATATTGTAGAGCCACTCAATTCATAAAGCATATCATCTAGCCTAGGAAAAGGATGACGATAACGAATAGTAATATTATTAATGCCTCTACAATCAACACACATACGCGACGTACCATCCTTTTTAGGCACTAGTATAATAGGAACAGCACAAGGACTAAGAGATTCGCGTATATAACCTTTGTCGAGCAGCTCCTGTGCTTGACGATAATCTCCTTCGTCTCCTCCGGATTGGTACGGTGTGTGCGCGGTTGGGTAGCGATGCACCGGAATTAAGTCAATTTGATGCTCAATCCTCGAATAGGTGGTAATCCGGTGGCACGCCTTGTGGGAAGACGTCGCGAACTCCCTGCAAAATGTTAGTGACAGCAGGGGCAAAGAGGAAGGCACGTCCTCGAATGAAAATAATGCCTCTTTGCACACAAAAGAATAGCAAACAGATTTGCTAGAATCTAGCTCATCAATATCAGATTTGGTGGCAAATAAACATGCATTTTTCAGTTTAATTTCGAAGCAACATTAGATGGTTTATTATTAGGCTTCATTTGTTGCTCAAATTCTTTTGCCACAATCTGATTTTCACTCTTATTTTTCTCCTGTTTTGCTTTATTAGCTCTATTAATATCATCTTTCAAAATGGAATCAGGAGTCATAGGAAGCAAAGTAATATTTTTATCCTTGTGAACAAGAGTATACTGATTGTTTCTACCATGGTGTACAGAATTTTTATCAAATTGCCATGGTCTACCAAGTAATAAGGAACATGCTTGCATAGGTACCACATCACAATCAACATAATCAGCATATGTAGAGATACTAAAATACACACGAAAGGTACGTGTTACCTTAACCTTGCCGCTGTTGTTGAACCATTGGATGTAGTAAGGATGTGGATGTAGTCTTGTGGTGAGAGAAAGCTTCTCCACCATATCCATGCTAGCCAAGTTGTTGCAGCTCCCTCCATCTATGATGACGCGAATAGAACGTTCCTTCACAACTCCCTTTGTATGGAACAAGTTATGCCTCTGATTTTGCTCAGCTTGTGTAACCTGCACACTCAAAACACGTTGAGCAACTAAACATTCATACCTGTCAGCATCTTCAGCAGCCATGTATTGCGCCTCATGATCAAAATCATCTCCACCGTGTTCTTCATGTGTAATAAGAGCCAAAGTCTCTTCATCATAGTCACTAGCGGACTCATACCCACCATCCTCAAGAGCAATCATCACACGCTGAGATTGGCATTCTCTCATAAAATGTCCTCTTCCCTTACAACGACGACAAATAATATCACTTGTGTGCCCTGTTGACGCCATGGAAGAAGAAGAGCTCTGTAGGCCCAGCAGTGTGCTCTTGGCAGATAGTGGTGGTTGTGCCTGCTTTCTTGTATCACGGTTGGAGGTGGCAGCGACGGAGGTGCCGTGTAGTAGAACGTGTGGAAGTAGATGATGCATGTGGTGTCCATGATGAAGGTCGACCTGCAGAAAAGTTAGTTCGCGCAACGCTCGTCGATCCTGCACTTCACGCTCAGCTTTAAAAGCAAGATGGAATAATCGAGTGATATTATTATAATCCTTGTAGTCTAGAATGGTCTGAATCTCTATTTAATCCACCCAGAAAACGTGCAAGCATAGCTTCATTCTCCTCAACAATACCACATCTAATCAAGCCAGTTTGTAATTCTGATAATATTCTTCACCGAATTATTTCCTTGTCTTAAGCGCTGCAATTTTGAAGTAATTCACGCTGATAATATGGTGGAACCCAACGAGCACGCATAGCAGTTTTCAAAGCAGCCCAAGTAGCTGGAACAGGATATAATCTACAATGTTCGACCACCAAACACATGCAAAGCTAGTGAAAGCACAAACAGCAGCAGGAACACGTCTCTCCTCGTGATATTGTAAACATGTAAATCGTTGTTCAGTTTCTAACTCCCAAGTAAGATATATATCAGAACATATCTACCTTCAAATGGTGGAATATTCAATTTCAGTTTAGGGAGATGGTCATGATCTCGCACCAAGGGGAGCCCGAACATTGCCATTATTTGCATGTGGACGACCTGGTGGTTGTGGTGCTGGTGGTTGCACGTAGTTCGATGTTGATCAACCTCATCCTCGTAATCTCTCACATAATCATCCTCCCCACCGCAGCAGCAGGAGCCCGAAGTATCAACAAAGAGCACCAGCAGCTTGGCCGGCTGAAGTGGGACACGGAAGCTCGGCGGAGGGCTGTTTCGCGATGTGGAGGTAGTCCTTGTTGTTGTAGTAGAGGTGCGTTAGGTGCCGCCGGTGGTGGTGGTGGTAGACGCGGCGAGCAATTCATTAAACTTGTTATCGAGCTTTGTTTCAACGCCTTCTCAATGCCATCTATCTTCTCCATGGCCTCTTCAAATCTATTTAGCACATCTTCCACCTGCCCACTCATCATTTGTTGAAACTTATCATGTAGCGCTTTGTTTGTCATGTTCTCCCGATCAGTCACGTCGGCTTGTGATCCTGCCATGGTTAGCAGCAATAGAAACACACAAGAATATGATTGACGGACTACTAGGAAGTGGTGGTGGTGGTGTGGTGGACAGTCACAAACCGTCAAGCAAATCTCAAATTCTTACCAGTTCTTACCCAAAGAAGAAAGCGGTGATCGGCAACCGATGTAGTCAAAACTCTCAAAGCTTGGATAGAGCGATTACCAGGGAGAGTCAAACGCACGATGTAGATGTATGTGGAGCTGGGAAGGCTTATAATATGGTAGCAAAAAGGGTCAGCAATAATCAATTCAGAGATGCAAAGTTGAATAAACGCTCAACGACGGTACTGTGCTGGTCCTAGGCTAGACCGTGCTAGAGACGCGAGCCTAGAACACTAACAAAATCACGGCGCTGCACGGAAACAACGGAAAAGCACACTCTGGAAATTTTTTTCGCTCTTTTTTTTGCGCTGCTTTTTTTTTTTGCGCTGCTTTTTTTTTTGCGAAAAATCACTATAATGGCGAGTGTCTCAAAACTCTTCCGAGGTCAAACTGACAGGATGGGCACGAAATTTTTTCGACCAATTTTTTTTTTTTGCCGGACCCAAAACTGAAACGGGTCAAAAAACTTTCTATAACGGCGATCGTCTCAATACACTTAGAAACACCTAAAATAGGATAGCCGAAAATTTTTCGACAAGTGCGTTTTCGGAAAATTTTGGGCCTAAACGAGGGTGGTTTCAGACTTTTTTTTCCGAAACCTACTCCGGCAAGGAAACACGAATCGGAAACTAGATGGATCTCGAAAACAACCCTAATATGCAAGGAACTCGGATTGCTGGTGGATATGGTGGTGGTATATGGCAGCGGTGGTGGTAGCGGTGGTAGTATATGGATATGGATCGGTGGTGGTATATGGACACGGATTGGTGGTGGTATATGGATATGGATTCGGAGCGGTAATGGTAGGTGGCAGGGGCGATGATGATGGTGCGGTGGCGGCGTGACAACTTATGACCAGAACTCGAAACTCTAAAAGACTAGACGCTAAGACCAGCAACTAGACACGACGATGCAACCGCAAATTCAACAAAGCAAAACCCTAAAAAGATTATGCAAAGGCTCAGATTGGTTCGGATATGATGAACTAACCCTAATTTTTTTGTGGCTTTTTCGTGGACTATAGGTATGAAGAATGACTCGATCTAAACTACGGAAAACTGTAAAATCTCACCGAGCAACCTGAAAATCTGATACCACTTGATAGAGGCAAAGGTGTCCCGATGTTTCGATGAGATGGTGGCTATCGTTTCTGTGGGAGTCGACCTTGACGATCCGACTACGAGCGTGCGAGACGTCGCGCCTTAGCAATCGCTAAACCAACTTCCGAGGGTTATTGACCACGCCGGAGCACGATCAACCTGACCACGAGGGCCTGTTTCCTGCGAGCAAATGAAGAACAAGCAAGAAACTGAGATTGCAATCTGGATATTGCGAATATAAGATGAAAGCTTTATTGATCAAGGTGGGGTTCTGTGACGCCTTTGTGTGGTCGTTGAACACAAACGAAGTACGCGAAGTTGCAGCTATGGCGAACTTTTAATCTAAACAAAACCCAAGGTCTAAACGGTGCCCTAAGGGCTGTATATATGGAGGAAGAGGGGGGGAATTTCGTGGCCCTTGGTGGAGGGGTCCGAAATCAACCCTAACTCTTGTTTCCCCACACATACGGACTCTAAAAACAGCCTATACTTAACTATTTCGAAATTACATGGGCCTGGCCCAATAATAAGGTGACGCAGCACCTAGAATAGCCTATGGACGAATATTATGAAGTGGCATCTTGTATATTTCGTTCAAGGCCTCATGCACTCATTAGGGTGGCTTCAAAGTCCTGGAATCATCACTTGTAACTCCGTTCTTGTTCCCCTTGCGCATGCCAACATCTCCATGCTTGAACTTGCTCCAAGGTTCATCTTTCTTGTCCATGGTAGGCCCTTCATTTGTAAGCAAAACAAATGTATCCAATTTAGGCAGCATCATATTCTCATGAACATTGGAATCGTTACCAAGAAAGCGAAAGTACCGATAATTCAATTGGCGTCTTGTGAGCTCTAGTAATTGGTCCAAGTATGTATAGCAGCAGGGGCTGTGGGTGTAACAATGGTATTGATGTCCTCATCATCCTCCCTTCTTGAAATGAAGTCGTCCTCGATTTGAAGCTCATCTTCCTCACCCAAATAAGGCTTCAAATCTGCAATGTTAAAAGTGGGACTAACCCCAAAATCTGCAGGCAGCTCAAGTTTATATGCATTATCATTTATTTTCTCTAACACCTTAAATGGACCATCAGCACGTGGCATTAGCTTTGATTTGCGCAAATTAGGAAACCTATCCTTACATAAATGTAACCAAACAAGATCTCCGGTGCAAAGACAACATGTTTTCTACCCTTATCTCCAAAGCAAGTTTATATTTAGCATTCATACGCTCAATGTTTTCCTTAGTTAACTCATGCATTTTTAAAATCAATTCAGCACGTTCTTTAGCATCAAAATTAACCTTCTCCGAAGATGGAAGAGGCAACAAATCAATATGTGCACGAGGTAGGAAGCCATACACAATTTCAAAAGGGCACATCTTAGTAGTAGAATGCAATGAACGATTATAAGCAAATTCAATATGAGGCAAGCATTCTTCCCACATTTTATTATTATTCTTCAAAACAGCCCTAAGCATAGTAGACAATGTTCTATTGACTACTTCAGTTTGTCCATCAGTTTGGGGGTGACAAGTAGTACTAAAAAGCAGTTTAGTCCCCAACTTAGCGGACCCGGGTCGCTCGAGCACAGGAGTTTGTCGGGTTGAGCGGCAGTAGAGCGGAAGTTCGGCGGTAGTGCCGCTCGGGGGCCTTTAGCGGTAGTACCGCTTGGTGTTGGCTGTAGTACCGCTTCGCCTGGTCTTCTTTCTCCTTCTCCTTCCTTCGCTCACAAGACGCTTGGCCTTGGTCCTTGGGCTCTCCATGGTCTCCTCGGGTGTACCTGAGTATGCACAAGGTCCGCTCTTGAAGTAGCATCCATGTCTTACATGCGGAAAGGGAAGATTCGAAAGGAGGAGTTCACCTTAGGTCCAATGGCGCAAAGTCGAGGTCTCATCTTATGTATCCTTGGGGCTTGGAGAGTAGATGGAGTGTACATGGGGATGAACGTGGGATGCTCCGCATCATCTCCCCTCCCTTGGGAAAGATCCGACCTCGGATCGTGATCCTCATCACCATGGAAACGGTTGTCGTAGACGGACTTGTAGTTGGACGAAGTTGAAGACATGGCGCAATCCAAGTAGTCCACGGTGTCGTCGGGATGGTAGACATGCAAAGAGAGCAAACACAAACGACACTCGGAAATACAATGGTTAGCGCACACAAAGTGTCCATCATGTAAGAATGAGTCCGTGCGGCAAGATTGTTCATGACAAAGCATGAGATGCTTATCCAAATGATGTAAAATGACATGTAAAGCATTCATTGTGCACACAAATGTAAAGTGAATGTGATCAATGCAACCACGGTGCAAAATGATGTCATAGAGAGACGGTTTATCAATAGCATGAATATGGCAATGGATTCTCAACATGTGTATGATATCATGCAATTGATGATGGGCAATATGATCGTGATGTATGAATATGCCCTCAAGGAAGATCACAACAAATTTGCTAAGAAAATGCAGAAGCTCATATATCATGGATGACATGGGAAGAGGTGCAACAAGATAATCAAAATGTGTGTCAATCCATGCATAGGGTGCAAACTTGTGGTGAGAACGGTATGTCCATCGAGCATGAGTATGATCACAATCAACAAATATGGAGGTGTTGGTATACCAATGCTCGATGTTGTGGCAAGAGTGGAAAACCGAAGGTGCATCCAATAAGTGCAAGCGCTCCTCAATGTGAAGGTCCAAAGAGCCAATCTCCAATGTTGCTCCTCCATCCAATAGATGTAGCATGTAGACAACAAGAAAGAAACAACAATGAAAGAGTGACCCATCCAATATGCAAACTTGAGGATGGCTCAAAGGGAAGGAGTTCACCTCAAGAAAGTTCCCAAAGATGTTGGAGTCGTACATCATGTATGTCTTCACATATCCAATATGTCGCATAACGGCACCGCCTTGTGAATCCTTCAAAACGAAAGAACATGACAAACACTCGGAAAAACAAATGAGGTTAGCGGAAGTGCAAAACCTATCATTCGTGTGGTAAGATACCGAACAAGTGTATGCATCATGCTCATCATAAGAAAGTACACGGGAGCATTTCAAAGTATGGAGGTATATGATGTAAGAACATCCAAATACAAGAGGCTCAATCAAACAAGCATGCATCCCAAGTAAAGTGTCAAAGTCTCCAAGATCAATAAGCATAGTATGGTTGCACTCAGTACAAGTGGATATGAAAGAGGCAACTAATGGACACAAGAGACAATGATCAAGATATATCATGTGAGAGGCATGAGCATATATGTCATCAACCCAAGAAAGCAAGTAATAGTGGAACATGGGTGATGCAACATAGCAAGCAATCATATCAATCAAGTGAAGCAAGCTAGTAGTGCGAAGATGCAACGTACTAGATGGAATCAAGGCAAGCATGTCATGTTGTAAATAGTGGGCATGGATAATTCACATGGCATAGCACAAGCATGAAAGCAAGATATGAGAAAATTATCATCAATGTATTGGCGAGAGGCCATATGTAAATAGCAATGGATCATCATGACTCTCCCAACAGAACAAGCATCAATAGCATGGGGCACATGATAAAACATGGCAAAAGCAACAAGGATCTCCACCAAGCATGCAAATACGCATAAAAGTGGCATAATGATGAAACATGGGTAGATGCAAGCAAGGGTCACAATTGCATGGCAAAGGCATAGGAGCAAGCATAACATGCAAAGTGAACACGGGAAAATGAGCATAAGGTGGAAAGTGGTAAATAGCCCATAGCCGTGTGAGAGCCAAGTAGAAGAGATGCGCGTAGTCCTTGCGCGAAGGGAGCGGTGGTAAGGATAGTCCCCGGGATCCCAAAGCATCGTTGCTCTCAAGAGCTCGTTTCGTCAACTCATGGGATTGAGAAGTTGACGAGTGTATGTGGGTACCTACACAAAACAAAGACAAAGGAAAAATTATGTGTGCGTGGTATATGTACACATCATCCATCATGATGCGCACATGCATGTGTCGGTTAGCACAAAATATCCAATGCTCAAATAAATGAGATGCGTGATATAGAAACATCTCATCCATCATGAGATGTTTGTTGTTATGCATGGCATAATGGAGACTCAAATTGTGTAATGCATCATGAGAAATATGTAGAGCATTGTTATTCATGGAATGCATAAGGTGCAAGCAATTATGTGAATTATGCAAAGTATGGGATGAATCAAAATATCCTAATGTGTATGAGGAAACTATGGGGGTCTCCTCATGAGCATTAATGGAAACATCACATGGAGAATATTGACAACATCCAAAACAATGCATATTTGGAACAATGTGATCATGGCATGGAATAGTAGATGAATTGCATAAATCATGTAAAGGAAGCATGGCAATATCATCACAAGAGAAGCAAAGGCCAATGACCATCATCTCGTCATCAATGCCATAAGTGCAAATGGGATTTATTTTAATTGGGCATGCATAGTTACTATGTTGAGATTGTAATGATGCAATATGGGAGATCTCACTCATAGCATATGACAAGTTCAATGGATTGTCAAACATGAAGTGACCAATAGAATTTTCACATGATATCCTATGAAGCATAGCATCACAACTAGGCAACTCAACATGCTCATCATCATATTCATCATAAACAGGTAAGTCAAGGCATGAAGAAGTT
Source organism: Aegilops longissima (assembly GCA_021605205.1). Classification (NCBI taxonomy): domain Eukaryota; kingdom Viridiplantae; phylum Streptophyta; class Magnoliopsida; order Poales; family Poaceae; genus Aegilops; species Aegilops longissima. The sequence goes on along the minus strand of CM038677.1, from coordinate 363,888,365 downwards.
TCACTAGCCTGGAGCATGGTAATAGGTGTGTCAACATCATGGGAGCAATCGAAGTCAAGAGAGTCCACTAGTGGGACAAGAGAAGCACCATCACCTATGTTACCGTTGGAGCGTCGCTCATTTGTTGTAGGTGAGGTGTCAACGATCCATTCGTTGTCATCTTCATGTTGATGGAACCATGTGGGGGGTGCATCATCATCCATCATGGCCATCGTCGTCTCTAATGTAGGGATGGACTCGTCGAGGATAGGCATGTCGTCATGTAGGAGACCTAGCACCAAAGAAGAAAACACACTAGGAGTAGAGGTTAAGTCGTTAGAAGTCATAGTGGCCTCATGTGCCGTGGTCAACTACCTCACTCACTAAGTGTTGTGGCTCACTCACTCCCTCAAGGATGCTCTCACTGTATGGTGGGTGGAGTCACTCAAATGGCGCCAACCTCACATAGGATGTGTGGCATGCTCTCATGTGTGGGGCTAGTGGTGGTCACACTCATCCTCTCATAGGAAATGCTCTCAATGTCACGTATGGTGGAGTCACTCATGTCACTCATGGGGTGGTGGCTCTCCTCACATGGCAATTGGGGCATCTCGACATATGCGGGTGCCGGAGAGATGTAGGTGCAAATGTCTCCATGCGCGGTCACGTAGCTTGACTCGGATTATGAGTCCAATGTGGGCGCTGCCTTCATGTTGTTGAAGAGGTTCGCTCGTCGCCGTGGTCGAAGGGGATGGCCCTTGCTCGACCGCCTTGTCACCGCCTTGGTGTTGGAGGCCCATATGATGTGGCACCTCATAGCTCGTCTCCATGACCGAAGGGAGTTTCCCATGCTCGCCATCTTCCTTGAGGGGCTTCAAGATGAAGTCGATGTAGGCGTACATACGTGGGAAGTAGGCGAAGATGCCGACGTCCAAAGGCGAAGATGCCTTGAGAACACTTGGCGAAGATGCCAAGTGGTTGATGTAGTCGAAGCGCCGCCTTGGTGGTGGTCGCCTCGCGGTCTTCTCTTGTGCTTATGAAGCTCGACTTGGCGTGAAGTAGGGCTTCTTGGTACTTGTGCATTTGCGCCAGGAGCATCTTCATGATGATGATGTCGTTGTCGTGCTTGAGCTCCTTGGCGTTAAATGTCGTCGTAAATGCCGTGCACATGATGCTTGAGGTGAGTTGCCCTTCATGACGATGTTGATCACGAACTTGATGGTGGTCGCCATGTAGATGTGGATGAGGACGATATGCACTTGCGTCGCTTTGCGGCGCTCCAAGACTTGTGGCTTGAATGTCGCCGCTTTGAAGATGACGAAGGGAAGAAGACTTGATCAAGGCTCGAATCTCCTCCATCCTTGCATCTTGCTCCTCTTTATGTGCGGCAAGCTTCTTATCAAGTAGTCCCTTCTCCTTGCTTCGGAGTGATGAATGTCGATGGAGATGTTCTCGGCGCGCCTCGCAATCTTGATTGTGTGCCTTGCACTTGTCGTTGTAGATCGAAGAGAGACGCTTTGGTGATGTAGTTGTTCACGACGTCGTTGTTGTCGAAGACCGGAGATGAAATGCCTTGCCTATCCATCACAAAACTCGAGCAAATATGAGTGGGAGAAAGAGAAGAACTTATACCAATGTACCTTGACCGATGTTGACAATGAATCAAGTTCACTCAAATGCGGACAATGAAATAGCACTATTGGTACCAATCCTTGTCGGTTCTCACACCTACACAAGTAAAGCTTATGGAGGAGCTCGGTGAGGATAGTGGCACAAAAATTTAATGCAAAATGTTAGCAAGAGTCAATAATGTTGAAAGAGATTCACAAATTCGCAAGTGAAACAAATAGACCACTAGCAATATGTGGCACACGGAAACACACACACGGATAGATAAAATGGGGTCGTGCAACTAAGGAATGAGCTCAAAATGTGGAATCCACCAAAACGCCCGTGTTGCACAACTCAAGGGAGACGCTAGCACGATTGCTCAATAGGCGGATACGACACTTGTGCACAACCTATAAGATGCAAAATGGATAAACTTCTATCCCAAGTATGCTATGTATGTATGGTTCCCGGTGTTTCTCTCAAGATGATCCAAGATGATCGGATATGATAATCTTATATGCAATGTGTTATGATGCTATGGCACTTGCTTACAAGCTCTTTGCTCTCTCTTTTTCTTTGCTTAAAAGCTTTTTTTTTCTATGGCCACTTTGCACAATGCGCAAATCAAGATAGCAATTGTGTATATGCGGGAACAAACTTGAAACACAATGGATGATATCAATATATGCACCACATTGATATGGTATATATGCTATGGGAAGTATGATCACTAATGTGCACAAGTAACGTTGCCGGCAATACTCAAATGGCTAGTCTCGATAGGCAAGTAACGCAAAAGTAAGGCTAGGGGTTAACAATGCAATGGCAAGGGGAATATACAATGGAGGGATACCACGATACCAAGATGATATGGAGGGTACCGTCCGGCGATGATGAGTAGCGGTGTTCTTGATGTAGATACCAAGATGATGGAGACTCGTCCCTAAGTAGCCGAAATACCTTAGGAAACGGAAAAACCGCGAACTCAAAATCTTAAACGTCAAATGTCAAAATGGTGGTAGCGGAAAGCGGTGGTAGTGTGCACTTGGCAATGCGGAAGTGGAATGATGGGCTATACACGGTGTCGGAGTTGGTAGCACGGTCCCTAAGTAGCCGAAACACCTTAGGAGACACAACTCTCAACACAACAAGATTGGGTTAAGTTGGGGTGGCGGAAGTGTATGGTGGGCAAGTGATGTAGGGCGGAACCCTACGTGGACGATCTTTCACGTTGGAGCGGATCCTACGGGGGAATCACGAAGAACGAGCGGAAGAACACGAGGAAATCACGGGGAGGAACGAGGGAAAACACTCAACCAACAAGGAATCGGTCACACAAATGCTAGATCAAAGAACACAAAGGGAGATACATGATTCAAGGTCAACAAAGGACGATACAAACGGTAGTCGTTCTTCTCCGTGAGGAGGTCTTGATGATGGTCTTCTCCGCAAAGGGAGGTCTTGAATCCAAGGTGGATCTTCTCCGAAGAGGGGCCGCGTCTCTCTCGTCGAGTAGATCCGGTATGGATGAATGACTCTCATCTAATGAGCTAAATCAACGCTAACCCTAACTAGGAGGAGGTGGAGGAGTATATATAGTGCTAAGCCACGAAGGGGTAAGTGAGGGCGAAGGGGTACACGGCTCTCGCCCAATACACTGCGGCACGAGACAGGCGGTAGTACCGGTCCTTCAAGCGGTAGTACCGCTTGAGGCGCATGCAAGAAGCGTAGTACCGCTATGATGGGCGGTAGTACCGCTCTTGATAGAGGCAAAGGTGTCCCGATGTTTCGATGAGATGGTGGCTATCGCTTCGTGGGAGTCGACCTTGACGATCCGACCACGATCGCGGCGAGACGTCGCGCCTTAGCAATCGCTAAACCAACTTCCGAGGGTTATTGACCACGCCGAGCACGATCAACTCGACCACGAGGGCCTGTTTCCTGCGAGCAAACGAAGAACAAGCAAGAAACTGAGATTGCAATCTGGATATTGCGAATATAAGATGAAAGCTTTATTGATCAAGGTGGGGTTACGTGGACGCCTTTGTCCGGTCGTTGAACACAAACGGCACGCGAAGTTGCAGCTATGGCGAACTTTTAATCTAAACAAAACCCAAGGTCTAAACGGTGCCCTAAGGGCTGTATATATGGAGGAAGAGGGGGAATTTCGTGGCCCTTGGTGGAGGGGTCCAAATCAACCCTAACTCTTGTTTCCCCACACATACGGACTCTAAAACAGCCTATACTTAAGTATTTCGAAATTACATGGGCCTGGCCCAATAATAAGGTGACGCAGCACCTAGAATAGCCTCGGGACGACATTTATGAAGTAGCATCTTGTATATTTCGTCCAAGGCTTCATGCACCCATTATGGTGGCTTCAAAGTCCTGAAATCATCACTTGTAACTCCGTTTGTTCCCTTATGCATGGCATTATCTCCATGCTTGTTCTTGCTCCAATGTCCATCCTTCTCCAAGCTAGGGCCTTCATTTGTAAGCAAAACAAATGTATCCAATTTAGGCAGCATCATATTCTCATGAACATTAGAATCATTACCAAGAAACGAAAGTACCGATAATTTAATTGGCGTCTTGTGAGCTCTAGTAATTGGTCCAAGATATGTAGCAAAGAGGGGCTGTGGGTGTAACAATGGTATTGATGTCCTCATCATCCTCCCTTCTTGAAATGAAGTCGTCCTCGACGGAAGCTCATATTCCTCACCCAAATAAGGCTTCAAATCTGCAATGTTAAAAGTGGGACTAACCCCAAAATCTGCAGGCAGCTCAAGTTTATATGCATTATCATTTATTTTCTCTAACACCTTAAATGGACCATCAGCACGTGGCATTAGCTTTGATTTATGCAAATTAGGAAACCTATCCTCACGCAAATGTAACCAAACAAGATCTCCGGTGCAAAGACAACATGTTTTCTACCCTTATCTCCAGCAAGTTTATATTTAGCATTCATACGCTCAATGTTTTCCTTAGTTATGTCATGCACTTTTAAAATCAATTCAGCACGTTCTTTAGCATCAAAATTAACCTTCTCCCAAGATGGAAGAGGCAACAAATCAATAGGTGCACGAGGTAGGAAGCCATACACAATTTCAAAAGGGCACATCTTAGTAGTAGAATGCAATGAACGATTATAAGCAAATTCAATATGAGGCAAGCATTCTTCCCACATTTTCTTATTATTCTTCAAAACAGCCCTAAGCATAGTAGACAATGTTCTATTGACTACTTCAGTTTGTCCATCAGTTTGGGGGTGACAAGTAGTACTAAAAAGCAGTTTAGTCCCCAACTTAGCCCATAAACATCTCCAAAAGTGGCTAAGAAATTTAGTATCACGATCTGAAACAATAGTATTTGGCACACCATGCAAGCGAATAATTTCACGAAAGAACAAATCAGCAACATTAACAAAGATCATCGCTTTTATGACATGGTATAAAGTGTGCCATTTTCGAGAATCTATCCACGACAACAAATATGCTATCCTCCCTTCTTTGTTCGAGGTAAACCTAAAACAAAGTCCATAGATATATCCTCCCAAGGAACACTATGCACGTGCAAAGGCATATATAAACCATGAGGATTGAGTCGTGACTTAGCTTTTTGACATGTAGTGCAGCGAGCAACAAAACGCTCAACATCCCGCCTCATCTTTGGCCAAAAGAAATGTGTAGCAAGTATATCCTCCGTCTTCTTCACGCCAAAGTGTCCCATTAATCCTCCTCCATGCGCCTCCCGCAACAACAAAAGACTAACAGAGCTAGCAGGAATGCATAGCTTGTTAGCACGAACACAAAACCATCATTAATAACGAACTTGTTCCATGTTCTTCCCTCTTTACAATTCTGCATTACATCTTTAAAATCAGCATCATGCACATATTGATCTTTGATGGTCTCCAAACCAAATATTTTGAAGTCAAGTTGTGAAAGCATAGTATATCGACGAGACAAAGCATCAGAATAACATTTTCTTTACCCTTCTTGTGTTTAATGACATAAGGAAAGTCTCAATGAATTCAACCCATTTAGCATGTCTACGATTCAGTTTAGCTTGACTTTTAATATGTTTCAAAGATTCATGATCAGAATGTATAACAAATTCTTTGGGCCATAAATAATGTTGCCATGTCTCTAAAGTCCTAACAAGAGCATATAATTCTTTGTCATAAGTAGAATAGTTCAGACTAGGCCCACTCAATTTTTCGTAAAAGTATGCAACAGGTTTGCCATCTTGTAATAACACACCTCCTAATCCAATTCCACTAGCATCACATTCAAGCTCAAAAGTCTTATTAAAGTCGGAAGTTGGAGTAAAGGAGCATGTGTCAACTTATCTTTCAATACCGTGAAGGCTTCTTCCTGTGCGGTACCCCAAACAAAAGGCACATCCTTCTTTGTAAGCTCATTGAGAGGTGCAGCAATGGTGCTAAAGTCTCTCACAAAACGCCTATAGAAACCAGCGAGTCCAAGAAAACTCCTCACTTGTGTGACTGTTTTGGGCTGCGGCCAACTCTCAATAGCTTCAATCTTGGCTTTATCAACTTCAATTCCCTGTGGAGTAACAACATAGCCAAGAAAAGATACTCGATTCGGTGCAAAAGGTGCACTTCCCAAGGTTACCAAACAAACGTGCATCACGAGAGCATTAAAAACAGCACGTAAATGTTCCAAATGTTCTTCCAAAGATTTGCTATAAATCAGTATATCATCAAAGTAAACTACCACAAATCGTCCAATGAAAGCACGTAAAACTTCGTTCATTAATCTCATGAAAGTACTAGGTGCATTAGTTAACCCAAAAGGCATGACTAACCACTCATATAATCCAAACTTAGTTTTAAATGCTGTTTTCCATTCATCTCCCAATTTCATACGAATTTGATGGTATCCACTACGCAAATCAACTTTGGAGAATATTGTAGAACCACTTAATTCATCAAGCATATCATCTAGCCTAGGAATAGGATGACGATAACGAATAGTAATATTATTAATGCCTCTACAATCAACACACATACGCCGACGCACCATCCTTTTTAGGCACTAGTATAATAGGAACAGCACAAGGACTAAGAGATTCGCGATATAACCTTTGTCGAGCAGCTCCTGTACTTGACGATAATCTCCTTCGTCTCCTCTGGATTGGTACGGTATGGTGCGCGGTTGGGTAGCGATGCACGGGAATTAAGTCAATTTGATGCTCAATTCCTCGAATAGGTGGTAATCCCGTTGGCACGCCTTGTGGGAAGACATCGTGAACTCCTGCAAAATGTTAGTGACAGCGAGGGGCAAAGAGGAAGGCACGTCCTCGAATGAAAATAATGCCTCTTTGCACACAAAAGCATAGCAAACAGATTTGCTAGAATCTAGCTCATCAATATCAGATTTGGTGGCAAATAAACATGCACTTTTCAGTTTAATTTCGAAGCAACATTAGATGGTTTATTATTAGGCTTCATTTGTTGCTCAAATTCTTTTGCCACAATCTGATTTTCACTCTTATTTTTCTCCTGTTTTGCTTTATTAGCTCTATTAATATCATCTTTCAAAATGGAATCAGGAGTCATAGGAAGCAAAGTAATATTTTTATCCTTGTGAACAAGAGTATACTGATTGTTTCTACCATGGTGTACAGAATTTTTATCAAATTGCCATGGTCTACCAAGTAATAAGGAACATGCTTGCATAGGTACCACATCACAATCAACATAATCAGCATATGTAGAGATACTAAAATGCACACGAACAGTACGTGTTACCTTTACCTTGCCGCTATTGTTGAACCATTGGATGTAGTAAGGATGTGGATGTGGTCTTGTGGTGAGAGAAAGCTTCTCCACCATATCCATGCTAGCCAAGTTGTTGCAGCTCCCTCCATCTATGATGACGCGAATAGAACGTTCCTTCACAACTCCCTTTGTATGGAACAAGTTATGCCTCTGATTTTGCTCAGCTTGTGTAACCTGCACACTCAAAACACGTTGAGCAACTAAACATTCATACCTGTCAAGATCTTCAAGAGCCATGTATTGCGCCTCAAGATCGAATCATCTCCACCGTGTCCTTCATGTGTAATAAGAGCCAAAGTCTCTTCATCATAGTCACTAGCGGACTCATACCCACCATCCTCAAGAGCAATCATCACACGCTGAGATTGGCATTCTCTCAATAAAATGTCCTCTTCCTTACAACGACGACAAATAATATCACTTGTGTGCCCTGCTGACGCCATGGAAGAAGAAGAGCTCTGTAGGCCCAGCAGGTGTGCTCTTGGCGATAGTGGTGGTTGTGCCTGCTTTCTTGTATCACGGTTGAGGTGGCAGCCGACTTGAGGTGCCGTGTAGTAGAACGTGTGGAAGTAGATGATGCACGTGGTGTCCATGATGAAGGTCGACCTGCAGAAAAGTTAGTCCGCCAACGCCTCTGTCGATCCTCAAGACTTCACGCTCAGCTTTACAAGCAAGATGGAATAATCGAGTGATATTATTATAATCCTTGTAGTCTAGAATGGTTTGAATCTCTATTTAATCCACCCAGAAAACGTGCAAGCATAGCTTCATTCTCCTCAACAATACCACATCTAATCAAGCCAGTTTGTAATTCCCGATAATATTCTTCACCGAATTTTTCCTTGTCTTAAGCGCTGCAATTTTTGAAGTAATTCACGTTGATAATATGGAGGAACCCAACGAGCACGCATAGCAGTTTTCAAAGCAGCCCAAGTAGCTGGAACAGGATATAATCTACAATGTTCGACCACCAAACACATGCAAAGCTAGTGAAAGCACAAACAGCAGCAGGAACACGTCTCTCCTCGTGATATTGTAAACATGTAAATCGTTGTTCAGTTTCTAATTCCCAAGTAAGATATATATCAGAACATATCTACCCTCAAATGGTGGAATATTCAATTTCAGTTTAGGGAGATGGTCATGATCTCGTACTGAAGGGGAGCCCAACATCGCCATTATTTGCATGTGGACGACCGGTGGTTGTGGTGCTGGTGGTTGCACGAGTTCGATGTTGATCAACCTCATCCTCGTAAGCTCTCACATAATCATCCTCCCCGCCGCAGCAGCAGGAGCCCTGTATATCAACAGCAGCACCAGCAGCTTGGCGGTGAAGAGGGACACGGAAGCTCGGCGGAGGGCTGTTTCGCGATGTGGAGGTAGTCCGTGTTGTTGTAGTAGAGGTGCGTTAGGTGCAGCCGGTGGTGGTGGTGGTAGACGCAGCGAGCAATTCATTAAACTTGATATCGAGCTTCGTTTCAACGCCTTCTCAATGCCATCTATCTTCTCCATGGCCTCTTCAAATCTATTTAGCACATCGTCCACCTGCCCACTCATCATTTGTTGAAACTTATCATGTAGCGCTTTGTTTGTCATGTTCTCCCGGTCGGTCTCGTCGGCTTGTGATCCTGCCATGGTTAGCAGCAATAGAAACACACAAGAATATGATTCGACAGACTACTAGGAAGTGGTGGTGGTGGTGTGGTGGATGTCACAAACCGTCAAGCAAATCTCAAATTCTTACCAGTTCTTACCAAGAAGAAAGGTGATCGCAACCGATGTAGTCAAAACTCTCAAAGCTTGATAGAGCGATTACCAGGGAGAGTCAAACGCACGATGTAGATGTATGTGGAGCTGGGAAGGCTTATAATATGGTAGCAAAAGGGTCAAGAATAATCAATTCAGAGATGCAAAGTTGAATAAACGCTCAACGACAGATTGTCTTTGGTCCTAGGCTAGACCATGCTAGAGACGCGAGCCTAGAACACTAACAAAATCACGGCGCTGCACGGAAACAACGGAAAAGCACACTGGAATTTTTTTTTTTTTTTTTTTTTTCGCTTTTTTTTTTTTTTTTTTTTTTTTTTTTTGCAAAAATCACTAGAATGGCGAGTGTCTCAAAACTCTTCCTGTGTCAAACCGACAGATGGGCACGAAATTTTTTCGACAAAATTTTTTTTTTTGACCGCCCGGACCCAAAAACTGAAACGGTCAAAAAACTTTCTATAACGGCGATCGCCTCAATACACTTAGAAACACTTAAAACAGATAGCCGTAAAATTTTTCGACAAGTGCGTTTTCGAAAAATTTTGGGCCTAAACGAGGGACTACTTCCATGGTGATGAGGATCACGATCCGAGGTCGGATCTTTCCCAAGGAGGGAGATGATGCGGAGCATACCACGCTCATCCCCATGTACACTCCAACTACTCTCCAAGCCCCAAGAGGACATATGACGAGACCTCACCATACGCCATAGGGCACAAGGTGAACTCACTCCTCTTCGAACGTCACTTTCCACATGTGAGACATGGCTACTACCTCATGCCCGGACCTTGCATACACTCAGTACAACCGAGACGACCATGGAGGATCCAAGGACCAAGGCCAAGCATGGAAGAGGAGAAGGAAGAAGAAGCTGGGAGCAAGCGGTACTACCGCCCAGCCCAATGCCAGTACTACCGCTTATCATCACAAGCGGCACTACCGCCTACATCCACTCCACTTCCGCAAAGTCCGACAAACTTCAGAGTTCAAACGGCTCCAGAGCTGATGAGGACATCAATACCATTGTTACACCCACAGCCCCTACTGCTACATATACTGGACCAATTACTAGAGCTCATGACGCCAATTAAATTATCGTGTACTTTCGCTTCTTGGTAATGATTCTAATGTTCATGAGAATATGATGCTGCCTAAATTGGATACATTTGTTTTGCTTACAAATGAAGGCCCTAGCTTGGAGAAGGATGGACATTGAGCAAGAACAAGCATGGAGATAATGCCATGCTAAGGGGAACAAGAACGGAGTTACAAGTGATGATTTGAGGACTTTGAAGCCACCATAATGGGTGCATGAAGCCTTGGACGAAATATACAAGATGCTACTTCATACATGTCGTCCCGAGGCTATTCTAGGTGCTGCGTCACCTTATTAGTGGGCCAGGCCCATGTAATTTCGAAATACTTAAGTATAGGCTGTTTTAGAGTCCGTATGTGTGGGGAAACAAGAGTTAGGGTTGATTTCGGACCCCTCCACCAAGGGCCACGAAATTCCCCTCTTCCTCCATATATACAGCCCTTAGGGCACCGTTTAGACCTTGGGTTTTGTTTAGATTAAAAGTTCGCCATAGCTGCAACTTCACAGATTTCGCTTGTGTTCAACGACTGCACAAAGGCGCCACAGTAACCCCACCTTGATCAATAAAGCTTTCATCTTATATTCGCAATATCCAGATTGCAATCTCAGTTTCTTGCTTGTTCTTCGCTTGCTCGCAGGAAAGACACTCGTGGTCAGGTTGATCGTGCTCGGCGTGGTCAATAACCTCTCGGAGTTGGTTTAGCGATTGCTAAGGCGCGACGTCCTCGCACGTTCGTAGTCGGATCGTCAAAGTCGACTTCCTCCAAAGCGAAAACCAACATCTCATCGAAAGACGGGACACCTTTGCCTCTATCAGGGAGGAACGAGGGAAAACACTCAACCAACAAGGAATCGGTCACACAAATGCTAGATCAAAGAACACAAAGGGAGATACATGATTCAAGGTCAACAAAGGACGATACAAACGGTAGCCGTTCTTCTCCGTGAGGAGGTCTTGATGATGGTCTTCTCCGCAAAGGGAGGTCTTGAATCCAAGGTGGATCTTCTCCGAAGAGGGGTCGCGGTCTCTCTCGTCGAGTAGATCCGGTATGGATGAGCGAAGCTCTATCTAATGAGCTAAATCAACGCTAACCCTAACTAGGAGGAGGTGGAGGAGTATATATAGTGCTAAGCCACGAAGGGGTAAGTGAGGGCGAAGGGGTACACGGGCTCGGCCCAATACACTGCAGTGCAGACAGGCGGTAGTACGGTCCTTCGGCATGTAGTACCGCTTGAGGCGTAGCAAGTAGTAGTACCGCTATGATGGGCGGTAGTACCGCTCGGAGCCGTTGAACTCAAGTTTGTCGGACTTTATGGAAGTGGAGTGGATGTAGAGCGGTAGTGCCGCTTGTGATGATAAGCGGTAGTACTGGCTGGGCTCGGGCGGTAGTACCGCTTGCTCCCAGCTTCTTCTTCCTTCTCCTCTTCCATGCTTGGCCTTGGTCCTGGATCCTCCATGGTCGCCTCGGTTGTACCGAGTGTATGCAAGGTCCGGGCATGAGGTAGTAGCCATGTCTCACATGTGGAAAGTGACGGTTCGAAGAGGAGTGAGTTCACCTTGTGCCCTATGGCGTATGGTCGAGGTCTCGTCATATGTCCTCTTGGGGCTTGGAGAGTAGTTGGAGTGTACATGGGGATGAACGTGGTATGCTCCGCATCAGCAAGCTTATGCGGAAGTTATGGAGGTGGTTGATGAAGAAGCAACCGTCCCTAAGTAGCCTAAACACCTTAGGAGACTCAAGTCACTACTCAAACAACCTCAAATGCTATGGTGAACAAAAAGGGTTAGTTTGCGGAAGGCTATGGTGGTATTGCGGATGATGTGGTGGAAGCCGTAGGCAAAGATGCCAAAGTACCAAAAATTTGATGGTGTCAAAAGGTGGTGAAACCAAGGTGAGGACCTCGGGCACTTCGATAGCTTCAAAACGAGCCAAAGAACACTCAAATCGGAGTTCGGAGTGAAAAGTTATGATGAAAATGGTGAAACCTTAACGCTGAATCTGGGTTGGGCGGTAGTACCGCTTGGGAGGCGGTAGTATCAGCTAAAGCGGTAGTACCGCTTGAATGGGCGGTAGTACCGCCGTGGTCAAGTTTTTTTTCGCAAAATCTAGCTCGGGAGGCGGTAGTGCCGCTCAAGGGCGGTAGTACCGCTTGAGGTGCTAAGCGGTAGTACCGCTTGAAGGGCGGTAGTACCGCTTGTTCGGATTTTCGCAAATCCGGATAGGGGCGCGATTTTGGGGCGGAAATGGATGATTTCTGGATCAAAATTGGAGAGATTTCGTGGATGGAAAGTGGGGAAACTTGGGGAGATGCTAGATCCACTCGAAACCAAGCAAATCCATGGATCAAAATCAACAAAACATCATCAAAACTAACAAATCACAAAAAAAATTGGGGCTATTTTTGGTGGGGATTTTCGGATTTAGGACGAAATCAACAAAATCAAGCTAGAAAAGGAGGGGTAGGGGCTCCAATAACGTGATCAACGTGGCTCTGATACCATAGATGATGTAGGGCGGTACCCTACGTGTTTCACGTTGGAGCGGATCCTACGAGGAATCACGAAGAACACGCGGAAGAACAAAAGGGAAACACGGGGAAAACGAGAGAGAATTCACTCAACCACAAGAAACCAATCACACAAGTGCTAGATTATCGATCACATAGAGTGGCACAAGATTCAAGAACAACAAAGGTAAGGATACACGAGTAGCCGTTCTTCTCCGCGAGGAGGTCCTGATGGGGTCCGCCCTAGAAGGGGGTCTTGGATCCGCTTGGGGATCTTCTCCGTAGAGGTCCTGATCTCCGAGGAGAAGTAGCCAAGGGGATGAGCAAAGGCTCTCACACCGCAATATGAGCAAATCCAAAGCTAACCCTAGAAAGGAGGGGGAGGTGGTCTATTTATAGTCTAAGCCACGAAGGGGTAAGTGAGAGGGGGGATACAAGGCCAAAGGTCAGGGTTACAAGACAAGCAGAGCGGTAGTACCGCTTGGGAGGGCGGTAGTACCGCCAGTAAGCGTAGTGCCGCTGGACCGGGCGGTAGTACCGGACCCGGTCGCTCGAGCACAGGAGTTTGTCGGGTTGAGCGGCAGAGCGGAAGTTCGCAGTAGTGCCGCTGGGGCCTTTTAGCGGTAGTACCGCTTGGTGTTGGCGGTAGTACCGCCGCCTGGTCTTCTTTCTCCTTCTCCTTCCTTCGCTCACGCGACGCTGGCCTTGGTCCTTGGGCTCTCCATGGTCTCCTCGGGTGTAACTGAGTATGCACAAGGTCCGCTCTTGAAGTAGCATCCATGTCTTACATGCGGAAAGTGAAGATTCGGAAAGGAGGGAGGTCACCTTAGGTCCAATGGCGCAAAGTCGAGGTCTCATCTTATGTATCCTTGGGGCTTGGAGAGTAGATGGAGTGTACATGGGGATGAACGTGGGATGCTCCGCATCACCTTTGTAGCTTGATGCACGAGCTCAATGAGGGTTGAGTATGGTTGGAAGTCGGCGATCTTCTTGATGGGATGATTGAGTCCATTCAAGAAACGTGCCATAGTTTGCTCATCATCTTCTTTGACATTGGCTCGAATCATGGCTATCTCCTGATAAAGGCAAAGGTGTCCCGTCTTTCGATGAGATGTGGTTTTCGCTTTGGAGGAAGTCGACTTTGACGATCCGACTACGAACGTGCGAGGACGTCGCGCCTTAGCAATCGCTAAACCAACTCCGAGAGGTTATTGACCACGCCGGAGCACGATCAACCTGACCACGAGGGTCTGTTCCTGCGAGCAAACGAAGAACAAGCAAGAAACTGAGATTGCAATCTGGATATTGCGAATATAAGATGAAAGCTTTATTGATCAAGGTGGGGTTACGTGGACGCCTTTGTCCGGTCGTTGAACACAAACGGCACGCGGGTTGCAGCTATGGCGAACTTTTAATCTAAACAAAACCCAAGGTCTAAACGGTGCCCTAAGGGCTGTATATATGGAGGAAGAGGGGGAATTTCGTGGCCCTTGGTGGAGGGGTCCAAATCAACCCTAACTCTTGTTTCCCACACATACGGACTCTAAAAACAGCCTATACTTAAGTATTTTGAAATTACATGGGCCTGGCCCACTAATAAGGTGACGAGCACCTAGAATAGCCTCGGGACGACATTTATGAAGTAGCATCTTGTATATTTCGTCCAAGGCTTCATGCATCCATTATGGTGGCTTCAAAGTCCTGAAATCATCACTTGTAACTCCGTTTGTTCCCCTTATGCATGGCATTATCTCCATGCTTGTTCTTGCTCCAATGTCCATCCTTCTCCAAGCTAGGGCCTTCATTTGTAAGCAAAACAAATGTATCCAATTTAGGCAGCATCATATTCTCATGAACTGATGTAGGGCGGAACCCTACGTGGACGATCTTTCACGTTGGAGCGGATCCTACGGGGGAATCACGAAGAACGAGCGGAAGAACACGAGGAAATCACGGGGAGGAACGAGGGAAAACACTCAACCAACAAGGAATCGGTCACACAAATGCTAGATCGATGAACACAAAGGGAGATACATGATTCAAGGTCAACAAAGGACGATACAAACGGTAGCCGTTCTTCTCCGAGAGGAGGTCTTGATGGGGTCCACCCTAGAAGGGGTCTTGAATCCGCTTGGGGATCTTCTCCAAGAGGTCCTGAGCTCGAGGAGAAGTAGCCAAGTGGATGAGCAAAGCTCTCACACAAACATGAGCTAAACCTAAGCTAACCCTAGAAAGGAGGGGAGGTTGTCTATTTATAGTCTAAGCCACGAAGGGGTAAGTGAGAGGGGGATACAAGGCCAAAGGCTCATGTTGTTAAGACAGCAGAGCGGTAGTACCGCTTGGGAGGGCGGTAGTACCGCTTGCAAGCAGTAGTGCCGCTTGGACGGGGCGGTAGTACGGACCCGGTCGCCGAGCACAGGAGTTTGTCGGGTTGAGCAGCAAGAGAGCGGAAGTTCGGCAGTAGTGCCGCTCGGGGCCTTTAGCGGTAGTACCGCTTGGTGTTGGCGTAGTACCGCCGCCTGGTCTTCTTTCTTCTTCTCCTTCCTTCGCTCACAAGACGCTTGGCCTTGGTCCTGGGCTCTCCATGGTCTCCTCGGGTGTACCTGAGTATGCACAAGGT